>CM025851.1:32014112-32053341 GCA_003952965.2 Morella rubra
TATCGGGGAAGGCAATAAACTTTGATTTTATGGAAAAAAACGTTCGTGCAAGTGCAAGCCTTAAAAAAATCGATAACGTCAAAAGAGGATGCTGTCAAACTCCTCGGTAGGTTCCAAAGTTGTTTTTCTTAATTTCTTTTCTTTTCTGATGATAATCGAACCCAACACCACGTGCGTTATAAGGTTACGGGGAACGACGAGAATCACTGCTTCTGAACAAGGACCAGCATCCTCGAGGGTATTGGACTTTGGAGAGCCACCAATTCTCTAAATGCTAATCATCCTTTTAAAATGAAAAGCCAGAATTGAACCACGTGACCTGAATTTCAAATAATACCAAAACAAGAGAGCTTTTTCACTCCGGGTTGTGTAAACTTATTCTCCTCTCCATAATTACAACCAAACGTTGTGAGGAAAGGCCTGAATGCACAGATCTAAACCCAGTTTTGAGAGCTTTGATATTTCAATGTCAAAATGCTCAACATCATTGGCACGGCGGAAACAAGAGGAAAACAAGCCATGAAAAAGGACTTGGGCGGCGTTCGTAGGTCTGTGAAGTGGCGGTTTCGAAGTGTCTGTTTTTCATTTGAGGGAGACGATGCGTGGAATTCTCTAAGCATAAAGAGAAAATAAGTTATCCGTTACACGAGAATGTTATTGTTTTCTCATGTTTTGTGTTTTGTTGGTAAGGAGTGACGAGTTGTAATTTTTCTTTTTCCCTCGGCAAACGCGAGCTATGTGTTCGAGATCTTTTTGTCCTGCTCCTGTCGACTAAAATTTACTTCTCTCTCCCCCTCTCTTTTTTTAATTAACTTAATTTACTGTAGATATCACTCAAAGAAAAGAACGAAAGAGAGGCATGCAAACAGTACAGTACTTCGATTTTCGATCGAATCTTTGTAGCAAGATATTGCTTTGATTCATTGATTCTGGAGCGTTTTCCAACATAATTATCTCTATGTGCAATCAGTACCATACTTTGATTTTCGGATCGAATCTTTCTGGCAAGATATTGCTTTGATTCGTTGATTCTGAAGCATTTTTTTTCAACATAATTATCTCTCTACCCAAACAGTACAGTACTTTGATATTGATGAATAAGTATAGGAAACTAAAAATTTCATGTAGTTATTTTAGAGAATATATTTAAATAATAAAATTTTCTCTTTATTAGTTTAAGTTTTTAGGATGAGTAGAAGATTCACATGATATCAGAGTTAAGGTCTTAAGTTTGAGACCTGACTCCACGCTCTATCCTAATTTCAATTAAATATTACACGTGTTGGCCTCCCAATTAAAAGAGAGTCCGACCCACACGTGAGAGAGAGTGTTAGAGAATATATTCAAATAATAAAATCTCCCTCTTTCTATAACTTAAGCTTTTGGGATGAGTGAAAGATTCACAAGTTACATTTCAGAATATAACCGAAAATTTTCGTAAATAGAATCCGACAATTTTTGTACTATTAGTGAGCCTAAAATTTTATATTTTACTTTTGTCCAAAATACTTTTTTTTAAAAACTGAAAAATAGGTTTTTTTTTTCCCTGTTATACAATACATAAGAGAGAGAATACTATTTTTAAGCATATCATAATTATCATTCCATTAAAGGAAAAAAAATGAATTTGTATCTAATCATTCCATCGGCCATGCCATCCAAGGGAAAAAAATTGCAATTCACGCAAGCAGCAAGCTTTTTAAGCATACAGATTCATTACACTTCCAGAAAAAAAAAAAAAAATACATATTACAAATTACAAATTACACTTTGCAGCAACAGCATAACCCGCATAGGTACTTGAACCCAAAAAGCATACAAATTAAACTTTTCGGCAAATATTAACCCACCTTCACCGCTAACATCAACTAGTCATACAGCAAATTAATATGACTCAATCTATCTAGATAAACTCTAAGCATCTATATTCACAACTCGAAGGATCTAAGCATATTAGCATAAACAACAAGTCCAAACTCTAAATAACAAGCCATTCTTTCATTTTTCTTTTAAGTTGCCCTAATATTTAAGTTGTTGACAAGCTAATTCCAGAATATACAACAACGTAACAAAAATATAACCATTAGACCAAGAAAAATTTAAACAACAAAATATATGAAATAAATTTATTTATTTTTGGGGTATGTAATACAGAACAGACTTCAACAAAATGACTATTTTTTAAACTCTCAACTTTTATCACAAGCCATTCTTCATTTTTTATTGGTCTTTTTGTTCTCTCTCTAAGCCTTTATTATTGCATTGTCAATGAAAACTTAACAGTTTCCATTCACGTTAAGGAAGCATTAAAATACATCCCACATTGCATGTTAGAAATTGGATTAATTTAAAAAAAAAATTTCTTGAACCGAAAGTTTCGATATTTTTGCCGGTATTTCAGGTTTCGATTCCGCTTTTAGAAATTTTCATATTTGGGATCTGGTTCTGGTACCGAAATAGGTCAGAACTGAAACCAGAACAGGAGGTTGAATAAATATTATAATAAAAAAGAATAATTTGATAAAAAAAATTATTTTAGAATTTTTTTAATCAAACCCAAAATTTTGAGTGCCAAAATCATCTGGACAGCTTACCAGTCAGCATCTGAGAAGGTAGTAAAGTGAAAAGAGGAGGAGGACCGGATGTACAAACCGTAGTGAGAGGTATGACGAAGATATCTGAGAATACGTTTGACCGCTTACCAGTGTGGAACACAGGGAGAATGCATAAACTAGCATACCTTACTAACAGCAAAGGCAAGATCGAGACGAGTGAACAAAAGGTATTGCAAACCACCGATGATGCTACGATATTCTGTGGGATGGTCAAAAGGAGCACCAAGTGTGGCTGGGAGATGAGTAGTTGTAGCAAGAGGAGAAGTAATGGGTTTAGCAGAGGACATGCCAGCCCGTGTGAGAAGATTAGAGATGTATTTGTGTTGAGAAAGAATGAAACCAGTGGTGGTGTGCTGCACTTCAATGCCCAAGAAATAAGATAGAGAACCAAGATCTTTGACTGGAAAAGCTTGACCGAGAGTGTGAATAAGCGTTGAAACAGCAGAGAAGGAAGAGCCAGTAACCACTATGTCGTCGACATAAACAAGGACATATAAGGTAAGTGGTTGGCGGCGCTAGACGAAGAGAGAGGAGTCAGAGCGACTAGCCAAAAAACCAAGCTCCAAGAATTGGGAGCTAAGCCGTGAGAACCAAGCCCGAGGGGCCTGTTTCAAGCCATAGAAAGCCTTCTGAATCTTACAGATGTGAAAGGGGTAATCCGAATGTGAAAAACCCGATGGTTGGCTCATATAGACAGTCTCAGAGAGATCTTCATGCAAAAATACATTTTGAATATCAAGTTGGCGAATGACCCATTTGGAGGAGACAACAAGGGCAAGAACAATGCGAACAGTTGTGGGTTTCACCATTGGACTGAATGTTTCACTGAAATCAATTCCGGCGAGCTGGTGGTAGCCTTTTACAACAAAGCGGGCCTTACGGCGCTCAATGGAACCATCGGCATGACGCTTGATTTTGAAAATCCACCTACAACCAACAACATTGTAAGAAAAAGAATGAGGGACAAGTGTCCAAGTGTGGTTCTAGTGTTTCATGGCTTCGGTAACAGAGGAAGGTGTCTCGGGTATAGAAGAAGAAGGGGTGACAGTAGTTTAATGGGTACGAGGAGGAGGCCAAGGTATAGTCCTATCGGTACGAATTTTGGGACAAGAGATATTGTGAGTGAACCGGGTAGAGACACGAGGGGCACATGGTATAATGGAAGATGGGTCCAAAAGTGGAGAGGGAGTAGATAAAGGCAGGGAGGCCGAAGAAGGACTAGGGGAAAGGGGCTTGGAAAGGGAGACACCAAGGCAGGTGTGTTGGCAGGTTGTATATGGATTGGGTAAAGAGATGAGGAGGGGGGCAGTAAAGGGAAAGGAAGAAGGGCAAGTAAAGACGAAGGAGGGGGTGAGGGAAGGAATGGGGAGTGAGCATAAGGAAAGCTAGTTTCATAAAAAAGGACATGGGGGTGATGTAGCTACGGCCAGTAGGAACATGATGATAGACATATCCTTTGTGTAAAGGGCTGTAGCCCATAAAGACACATAATAGGGACCAGTCCTGAAGCTTGTGGCGTGAGTAGGCACATAAGTGAGGCCAATAAGCACAACCGAAAGTACGGAGAGGTAAGTAGTCAGGTGCTTTTTGTAAAGAAGAAAGAAAGGGAGTGATTGTTAAGAGAGGGAGACGACAACCGATTAATAAGGTAGACAATAGAGACAAAAGCTTCAGGCCAAAAAGGACAAGGGACAGAGGAGTGAGAAAGAAGAGTAAGACCAGTCTCCATAATATGCAGATGTTTCCTTTCCACTATACCATTTTGCTGGAGAACATAGGGGCAGAATACACGGTGAAGAATACTGTGAGACTTAAAATATCCGTGGAGAGATTGAAATTCACCCCCCCAATCGGACTGAACACATTTAATCTTGGAATCAAACAGATTTTCAACTAACTGCTTAAATTGAAGAAATGTAGCATAAACATCGGACTTAAGTTTGAGTGGGACAACCAAGTGAAACGACTATAGTCACCCACAAAAGCAACATAATAACGAAAACTAGAAGAGGACAAAATAGGTGAAGGTCCCCAAAGATCTGTGTGCACTATATGAAGAGGAGCAGCGGAGCGAATGTGAGTAGAGGTCAGAGGCAAAGCATGACTTTTGACCAGACGACAAGCAGAGCACACAACGGGACTGGAGGAAGACAGAGGTAGCTGGAACTTATTTAGGAGAGATTACACCACTCGAAGAGAGGGATGGCCAAAACGTTGATGTCATTGATTAAAAGACGCACGTTCCCCACAAACGCAACCGGAGGAGGTGTGGAGGTGGGAAACACATAGAGGCCATTCTTAGTGGGTCCTTGAAGAAGAACTTTCTAGGTAGTAGAATCCTTAATAAGAAAGAAAGAAGAGTGAAATTCAAAGAAAACAACATTATCAGAACAAAACTGACGCATAGAGAGAAGATTTTTGGTAAGGGAGGGAACATGTAAGAGATTGTTAAGAGAAAGAGGACGAGTGGAAGAGGAAAGAACAGAATCACCGATGTTTTGGATAAGAAGAGTAGATCCATCTCCAATCTTGACTTGATCATCGCTAGAGTAAGGGTGACGGTTAAGAGATAGATTGCTTAAGTCGAAGGTCATATAGTGAGAAGCAGCGGTATCAGGATACCAAGAGGAATCAATGGGCTGATGTGGAACAGATGTGTAGTGTGCAGAAAGTAAGGGTGGAGGAGAGGCCTGAAATGCTTGATTAAAGAGATTGTGGCAGACCAAAGCAGTGTGGTTGGACTTAGAGCAGACCTAGCAGACTGGGCGAAAGTCAGAGAAGTCATGACAACCACCACGAGAACGACCGCGATGGCCTCCACGGTAACCACGGCCACGGTTGCCACGGTAACCACGACCCTGTTGTGAAGGAGGAAATATGCCAGAGTTTTGTGAAGACTGCTTAGTGGATATATTGGCAGATATATCAAGAGAGGGAGATGAGAGATTTTGTTAGTGAGAGAGCCGAGCTTCATGTGTGAGAAGGAAGCCATAAAACTCTTCAGAAAAAAGAGGATCCAATCGAGTAGTGAGGGAGGTGACCAGAGAATCATACTCTGGACCAAGACCAACCAAGAGAAAAGTAGTAAACTCAGAGATGGCTAGTGGTTTGCCAGCAACAGCCAAGGTGTCAGCAAGAAGCTTAGCTTTGTGATAATACTCAGTAATGGAGGCATTGTTCTTTTTCAGGGTAGCTAATTGATATTGAAAATGCATAAGGCGAGATTGAGAGTGAGTGGCAAAAAGACTTTCAAGAGCTATCCATGCTGAACGGGAAGTGGGGTGACCGATAATCTGAGCAATAAGAGGTTCAGACAAGGAGAAAATGATGGCACTAAGGATCAGCTGGTCTTGTTGTTGCCAAGAAGCTAAGGCAGGGTTGAGGGTAACATTATCGTCAAGAAATAGAGTAGGTTGAGGGATGGTGCCGTCAAGATAGCCATAGAGACGTTGACCACGAAAATAAGGGAGCAGCTGGGTGCGCCATAAGAGATAATTTTTGTGGGTAAGTTTGACAGTGACAAGGTGGGGAAGATTGGTAAGGATAGGATTGATTGAAGAAGACGCAGCAAGTGCAGTGGCTGCAACTTCATTGTTGACAGGGACAGGGTTGTCTGAAGCGGCAGCCATGGACGTTGGTCCTTTTACAGCTCCAATACCATGATGAAGTGTGAAAAGTCTCGTCTATATTCAATGAATCAATCTGTGTACAGTAGCATGCATTTATACAGAAGGTTGTAACAACCTTTTTTATAATTGCGGTAAATATTATCTACATAATATCAATACATGTGCGTTCAGTTATAGCAAAAAAATATTTTACATAGGCTATAGAGTAGTGCGTTGGTGTTGGTGATGTGAAGTGCGGAGGTGTCTTTTGCGTGACAGCTGTGGGTGATTCAACACCCCCACCCCCGGGGACATAGACAATGAAGCAAAAACAAAAAATGGATCAGCAATTTCCTCAAGCTGCTTCTTGACGTCTGCGGTGACTTCCCTGGAATAAAGGTTTCCTTTCCATGACGCCAAATATAGATTTGTTCGAGTATCGCAACCTACATTCACATGGAGGCTAGAGGCTCTCGAGGTTTGCCCTGTAGGTAATGTTACTAGTATAGTTACCAGTTTCATAGCAGACATGAGGTTCTTGCTGGGCTGTGGGAGTAATAAGGTGTAAGAGACTGAGATAGAAGAAATACAGAAGTATTGAATGAAACATCTTCCTTGTTCTATCTTCAGCACATAAAAATCTGAAAAGATATCGCCCAAGGAACCTGATCTGTCGTTTTTATTGTCTATGGGGAATAGGGAAACTTGTACCAAGTCTTTGTCCAAAGTTTCACGCGTAGAGGTTCACTTTTCCCACCTCTATCGCCCAGGTCAAGCTGTCAGCAACTTCATGAAGGCTGATGACTGCATGGAGTTGCTGGACTCAAAGCCAACCCAGTCTGTGGTGTATGTCTCCTTCGGCAGCGTGGTTTACTTGACACAGGCCCGAGTGGTCGAAATCGCTTACGGGATCTTGGACTTTGGGGTCTCATTCTTGTGGGTCATGAAGGCACCTCACAAAGACTCTGGCTACAAACTGGGGAATGGATTCCGTCCAAAGAGAGTCTGTGCAGAGGAGTGCAAAGACATGATCCAGATTTTAAAAAGAACATCCAACGATTAATATTTCACCACGTCATTTAATGAAACACTTGACACAAAATTGGAGCTTGACTTGACTTGTTTTGACCAAGCTAATTTCTTTCCCGACTTTTTCTCAACCTTTCTCCCGTCTCATCCTCTCGTCTTCCCCAACAAGAAAGAACAACGTTTTTCTTTCTTCTCCACTTTTAGTTTTTCTCTTTAGCTGATTGCCTACTCTTTGAACAGCACTTTGAAAGAAATCAAGATTCCAATTACCAGAGCTTTTAAGATTTATAGAGAGAGAGGAAACGAGAGAAAACAATAGCTCTCAGTTTCTTCTCCACACTCTCTCTCTCTCGTCCCAGCCTGTCTTCGTTCCTCATTTTCCTCGCTTCTATTTTATTCTTTTTGTCACTCTGACACTACAAAAAAACCAACTTTAGCAACATCGGAAACCATTGCTAAAGGTAAAAAAAAAAAAAACTGCCGTTATAACCTATTGCAGCAGTTGCGATAGCCGCTATATGACTATTACTATAGGCTATAGCAGCAATTTTCGAGATCACTGGTGAAGACCGCAATCTATAGTGGCAATTTACTAGTAGCATTTGTTACAAACACTGGTGTAGATCGATTTTTTTTTTCTGCGTTTAAACATCTATAGTAGTGGTCAAGTGACCGCTGCCTAAAAGTTTTTGCTAGCCTTTTTTTTTTTGGTATTTGCCAACATTTTTAAAACACCATTAATTTTTTCCTATATTTTTATACATGCTTTTTAAATCGGTAATACAAATTTATTTTAATAATCATAATTCATTGGATGTAAAAACTTAAAGAACAAGGATAATAAAACAAAATATACTTCATCATTGATTAATAATGTTTTACAACAAACACAAGAATCTCTACAAGTAATCTAAAAAGTAACAAATTTCTAATATAAAAAACAATAAGCAAGGACTAGCTAAAATATTCAAATACAACACAATAAGCATTCTTTGTTGTACAATTTCCCTTTGTTCTGACCATATTGTATCGTGTGCTCTAGCCATGGATTCTTGTACCTGTCCAACTTCTTCCAATAGCTTTCATGATCTCATCTTTGCGCGAAATTCTAGCCTCCCTTCTTTCATTGTTCTTAATGATCCTATCATAATATGAAGGAGACATATTTAGACTTAACAATTGGGACTATTGTAAAAGAACTCTACTGTGAAAATCATATGGAAGCTATAGCTATCAGTTATATAGTTTACCCTACATCAAACATTAATTCTAAAACCCAACCAAATTCTCATGTGAATTCAGGTGAAAAAAAATCCACTCACATCCTCTAACAGCTACTCCTTTTCTTCCAGCTCTTCAACAGTCAATGGATCTCCCATCTCTAAATGTACAATACACAGTCAGAGTGAAAATTTAATTGAAAAAATTGAGTCAGTAATAGATGACTCTTTTGATGTGTTTGCTGAAATCGCCACATAATAGAAGGTTCAAATCAAAAAGAAGAAAGAAAAAAGAAAGGAAAGTTCAAAGACTTGTTTTATAACGATATTAGATTGAGTCCTGCATTATAGAGTAAAGATGATGTCACTTATCACTACTATTTACTCATCCCATGGAACAAAAGTTGGAACTGCACTAAGGCTTTAGATCAAGAAGCCTCTAAGGAAGAGATATCAGAAGTGTAAACTTTTACGAAGGTAAAAAAAGTGAACTTTTTTTACGAACAACAGAAGTGAAAAGCTAACTTCAAATTCTTTTTTTTTTTTGGTTTTTCTAGGTAGCTCAACTGTAGCTTCACTGCTATATCTTTTTTTCTCGGAGATTAGGAAATTTACAAGAAGGTGGCCATAAGCAGAGAGGACTCCGTATCCTTAGTGAGCCTTGTATGGTGCCAAGGTGAAATTTGAAAATCCCAACTGGTCCAATTGGAAAAGGAGTACTTCCATATATAAACGAAACTTGCCTCAAGGTGTTGGAAGGACATCCCTCACAGAGCAATTAAAAAGTGCCTTCGTCTGCAATATTAGAAAATCATTAGTACTGTTTTTACATGTCAAAGAGTGGGTGTTACTCCAACAGAAAACTCACAAGCATAAGATGTTTAATCAATAAAAGGCGCATACCTTCACCACCATCATCAACATCATCAACATCATTAAAATCATCTTCATCGTCATCAAAATCTACATTCTGCAAAATTGCACAGTGAATATAAAACCGACAGCAGATATATCCATGCCATTTGTATTGATTTTTCACTTCATGCTTACGTAGAAAAAATTTCCCACAATTGAATTTAAAGAAGCTACAACTAAACATAATATGAAATATAATTCAGAGTAAATGGGAAAACAAACAAATCAATAACAAAGAGAAAAGAAAAAACCCCAAAAGAAGAGAAAAGGCAAAATATGAAATCTCCAAGCTGTGCCTGATACAATCTCCTTCACTATGGCCAAGTTCTGGATTCCTAATCAACTCCATAGTGGTTCTTCTATAAAGTGGCCCCACTAGATGCCAATTGTCAAACCAAATAGAATGCATTCACCATGCCCCACAACTGATCTGATTCTTGGTTGAGCAATATCACGCAAATGTATTAATTGTCGCCAATTCCAAGTTGGCTCCGAAACAACGTTACCTTCCCAGAGCGACCGCTCCCTTAACAAATTCTTCCTAACCCAATCCACCCAAACTGAGCTGTTATCATCATGTAAAATATGCCAGAGGTGTTTTAAATTACAAGCTGGGTTCCACAACTTAATATCCGGAACTCCTAAGCCACCAGCATGTTTCGGTTGGCACTCGTTGCGGAGGCTTAACAATCACATCGCCATCCACAATTTCAGGTTGCACGAAGTTCAACTTCATCAAAGAGGTTTTTGGTGTAGGTCCTCTCTTACCTGAACCAGATGCAATCGCAGCATAGGATTTCTTACCCTCCAACTGCTTGTGGACAACAGCTTCGTCTACACCAGGAGACCGACGCCCATTAATCATAGGAGCTCTCTGTTTTCCCTATTCGCTCTGGTCTCGGATCCTCCAAGACGGTTTGGACTTGCTTCTATTCAATCTGCTCCTTAGCGTCGACCTGCCTCTGCCCATATGACTCCCCTGCTCCTTCAACTTTGCCAATTCAGCCAACATACGTCGATTCTCCTCAGCCATCTCAGTCCACTCTCTGCCTCATGAAGAAAGAATAGCCGCACCATGTGGCTCCTCCTCCGTAGAAAGACCAGTGCCCACAACCCCGGCCTTCTTCCCCATTTGGAATTGTGGCATTTCAGCCACCAACTGGTTCAAATCTCCCCCTATATTCGAACCCATATGGCTGTCAACAAACCCACTCGAAATCGCCGCTCTCACTCCCGCAGCTAACCCCAAATCTACACACAACTCATTAGCCGAGTCCAAAACAACAAATCTCCCCTCTCTCCCATCTGCTAGCTGCGGATCTGCACTGGAACCTGGGTGCATCTCACTAGAAAAATCGGGTGACTCCCCTAAAGAGATGGGAAACCACGGTCAGAGCTTGACGGCGGCCAGGAAATGAAGGTTTCGTGTTTGATGATCGACATTGAGAATTGAGAAAAATGGGGGGCTTTGATCCAGTAGCGGGAGGGAAAACTTTGGCGATAAATGAAAATTTCCCTCTCAATATTATATCATAACATAAAATTGAATTTCGTTATTACACTCTAAACTCACCTTTTTCAGTTTTTTTAATAATAAACTATATACATGTTTTTAGTATATTAAAATCAGTTGTAATTTATAATAGTATTTAAAAATCTTTATACTTAGTACTAAATACATAGTATATTATACCTAAGTACTTTAATGTATCTACCTATATACTTAATGACTAAATCATCGTCTCTAAGACCATATACTAAGTTATGTACTTTAATTATATAAGCTAATATCAAAATATCTTTTTGTTTGAAATTAAATAATATGTCCTAACTAAATAGTATTATATTAGTAATTATTCAAAATATATATGCTCATATAAGCATGATAATAGATGTTTTCTAAACTACTTAGATTTAGTTAATAAAAATGCAATTACTATATACAACTAATTTTCATTAGTAGGTATGTCAGCAATAATTAATAATCTTTTAAATTTAATATTTATGGTAAGTAGCCACAAAAGCATATAAAGGTGAGTGATTTACGGCAGTCACTATCTGTTGCTGTAGGTACCCACGCAGCATTTGTTAAAATTTGCTAAAAAGTAGACTTAGTTGTAGCGATCACCACTGTATTGCATACTGATTATAGCAGTGTAGGCATCTGCTGTTAAATTGCCTTGGGCATTAAATGCCGCACAATGTGTGCTAAGTCAGGGCTTTGGTTTATGCCGCTAGCCTTTGGGGCGCTGCTGTCAGGGCTATTGCGTAAAAAGATCGCCACTGAGGGGGTCTAGTGGCCTAACCGGGGTTGCTGCCGCTAGAAATTAGATCTTTAGTGGCCTTTGTTAAAAACGCCGCTAAAGGGTGTCTATAGTAGTGGTTGCTGATTGCCGCTAAAAAGATCGCCACTGTAGGTGGTTTGTAGTGGCATTTGTCCAAAGTTTCTTTAGCAGCGTTTTTAGTAACCGTCGCTAAAGACTAGTTTTTTTTGTAATGTGAGAACCATATCTTTTAACCCCAACTTCATAATACGAAGAAGGCTCTCTTGGGTTTATGGAACTCCTGGGCCATAAAGAGATGTTGCACATCAGTAATCATTGGTCTGATTTTCGATTTTTCTCAGAAGCTTCAGCCTTCAACTTAAGCTTTCATTAGACCATTTTAATGTTAGTCCAAGGATTAAGGCAACCTAAGAGGGGGGTGAATTGAGTTTCCAAACTTTTTCGCTTTTAACCCCAAAATCGTGTTTGTAAAGTAAAGTCTAATTTAGCACAAATATATTAAAACAACAAGTAAATAAGTGCTAAATGTAAGGAGTAGGGATAGAGAAGCAAACACGTGATTTTTAGGTGGTTCGGCAAACCGCCTACATCCACCCCTCAAGCTCCTTCACCGAGCCTTGAGTTTTTCCACTATCTTCAAATAGCATACACTCTAGCTTCCGGTGCTAGAGAACCGTACAAGTGTTTTCCCGGGCTTAACACTCAAACCCACCAAGTGGTTTTTTGGCTCACCACTCACAACCTAACCAAGCTTGAGATATACCCTCTCTAAGCTTCTTCTTTAGTGAACAACCTCACTAAAGGAATCACCTCTTTTGATATGAAGATTGAAGAATAAACTCTCTCAAAGAGTGGATATGAAATTGGAAATCTCTATCTCTTGATTCACACAAAGACAAGGATATGAAAGTGTGTTTTGTGTGAATGATATGAGAAATATAGAATATGAAGGTTTGGAATATTTCTCAAGTGATCTAAATGATATGTGGTTGTTGTGTATATATTTTAGACGTTAAGTCGTTGGAGTCGTCTGTTAAAACGAGCCGGTCGACGCTACATGAACCGCTTCAAGTTACTGTTACTCAACGGTCATATTGTCAGAAGCTCAACGGATCTATTTCAAAAACAAGCGGTCGAAGACAGGTCGACTGTTTCACCAACCGGTCGACCTCCTCAACTTAAGCACATGATCCGGTTCAATTAAAACCACGTTTTTGACCTCTTTGAAACACCCAATTTTAAAGACTTACTTCCCATAAGTATATGAAAGGTTTGGGAGTTTGATTGGGTGTTTTGAAACCTTTAAAAACATTTTAATCTTTCAAACAAAAGGTAAAACGGTTTATGCACGTTTTGAAAGATATGCAAGTGTGATTCATAATCCTTGTCAAAAGTGAAACTAAGAGTTACAAGGTTTATACCCTAAGGTCTTGAAACTTCACTTTTGAGCTCCTTGCATCTTCTTGATCTTCTTTCTTCAAGTCTTTGGCTCTTTCATCAAAACGTCTTTGTCTTTGAAGATGTCTGTTTTATAAACTTGATCCATTTATTGAAATCATCAAAATCTAGATTGTGCAACAAAAGCCAACAATCTCCCCCTTTTTAATGATGACAATAAATTGATAGTTTTGGGATGACTCCCCCTATCTTTTGCAATTGGAAAAACATTTGAAACTTGAGACAAAGCGTTTGTAGCCAATATTTATAATCCAATTTAAAAGGAGAATATATAGTCATTAAAACTATCAACACATTTCTCCCCTTTGTCACATAAAAAAGACAAAGGACATAGTTTTCCTAACTATGCATTCTAACAAAATCCATCATATGATCAAAGGGAATACAAGCATATAAAATTAAGAAATCTCCCCTTTGTCAATTAAAAAGTGAATGCATGGATGCAACTTCAAAAATAATCTTTTTCATCCAAAAGAACAATTCGAGGCTTTCAAATGACAATCATATTGAAATGGTATAGAGGATGACTAATGGGGACTCAAGTGTCCATCGCTATTACGATAGTAGCCCACCGAGTGGTTTGTACCAACCTCTTAGCTACCAATGACAATTTAAAGGTCATTCTCACCAAAAAATTTAGGCTCACAAAATCTCATAAAAATTCATGATTTTGTAAAAGTGTTACCTCATAGAGGTTCCATTTTGATAAATGCAAGAAATATGTCAAAGATGAATACATTTGCATTTTTAAGATTAACACATAAGAATCATCATTAACCAACAATTTAGAACATATTCTCAATCAAGGATGTAGAAGTTACCAAAGATTTCCCCTTAGCATTTGTCCTCAAATGTCACAAGCCTTCTTGAAGGCAAGTTTCATCCAAGTACCCTTTATTGCTCCATCCTACAAGAGAATCAAGAAACAATTTTTGGTACCCAAGCTTTCTTGGGTCCTTCGGTGTTAGCCTTGGTTCCTTTTGGAACCCATGTCTTCTTGAGAGTCTTGCTCCCAAGTTTCTTCAATGCACAATAAAAAATTAGATGCCCATCTTTGTTGCAAAAATGACATGTTTGAGTAGGTGCACAAAAAGACTTAGCCTTCACAAAATAATTCTTAAAATATTTTTGGTGAATAGAAGGCTTGTAGCCTAAGCCACTTTTGTCAAAGACACATCTTTGACTACTAAGAATGTTTTCTAAAGTTTTGCTTCCTTGAGTAAACTTCTCAATAATTTTGCTTTGAGAAACAATTTTGTTGTTCAAAGCAACTTTCTCATTTTCAAATTCTAAAGCTTTTTGTTGGAATAAATCATTTTCTAGCTTTAGAGTATTTGCTCATTTTTCAATAAATCAATTTCTTTTGAGATCAAAATGAGTTTCTTTTTCAATGATGTATATTTTGAACCAAGTTTTTCAAATTGACAAAGAAGTTCATCAAAGGCATTTTGAAGTTCAATATATGAAAGTTTAGGTTCATCATCCGAAGAGTATACCTCATCATCATTGTCCTCAAATGCCATGAGGCACATGTTAGCGATTTCTCCATCTTCTTCTTCTTTGGAGGAGCTTTCATCGTTAACATTCCATGATGTCTTCTGTATTTGAGGCTTCTCTTCTCTTTCTTTCTTTTGAGGAAGTTCTTGAACTTTCTAGTCATCAAGACTATGTCTTTCTTATCTTCATCCTCATTTTTTATTATGGTGGATTTGAGAGTGAACCTCATATTCTTTTTGCTCTCATCTTCATTCTCGAGCATTTGGATTTCATGGGTCATTAAAGATCCAATAAGCTCATCTAGAGGAAGCTTGGTGAGGTCCTTGGCTTCTTGTATGGTGGTCATTTAAAGCTTTACCAGCGATTATTTAGTGAAGGTTATAAGTTTGTCAAGAGAGTTCTAGCAGTAGTTTTTATGACCACTGGTGAAAATAGTGAGCTAATGAGCTATAACGGCGATCACAAACGCTGCTAAAGACCTAAAGTGCATTTGTGAAAATTTTTTTAGCACCGTTTCCTAAAAACGCCGCTATAACTCTTTAGCAGTGTTTCCCTAAAACGCCGCTATAGGTCTTTAGCAGCATTTTAAAAATGTTGCTATATCTCAATTTCTGCATTTATATATCTACAGCAGCGTTTTCTGACCGTCGCTAAAAACATGTGCCAGTATTTTTTTCTTCATGTTCTTGTTTTTAAAATGTCACTAAATCATTTTTTAAAATGCTGCAATAGATACATTTGTGTAAAAACCTGCATTTTTTTCCTGATTTTCATATAATACAAATTTGACTTGATTGATGTAAAAACATAAGATGTGTAATAAAATAAAATATAGTTCATCATTAACTAAATAACCACGTCTTACAAGTTTTGCAACAAACACAAAAAAGTTCTAAAAGTTTCTAATTAGTCTAAAAAGTAACAAGTAATAACATTTAACAACAAGTGACTATGACTTTAATCCTTAGCAACTTCAGTGCTCTAGCACCATCTGCACCAGCACTATCTACACCATCTGCACTAGCACTATCTACAATTGTTGCAATTGCAATATTGGAATATTCAAACAATAATATTTTGAACAAAGATGAAAATAAATAAATACAAACACAAGAGTTTAATACACGATTAAGGACAAAAGTATTATGACTGCATACAATTTATCTTCAACCACGCAAAAAATATGAATCCAAAAAATTTAGTAAAGAAAGCGACATTAAGCAAAGTGCAATAGAAACTAAGCATTTACAAGTACGCAAGGAACAAACTAAATCTCTGGCATCTCTCATAGATGAATAGTTCTAAATTTCGGGTATCTATCACACTAGTGCAATATCTAAATTCGCCATGTACCCCAAAACCGATTCTGTCAGTATAATTGACCACCTGCCCCCAATGGACTTCTGGCCCAATTACTCATTTTGAAATGTACCCTTTTTCTCGTGTTATTAGAAGAAGAGTATGTAAGCTCATTATGCATAATCCCAAACCCAACTTACAATTAGTCTCCAAAAATATAAACGTTATAACAACATATACACATCCAGTAACAAGGTGGACTCCCTAAAATTGACTCAAGAAGCTGGGAAAACTGAAAAGCAATAAACACGAACAAAAAAAATTAAATGAACATTATAATACGCAAAGTTCAGGTACCTAGTTACAAGATGGGTGATGTCAATATCACCACATATGCACGTGTAACACACCAGTTGAGACCAAAAGATCCACTTCTATCTGCTCTAAAATGAACCTAAATAATGTTGTGTATAATGACCTATAAAACTGACAACCCCTGCCCCACAACCCAGGTCACTCTCTCATTAATAATCAAATCATTGCTTTAGTTTGAAACACCTCTTTTTAATTAGTCGACATCTAGATGTGAACATAGTTCAGCATATGAGGATAACTGAACAGTTATCATAATACTTTTTTTATATTAAATTTACTCGTTAATTAAACAGTTTCTATTAGGATAACAAAGTCTAAACCAGCTGAAATTCACATTTAAATAACCAACAAAAAGAACAGAGAGGTGGAATGTGAAGTAAGCGCTTACATGCCACTGCCCTTGGGTTGAAAATCCAAGCTGTTTAAACTCTTCACTAGTCGATTTGCCTCCGGTAACTCCTGACTAGATAGCATGGGGTTTGCAGAACTTTTGAATAATAAAAATGGAGAGCGGTTAGCTATATTTACTTCACGTGAAAGAAAAATGAAAAATCAAAAACGAAATAGAGATATAAATAAAATAAGACCTGGCATGAGCGCATTCTCAGATATGTAGGTGTTCTTGGTGAGAACTGGAAGCAGTAGAAGGGTCAAGAGCCTGTTGATAGAGATAACAACAAATAAACAGCGGAATAATTATTCTCTCTAGATGAAAGCAAATGGAGCGCAATCTCAACAATTATACATACTTAAAAATTATCTCAAGATAATCAATCACACCAAGCTAGAACAACATAAGTAATTTTTTACTTGGAAAACTTCCCCGGTGTGAGGAAGAAAAACCACGGGACCTAGTCAAGTCAAATCTCCACTATAAACCAAATAATAGGTACACAAAGTCTTCTTTAGTCACAACTAGAGGCTACAACTCAGATCTTCAAGATGATATCAATCTTGGCAAATACAACGAAAAAATAACTTTGAGAAAATACCAATAATCTGAGGTTACTGTTCACGTGTACGAACCACTGTTCTCGAGCTCAGAATCTGATCTTCACCGTTCAGATTATAGCCCCTTGTGTCGTGAACGTCGCTTCCAAATTTTCGCTCGATCGAACCACAGAAAAAACAGGATCTAGACTTTGATGAAACCTGGACGTGAAAGAAAAAAATTGCCTCTTTCTTTTCTTTATCTTCTTTTTAATCCATATAACTGAAAAATTCATCCTTAGGGTTATAAGTTAAAACCCTAAATGCTTTGGGCCTTATAAGACCCCATTGGGCTTTCCTTCACATAGAAGGAATAAACCCAACAAATCTCCCCCTTCCGACTATGTGGAGGAAATTGTCATCCTGGCAATTGAACAACAATCTTCAAGCTTCTGCCTTGGTAGTGCTTTTGTCAACATATCAAAATTATTTCTTTGATCGAAACTTTTGACAACCAATCTAGCCTGTGTCGTGGCCGTGAAGTGAACTCACTTTGCTTTACCCTGTAAATCCACTTGTTCTTCAAGGCTCTTTTACCTTTAGGTAGTTTCACCAACTCAAAAGTGTGGTTATCGTATAGTGACTACATCTCATCTTGCATATCCTCAATCCAGTTTGTCTTATGTTCATCTTCCATAACTTCTGCAAAACACTCGGGCTCTCCCCCGTCAGTCAATAATACATACTATTCTGCTAACTATCTAGTGGAAGGATGTTGGTTTCTGTTAGACCTCTTGGATGGAACCTCTGATGGAATATTAGGCACTGTCAACTACTCATCAGTCTGAACATCTACTTGAACCTGTAGGGGAGCATCTACCTTACCTGTACCCTGGTGGTCATCTCGAACATCATTTTCAACTTGAGTTTGCAAATTCTTCAATGGAACTAGATCCATGTCAATCAAACTATCATTATTCTGAGACACAAATTTCTTTGCTTTCTGAATATCCTGAATTGTTTGATTTCTACGAACATGACATCTCTACTTCTCAAAACTTTCTTCTCAACTGTATCATAAAATCTGTATCCAAACTCATCTTGACCGTAACCAAGGAATATGCACTGTCGTGTCTTCACATCAAGTTTGGATCTTTCATCTTTGGGAATATGCACAAATACTAGACACCCAAATACACATAAATGATTGTAGGAAACATCTTACCTATCCAAACTTGGTTTGGTACATCAAACTGTGTAGGAACGCAAGGTGTAAGATTCAACATATGAAAAACTATGATCAACGCCTTACCCCAAAAGGATCTTGGCAAATTTGCTTATGAAAGCAAACATCGCACTTTTTCAGCTAGGGTTCTATTCATCCTTTCAGCTATGCCATTCAACGGAGGAGTTTTCAGAGTAGTCTTTTGATGCTGAATTCCTTGTTGTCTACAATACTCATCAAAAGGACCAGAATACTCTCCCCCGTTATCTGTATGGATGCACCTCAGCTTTTTTCCAGTCTATCTCTTAACTAGGGCTTGGAATTGTTTGAACACAGCTAACACTTGATCTTTTGTCTTCAAGAAATATATCCATAACTTTTTTGAATGATCATTTATGAAGGTTACAAAATAACTCGAGTCACCAAGTGTTCTCGTCGTCATAGGGCCACATACATCTGAATGCACCAAATCCAATATCTCTGACTTTCTCAAAGGAGAGGAATTTTTTACAGAGACTTTGTTCTTCTTTTCTGACAAACAATGAAATGTGTATTTTTCAACCCAGATAGCAGACTTTTCTTTCCTAGTATGGCTAATCCTTTCTCACTCATGTGAGCAAGCCTCTTGTGCCATAGTTCTACTGTACCATCTGTTTCCATCGCATTAACAAGGTCGTTGAAGATCTTTGCCTGCATAATGTGCAACACAGATAACTTTTTTCCTCGAGCCACAACCATAGCCCCCTTAGTAAGCTTCCACTGGCCACTACTGAAAGTAATGTAATACCCATCATCATCAAGTTGACCTGCAGAAATCAAGTTCAAACGAATGTCAGGAATATGTTTCACATTTCTAAGAACCAATCTCATGCCATTATTCGTCTCCAGATACACATCTCCAATGCCAATGACTTTAACCAAGCCACCATTGCCCATCTTTACAGTTCCATCTCTATTACAGAAATTTTTCGAGATGTAGCATCACCACTGTCAATCTCGTCCTGTCACATACACATTTCTCCAATGCCATTATGACTGAACATCTCCAACCAGATGGACTTTACCATGGGTCTCATGCATCATTTACACTTCATCTCCATAAGAGGGGGATCCCTTTCGAGATGTAGCAACACCACTGTCAATCATCTCATGGCATGCAACATTTATCACTTCATCTTCATAAATAATGAGAAAGTCTGCAGGAGTGGTAGTAACAACTCTATCATCACCATCTTTGTTCTTGTTCTTCATTTCATTCCCTTTTTCATTCTTGTATTCTTTTTTCAATTGCCTGTAATATTTCCTAATGTGTCCCTATTTCCCGCAATGATAGCACTCAACATTAAAGAACATGTTGGAGTTACTTTTGCTTTCATCTCTATTCTTCGGACCTCTGCTCTTGCTTCTCCTCCTCTTTTCTGTAACAAGACTTCTGACTGTGAAGAGGATCCCTGTGATTTTCTTCTCATCTCTTCGTTTAACAAAAAACTCTTGGCCATATCCATTATGGTTACACCATCTGGAGCAGAGTTGGACAAAGAAGTTCTGAGCGTCTCCCACGAGTCCAGTAATGAACCAAGCAACCATAACCCCTGTATCTCATCATCAAACTTAATACCCATTCCAGCTAACTGATTAATAATTCCTTGGAATGTATTCAGGTGATCAGATAAAGGAGTCTCATCTTGTATCTCAAAGCCATCATTTGGTTAATTAGAAACATCTTATTATTTCCAGTTTTTCTAGCATATAACTTTCATAGAGTACGTGCATGTGTCTCCCTACTAATATGGTTCAAAACATTGTCATCTACCCACTGCCTGATATACCCACACACCTGTCGATGTAACAAAGTCCATTTTGCATCGGACTCAGTAGCAAACACTAGTAGATAATACTCTTTTATATCAAGAAGATCTTCCATATGTGATAATTTGAACCATTGTGGTTAACCATTCTACTCACATTTGCTTCCATAACTCAAATTTGTCAACCAAACAACTTGGCAACCTGGCTCCGATACCACTTTGTTGAGAGAGATAACAACAAACAAACAGCGGAATAATTCTTCTCTCTAGATGAAAGCAAATAGAGCGCAATCTCAACAATTATACGTACTGAAAAATAATCTCAAGATAATTGATCACACCAAGCAAGAACAACACAAGCAATTTTTTACGTGGAAAACTTCCCCGGTGAGGAAGAAAAACTACGGGACCTATTCCAGTCAAATCTCTACTATAAACCAAATAATGGTACACAAAGTCTTCTCTAGTCACAACTAGAGGTTACAACTCAGATCTTCAAGATGATATCAATCTTGGCAAATACAACGAAAACAACTTAGAGAAAATACCAACAATTTGTGGTTACTGTTCATGTGTACGAACCATTGTTCCCAAGCTCAAAATATGATCTTCACCATTCCAATTATAGCCCCTTGTGTCGTGAAAGTCTCCTCCAAATTTCAGCTCGATCGGACCACAGAAGAAGCAGGATTTAGCCTTTGATGAAACTTAGGCGTGAAAGATAAAAACTGCCTCTTTCTTTTCGTTCTCTTCTTTTAATCTGTACAACTTAAATAACTCATCCTTAGGGTTATAAGTTAAAACCCTAATGGGCTTTAGGCCTTATAAGACCCCATTGGGCTTTCCTTCACATAGAATGGGGAGACAGGGCGGTAGCAGGCAGACCAGAAGAGAGAGAGAGAGAGAGAGAGAGAGAGAGAGAGAGAGAGAGAGAGGGTGGTGTTCGGCGAGCTAAGAGAATTCGAAGATGATTAAGAGGTTTGGCGTGCATGGCTGGCAAGGAGATGATCAAAATTGAGAATTGAAAAAAAAGGGTTTTTTGTAGCGGGGAGGAAAAATTGAGACTTGGTACTAAATGAAAATTTCCCTCTTAATTTTCTTTTATTTTTTTCTCGTCTTAGAGTTGTGAATCAATATTATATCATAACATAAAATTCATTATGTTATTACACTTTAAACTGAAACTTTTTAGCCATCATTTGTAGAGTTGATTATTTTAATTACTACTTCATTTGTAGTTGTAAATTGTAATATACATATATTGTAGTATGGGTTGATACTAGGTGTATTAGACAAATATATAGATCATATGACAATTGTAAATTTTCAAAAAATTATTCTATTATTGACTATATGTGCATTGTGTATAAAGATATATATATATATATATGTAATTATATTGCTATTTCATTGTTATACTCTAATTAAAAATATACTAAATAAATTGAGTCTTTATATATATATATATATATAACACTGTAGTCACAATACATTATTTGCATATATTATATATATTCATGTATATCACATAACAACAAGAGATATAGAATATAAAATATTCAATCTTAAACAAATACTATACTATACACATAATATTAAAACATAACATTCATCCATACTATATAATATCTCTAATATCTCAAAATGTATGGTGATGTAAAAATATATAACACATTATACAACAACAACATAGTCACCAAGTTATATCATATAACAACTTCAATTTTCATAACACTCCCTCTAATTTCATATTTTATTAAGTGGGTCCCCTAGAATAATTTTTTTTCAAATACATTACTATATAATATAATATATTATATAACATATAAAATAATTATTAACATTAAATACTTGAAAACAATAAATAATCATATAATTGTCTATAGCAACGTTTGGTAAAAAAAAAAATTGCTTCTATAATAGGGTTTTTGTTGAGTTTTAGCAGCACTTTGGGAAAATGTTGCTAAAACTCAACAACTTGTAGTAGTGTTTTTTTCCAAAATGCCGCTAAAACTTATGCCTGTAGTAGCGCTTTGGGAGAAAATGCTGCTACAGGTATGTGAGTTTTAGTGGCTTTTTTCCAAAGTACTGCTACAGGGATAAGTTTTAGCAGCGCTTTGTCAAAAGTTCTGCTTTTAACAACATTTGTGGAAAAATGCAGCTAAAGATCAAATGTGTGACATCTTTTTCTTACAAACGCTGCTAAAGATCAAACTTTTAGTGGTGTTTTTTAAAAAGCGCTGATGTAGATAACCTATAGTAGCGTTTTTTACACAAACACTGCTACCGATTTTCTTTTAGCCTTGTTTTATGAAAAATGCTGCTAGAAGTCAAACTCTGTAGCGGTGTTGTTCAAAAAGTGCCATTGTAGATAACCTAGACCAGCGTTTTTTACACAACTGCCACTATAGAGTTTCTTTTAGCAGTGTTTGTCAACAATCACCACTAAAGGGGGTATTTAGCGACAGTTTTAGTGACAGCTACTATAGGCGATTTTTTTTTGTAGTGTTTACACTTTCCATCCCGATTTATCGATTTCTTGACATTGAACCCCTGAACTTTTAAACTTCAACGATTTGCATCCCATAGCCGAATTAGCTGTTAAATGTGACGATAAATACCCACGTGCCGTCCACGTGATTCACTTCTGCTTATTATGCCCATTTTGCCCTTTGGAAAAAATGCACATTGCACCTTCCAATTATGATGGTATTGACACTTTGCACCATGTCTTCTAATTTCGTGATATTTTCATCGATTTGCACCCCACAAGAGAATTAAACGTTAAATGCGACTGTAGATTTATCACGTGCAAAGCCTCATGGTTTAATAACACATCGACAACCGAGAGGGGGAAACAAAACACATAATCTTTTTTCAATTGGAATCGCTTCAAAGTTATAAAAAAAGAATGTCAAAGATGGAATCGCTTCAAATTTTAAATATCCAATCGATGAATTGCATACTAGGAAAGAAATAATAAACAAATAACCAGATTTGAAATAAAAAAAAATATGCTTCCTAAACATCCTCTACCTAGCAGTGAAAACAATGATTTAAAGAACTTCCTAATTTGCATTAGTGAATCACGTGGGCAACACTTGACAAATTTACTGTCCCATTTAACTATCAATTGGCTTGTGAGGTGCAAATTAAATAAAATGTCATGAAATTAGAAGATGGAGGTGCAAAGTTTTAGTACCTCATAGTTAGGGTGTAAAATGTCAGTATTCCCATAATTAGGGAGAGCAAAGTGTATTTTCTCGAAAGGGCAAAACGGGCAACATAAAGGGGAACATGTCACGTGGATGGCAAGTGCATTGTTTACCGTGAGAAATAACAGCAAATTATGGTCCAGGATGCAAATCAACGAATTATTAAAGATTGGGAGTTCAATCTGACAAAATCGATAAATCGGGATGCAAAGTATAAATGCCTCCATAGTTCAGGGGTGTAAAGTGTATTTTTCCCTTTTTTTCATTTATGAGTTTCTTTACAACATACTCAATTTTTAACTAGTATAATGTGTGCTATATATTCTTAAGTTAAAAAAAAAAACTCTTTGAGAATAGTTTTCATAATCTGAGTTGTATTTATACAAACATTTTTATATTTTATATATAGCAAAGCATTTAATAAAAAATAAAAAATAAATATTATAGTATTATTTTGCCCGCCAAAGGTAAATTCCAAACTCTGCCATGAGTGTTCGGTGTTTACTGTTACATTCTCAGTTTGGTCGATATTTCTTCCAACTGAATTAGGTCTGTTCAAACCCAATTTACAAGTTGGGTGAACCAGTTTCTAAAAAAAAAAAAAAAAAAAAAAAAATCGTCTTTCGTTGAAAAATAAAAGTCTACATCTTTTAAGATTTTATTTTTCCACTTGTAAGTGTTTACTTAGCCAAACAGGCAACCATAAAATTGCTTCGATAACTTTAAGTGAGTTTTGAGGATTTAACCATCGTTTAGTTTGGGTCAAAATTATTTCTGTCATTGAAATGAGGCTGCAGAGTTATGCTCATATGATTCTACTATGATGAATGTTATATCGTTATACTATTATCGTTATTATAACGATCTAAGGAACGCACTAGGAACATTTGCGTTTTGACTTCAAAAAGACTAGTCATTGTTTATCTTGAAGCTCCTTGAAATCATTATAATGCCAATTCTACTAAGTAAGGTTGAATGTGAGACTTGACTCTTATAGAATTAATCTCTCATTCTTTGTAAAATGGGCAACCACAATCATGCAGATCATACAAAATAGAAATTTCTCTTAACAAAAGAAGCAATCCTTAGAAAGTTAGCAATCATTATGCCATTGATCATGAGTCATGACTGATGGGGTAAAATATGGTCGGGCCAGGCCAAATGCGTTCAGATCCATGAACCCAAAGAAAGTCATTCAAGACATCAAAATCTAGAGGCCCATTAACCCCAAACTACTTCTAGGCCCCGTAGTGACTCATCGTTGACCAAGGATCAACGATATAAAGTAGTGGGCCCCTCCTCTCCTATCTACTCAGAGGACTGAGTCGTCTCACACATCACATTACGATAAGTGATAAGAGAACTCCTTCAATGGGATAAGCCATCTCCTCGACTCCAGATAAAGTTAGGACACTCTACTCCTAACCTTCTTAGGACTCAAAGTATCTTAATCTTACATCGATTGTACCTCTCCCAGATCCGTAAAAGACAAATTTTGCACTCCAATACACACAATATCCCATAAATCATTGTTGTTAAGCATTCTACATTTGATACCCCAAATCCCACATGAGGTGAAAGATGAGTTCTCTAAGGGTCAAGTCCCACATTGAGACCTTAATTTATATGTTGAACTAACTTTATAATGATCAAAGGAGCTTAAAGAGCAATCTTGACTAGTCTTTTTGAAGTCAAAGCACATATGTGACTAGTGCTTGGCATAGGTTGTTACAAATGGTATCAGAGCAGTCCTAGTGACCACCAATGTGAGCTTGGTGGGTTTTGACAAAGACATCAAGGATTTAAAGGAGTAAGATTGTGATATCTTGAATTCCACATGGAGTAGGAGATGAGAATGAATGAGAGATGAGTTTTATAACGGCGAAATCTAATATCGATACCTTACTAAGTTGAACTAAGCTTTATAATAATTCAAAAAGTCTCAAAATCGTTCTCTCATCTAGTGTTTCTTAGCATCGTCAATGACCTTCCATGTGTCAAACGGCAATAGGCAGGCAATGAAAATGACATGACAGGTGAATTTATGATCCTTTTTCTACCGATTATTTTTTTTTTCTATGAAAATTCTACTGATTATTCAAGTACTACAAGGCCAACATCTAAGAGGGAATGGCGCCCAGTGGCCAAATTGCTTCCACTATCAAGTCCTTCAACTGATCACATGCAATGTCCGTAAAAAAACTTTAGAGCACAATTTTGCTTTTCCTACCAAGAGTACGTCTGAAGAGACCCCATCAAGTACCATGTATTTTAAACTTTAAACTCTAAATTACAACAATTTAGACATTACTTAATTAATGTACTTATTTAAAAAAAAACTTAATTAAATCCTAGCCCCACTGGTCTGTTAATGATCAGGATCACAATGGTGTTTAAAAAAGAAAGAAAGTAAAATAGTCTAAAAATGCTCTCCATGCATGACCTAGGCCTTCCTGCATGTATTGCATTCTGACTTCTGTCTTCCTGAAGTTTGAAGAATTGTTCTTACGCCCATGCACGATGTATTCTATCTAACCTTCCGCTTCAAAAGTGCATGTGAAAGGTTTGACAATGTCCTTCTATCTGACCTTCCCTTTGAAAAGTCCTTATAAATTATGCATGGCATGCTGAAACGACGAAGAATCATGAAAGAGAAGAGGAATGGGGAATCTTATTAGTACCTTCAAAACAAAACAAAAAACGCCTTGATGAAAAGACGGATAATTAGATATTATTAAAAGCAGGATGACAACTTAACTTCAACGGGAGGGAAATTGTATTCGTCATATAAAGTTGTCGGAGAACTTCTGATTTTGTCGGGGAATCAACACCTAATGAAACCACTTTTCAGTGGCATATCTCAACTTACATCAGCGGAAATAGTCATAACAATTAGTTATACGTGGAATGGGATTGTAAAATAATATCGTAACGGACGGAAATTGGAAATTTCCATTCCATTTTGGTTTTGGTATCTACCGAAATGATATTTTGTATTCCAATTCTGTTTAGAATTAATCGGAATAGAATCGGAATTTTCCAGAACCGGAATCGAAAATTCCGGTTCCTTATTGGGCCTAAAAGCCCCAAATTTAGTTTGGGCCCATTGACCCAAAAATGAATTTTTAAGTTGTGTTTTGTGGGCCAAACAACTTTAAATTAAAATTACAACTTAAATAAAATAATATTTAAATTTTACAAACAAATTAAAATTACAACTAAACAAAATAAATTCCGTCAAAATAAACTCTAAATTAAAATTTACAAACTTAAACAAAAAATTTACAAAAAACTACTAAACAAAAAATTAACTATACAAATAAGTAACAACTAAACATTCATCAAATAATCCAAATTGAAAAAGGCAAAATTCTAAATTAAAATTACAATATTTTTTTAAATTTAGAAAAATTGTACCGGAATCGAAAATTCCGGTATTTCCACGGAATTTCCGGTTCCATTCCGGAAATTCCCTAAAATGGGTTCCGGTTCCGGTTCCGGAATAGGCAGAACAGGTACCGAAATTCCAGTACCGGAACTTCGCCGGAAACCGGATAAATTGATCACCCTTAGTAAATTATGAGAAGGACGTCTGAGATTAGATCCAAATAAATACAAATTAAGGGCGTGCATCTACAAGATTAAGAGCACTCGTATCATGAGGAATCTAATTAAAAAGGGGTAAACTCACACTTAGCCACTTATATTTGGGTAAAAATCAAGTTACTACCCTTATTTTTCAATCAACAATTTGAAACCCATAACTTTCAAAACCTATCAATCTTCGCCCCCCGTCTAAATCAGACGTTAAGTCCGATGGAAAATTATACAAAATGACGAAATGCCCCTCCAGGCTAAATTTTAAAAAATAAATAAAAATAATATAAATTTAAGAAATAAATAAAAATAAATAGATTATTGAAATAGATTTTTAATAGTTTTATTTAAAAATATTATTTTTTAAAAAATATATCATTTTTTATTTTTAATGATTTTTTAATTTTTTAGTAATTTTATTTTGGAGGGGCATTTTGGTCATTTTTCATACTTTTCTGTTTGATTTAACATCTAACTTAGACCCGGGGGGGGGGGGGGCGAAGATTGATAGGTTTTGAAAGTTATGGTCTCAAATTGTTGGATTAAAAAATAAGGGTAGCGACTTTGATTTTTGCCCAAACATAAAGGCTAACTATGAGTTTACCGTAATTAAAAATCTAAAATAATTAATGTGTACGTGTTTTTACTAATTTAATTAAAAAAATTGGATGGTATCTTTCTAGCTCTCTCTTTGATTCAGTGGCATATCCTTTCTTTTCTCCTACTTCTTCTCTCTCATCTCTTGGGTGATTAGATCCAAATAAATACAAATTAAGGGCGCATCATGAGGAATCTAATTAAAAATCTAAAATAACTAATGTGTACGAGTTTTTACTAATGTAATTAAAAAAATCGGTCGGTTTCTTTCTAGCTCTCTCTCTTTATTTCAGTGGCATATCCTTTCTTTTCTCCTACTTCCTCTCTCTCATCTCTTGGGTGTTCAAACTTGGTTAAAAGTTAAAAGCACACTAGACTTTAATTTAAGCCTGAGTATAAGACTTCACTTGCACTTTCCTCCACATGTAAGGAATTAACCCAATAAATCTCCCCCTTCCGATTATGTGGAGGAAGTCGTCACCCCAGCAATCAAACAACAATCTTCAAGCTTCTCCTTTTGTAGTCCCTTCGTCAACATGTCAGAACCATTATCATCAATGTGAATATTCTCAAGTTTCAGTAACTTAATTATCGTTCAACGCATCTATGATCCATTGGTATCGAATATGAATGTGCTTTGATCTTGTATGAAACTGAAATTCTTAGCATGATGAATAACACTCTAGCTATCACAAAACAATACATAACTTTGCTATTTGAAACCAATTTCTCTCATGAACTTCTTTTGCCTCTATCTTATAAAGGGCAATACACTTTTGAATTCTCAATTGCAAGGCTACAACCATACCTGTTAAAGTGATCAAATAAACCGAAGTAGACTTATAGGTATCCACATCTCCTACCATGTTTGCATCTGTGGAGCCAGCTAACCCTGGTTGTCTATTTCTAAAACCAAGTCTCAAACTAGTAGTGCCTCAAAGATATCTCATGATCTACTTAACTATATATATTCCAATGCTCTTTTTCTAAACTAGACAAGAATCGTTAACTACACTAACTACATGGGCAGATCTGATCTTGTGTCACTACAAAAGAACTTACTTTTAGCAGCTGTTGGAAAACACTCGGAAAAGTTAAAAAAAAAAAACGCCAGTAAAGTTTCACCAGCATCTTTTTAGCGACGTGTAAACGTTTTTATACGCCGCAGTAAGTACGTACGTAGGGTAAAAAAGTTAGCAGCGTTTGTGAAAAACCTGGTGAAACTCAATCTTTTCCCAGCGCTTTCAAAAACGCTGGGAAAAGTATAAAACAAGGATGACAATTCTTCACAAAAGAATCGGGCTCAACAATTCTTCATGGGCTAATAAGAAACAACGACGACATTACTTTTTTTATGTGTGGGGGGGGGGGGGGGGAATATGATTATCGACCCTAAAATTCGAATCTACGACTTCCTCATTTAACAAATGTTTCAGAATAGAGATCAACCAACACTGCTGTTAGATGAAGAAACCTTGTTGATTTTGTCGTGAACAGGCAGTTGACTGTATTGGTTCTCCGGCCAGCAGAAGTTCAACCTCAGTGGAAAGTTGGATTGAGAACATAGAGGTCAGTTAGGATTCTTTCAGAAAATATTTTTAGCATGGACAGGTTCCCGAGGCTGGGCTTACTTTTCAAACCCTGGAGTCCCCTGGCTCCATCCTTCTGACCATAAAGGCAAATGTCGGGTTGAGCCTTTGATTATATGAACTCAAATTTAGGCCCAGGTTTCGAATCCCCACTTGCGCATTAAATTTTTTTTAAAAAAAATCAAGAAAATATGAATCAAAATTTTTCTCCCCATACAACTTTCGGTTGGCCGTTGGCGTCGTTACTTTCATAAATATTTAATAGAAAATTGAATTCAAAAAGCTTTTTCAATAATACAAAATATTGAAGAAAAAAAATTAAATCCAATCACCTCCAATTTGAAAATAGAAAGAAATATATATAGCTGCTTCTTCCCTAGCATTAATCCCGGTTCTATCCTTAATATCTGGCTGCTAGTTAGTTTTGATGTGGAAGTTCCTGATGCCACGTCCTTCAGTGGCTTATGTAGAAAGTAATATATACGTAAACTCCTTCCATCATAAACATGATATATATGCATATGATCCAGCAGCACATATTTTATAAATTAATGTAAATATTCTTGAAGCTGCATATTTCAAAAAAAAAAAAAAAATTAAATGAGAAATCAGAGACTAATCCTTATTAATTTGGTTCTAAAACAAATTCCTTCACGTACACGTAGGATTAATGAAATGATCTCCTGTTAGTTCTAAGTCCCAGTTAATACTCTCTCTTGATGAAATAATTTCCAACCATACGGAAAAATGCAATTACCAAAAATAGTCGCTGCGTACTTCAACCCAACGTAATTAATTAATTAGTAGGTCATGTGAAGTGGATCACATGCGCGCGCGGCTTTCATATTATTTTAAGTGCTAATTACTTTTATTCTTAATTTACGTCAATAGGACTGGTTGGTGCAAGCGTTCAGAAGGGCTTTGTTAATAAGTGTGTGGTAATGGGTCTCAAAGAAAGATCTCGTCCTCGTTATAAATGTAGGGACGAAGAGCGAAACGGAATTATTTAAGACTCTACGACAACAACTGAATCTAGAAGGGGGTGAATAGGTTTTGCAACTTAAACTTTAAAACTATTCAAAATTTAACAATGTTTTTCTACACAAACTACACAAAACCAGATCAGTAATTCAATACACACACATTTTACAGCAATGCAAATAATCAACAGACAGTAAATCAATTAATTTCGAATCTATATCCAAGATTCTAAAACCAAGAACATTGAAAATTCAGCTTGTAGTTCACAATTATTAACACTTTAATCGAGAACAATATTAATAGATCAATCACCACAAAAAGACACAAATCTTTTGGTTACGAAGAGAAAATCTCTTGGAAACAAATTCCAAGAGAAAAAACTCTCCAGGCCCGTAGGCCAGGTAATGATTTCACTAGCTTTTCAAACTCGAAATACAAGGTGATCCATAGACTCAAGAATACCCAACATCCTAGTCTAACACACTTGTTTTCTTACCCGAACTACACCATTCGGATCTGCTCCAATGCAGGGATTGAGAACCTCTCATCCATTCAAAAAGCTAACTACCTTTACCTAGCTATTCATACCTTGCTGTCCTCCATTGCGAACTCGCAACAACCGCAAACGCACGAACTTGGCACTTGGATCTTCAAGATTTCAGCAACCTCCGAAAAGTCTTGAATCTCTTTTGGGGAAATAACCAAGGTGATCAATCTATTGAACTAAGAATCCTAAAGAGAGGGGTTTTATCTTCAAGGCTCCATTCTCAGTTCATACACACGAAGGCTCAGAAAAAGGGGCAGAAATATTCAAGAGAAAGTTTCACGTAGAAAGCACGGTATTTCTTGATTTTTCTAAGCTGACTTTCGTAATAGAATAAGGGAGTTATAAGCTCTGGGTGACTCACGGTTTAAGTGGAGGGTTTAGGCTTTTTGGGTCTTTCATGACGTCATCCATTTAGTTATAAACGGACTAACCAACTTCTGTTACTGCAGTGCCCCAAATCGCGCTTCTGTCTGACTTGCGTCTGACTTCCAGCTAACTTGACATTTCTGGGTAAAAACTCAGCTTTTTACTTCTATCTTCAATTCTTCATAGAGGCTTCGAAACACCTTAGTATCTCAGGAAATAAATTAAATTACAAGTGAAGTATAGCCAACTAAAATATTCCCTAACAAACAGTGAAGGTTGTGCATGAGGGACAGAAGAATTCCTTCTTGGTTGAGTGGATGAGACAATGAATATAAAGTAAGATGTTGGAGATTCTGGGCATTTTGCTTCTTGTGGACTGCTTTTTTGTGTGGTTCAAGGCGATGTACATTTCTACGACTTTGTCGTACACTACAGAAAAAAGCACCTATAGCGGCGGTCGAAAACCGCGCTATAGGTGCCAAAACCGCTGCTATAGTATAGCGGCGATTTTTAGACCGCCGGTATATCCCGTTGGCACTATAGCAGCGGTCACACAGCGGCGGTCGGACCGCCGCTATAGAGCCAACCGCGTTTACAGTTTTTTCCGCGACGTGCTGTAGCGGCGGCCAATTGACCGCCGCTACAGATTGTAGCAGCGGTCGGCTATAGGGTTATAGCGGCGGTTACATGACCGCTGCTATAACCCTTTCCGTTGGTTTCACCTATAGCGGCGGTCAGTGACCGCCGCTATAGGTTTTTTTTTTTCTCGATATTTTTTTTTTGGTTATATTTTCCTACCATACAAATTTTGATTATAGATTTTAATTGATTAATGCAAACAAAGAAAAGTGCAATAAAACAAAATATATTTCATTATAAGCAGTCTTACAAGTTTTGCATCAAACAAAAATAAGTTAATGGCATTTTCTCAATAGACTAAAAACTAACAAGTCATGACATTTAAGTACAAATAACTCTAAATTTAATCCTCTCCACCTTCAGCACCATCTGCTCCTCACTTTCTGCGTCATCGGCATTGTCTGCTATTACAATATTGTAAAGTAATGAATGAAAAAGATAAAAGAGCTTAGTACATACTTAAAATTAAATTAATAACAGTATTCATTTATGTTTGTATCTTACCAACACTTGTTTTCCGACTTGCATGAGATGATCTATGAATTGCTGGTGAAACGTGATTGTTATTGGCAACATCTTGGTATTGACGTTGCTCCTACAACAGTTAAACAAACATTAATTAACTACGAAATATACATAAATAGAATCAATAGTAATACTTGAGGATAAGTAAATAAAACTTTTACCCAAGCTTGTGCCATCATTTGTATTGTAGATTTTAGCGATGCTACTTCAGACTCCAACATCTGAACTCTATTTTCCATAAATACGGCTCTCTCGTTACTAGAGGATGTGACTGGATCTTACGTTGGTTTGGAGGATGAGATGAAGGAGTTGGTCCTAATCCAACGCCGCAATGCGACCATGTCGTTCTGGACCAATCACATGTGCCAAGATGAGATCAGATGGTGACGCACACCCGCTAATCCACTCTCGACAGTTTTTGAACGTTCAGTTATCCAGATCTCTGCCATCCACTCTAAATTCGCTTCTGAAAGTCCAATCTCGTCTGAGAGAATACAACGTACAATTAAATTTTGAATTAATATTCGCACATTCAAATCAAAATTGACTATTTTCTCTTGCTACGTCCGGAATTGAGATAGAACGCATATGGACAGCTTTATATAAATCCACTCGATTGATTGGAACTTGTTTCTCTTTTTCCTGCATCACAAACACGAATTCGTGATGAAATTTAAATTACAAATAAGAATGCAATGATAAATACTATACTATTAAACAAACTAATGAAAGTACTACATACCAATTCGTGAGCATAACGTGCGAAGCTCTTTGATCCTGCAGTGTGGACCGTCGTTTGGAGCGATCTATTTTGTTTTCCAGCATGACTTCGATGCTACATTAACATCAAGACAGTTAAAATTAATAAGAAGTTATATTCATAAAAATTATAATACAAATAAATAAATGTCATACCCGTCCTGCATCAGAATACCAAAAATCGACTAATTTGCAAAATTGCTCCAAATTAACGTCTGTTGGAGCATTATTTTTCACATACTGAGGCGTAAAGGCCTCATCAAAAAATTTATGCTTTAAACTTACATTTGTAGTTCCTCCATTTCTCTCCTAAATCTTTGAGGAACCAGCTCTTGACAATATCCCCCAATGGAGGCTCGGGGATTGTAAACCGTTTCTGCAAAATATACCCCAACAGTTAGGTGCGTCAATTATTAAATTCATATAGTTGAATAACAATTGTGACAAATAACCAAAATTATACCGTCATGAGGCTCCAATAGTCCTCTTTTATTGACATTGGGACTTTACGCCAATCCGCCGCATCTAGGGGATTTGATTCGCAACACGGGCAACACAACCAGTGAATTTGTTAAATATTCCCCCTTCATTACCCAATGGCTGCCCATTGCCATTGAATTGTACTGGAATCAATTCGTCTTCCTTCAGATTCCAGACGTCCGTCATCCGCGTGCCGCCACGCACTTTCCGGACTTCAGTATGACCTGCACATTTAGCATGTGAAACGAAATCGAGTAACATATTTCCCTTAGATTATCTCTATTGTGGTTATGAACATACCAATTATTTCATTATCGTTCAAAGATTGATCATTGTCGGACGATGGCATCGTAGCCTGTTCTGAAGGATGCGCAGGTGGCTGTGACGTTGCTTCTTGTGATGCCGTTGCTTCTTGCGATGGTGGCACAGGTGGCTGTGATGAAGAAGATATAGTCCTGAATCTCTTCCTCGTCATTGTACCTATACAATATTTAAACATGCATAAAAGTGATTTCAATGTAAAATTCAACAATACAAAACACATTTCCTTAAACAAAACATCAACAAAACGAATATATGGTAAATCTGAGCATGTAAGAAAAAAATATTTCAATTAAAAAACAGAGACATATTTGACATACCATAGGAAATTCCTGAGGTATATCTAGTGTTGTTCCTTCCACCTCATTTTAAACCACGTCAAATCATCAAAATCACATTCAAATCATGGTACAATTGTAAGGTTCATCAATAGTGTTTTGGTATTTCGGCATCATCCCACGGTGCTTCAACCAACAAGTGGAGTTCTTTCATTTACATAGTATACTTGAGATGCTTGTTGCCAAAATGAATGGATCATCGCTTAATCGATCTCCAGTATGCATAAACGCGAAAAATTAACAAGTTCGAATCCAAATCATCAACTTTATATCCCCTACCAATAGCTGTGTCAACCCAATCACATTTAATAGTACAAAACATTCTTCATCAAAATAGTTTAACTCAATGATACTTATAATTCGCCCGTAATATGTGGTGCCCCCTTCAACAGTCACACATACTCCACTATTTTGAGTTGTTCTGCCTATTTCATTGTCTTTTGTACGAAATTTCACACCATTATGTACATATCGGCTAAATGATCTAGCTTCGGGTTTGGACCTTTAGCAAGCCATCGAACTCTATTTGGAAGTTGATGCTTCATCATCTCGTCCATATTTTGTACCTATTTTCCTCGAACAACAAGTCAAGATTAAAACTAATTGTAAGTTTCAAAGTAATCAGCCAATACAAAACATTTTAAACATAACACATACATAGTTTCGAAACCAGTCACAAAATTCATCCCTATGCATCTTATCGATGACATAATCTGGTGGTCGACTACTACGGTTTCTTGCCTTCAATCGCTCCTTATGCATTCTACACATCGACACCAATTCTAAAAATTAATTTCACCATCGATAAAAACATGTTAATGAAATAGTTAGAAGTCTAACATCACTTACGTGCGAATTTGAATTAACTCATCGCAATTAAAAAGGATATATCGATGAGCCTGCATGCATGTTTTCATATCAAGACGAACAAATGATATTCCTCCCATAGTATCGTCTACATTTCTTGGTGATCTATTAAAGATCGTTGGGACTGATTCTAAATATCTTGAACAAAATGTTAAGCATTCATCTGCTATATATCCTTCAGCAATAGAGCCTTCAGGTGCGGCCGTGTTGCGACATAAGATTTGAAACGGTGCATGCACCTACATCAACAATATTAGACTTTATTAAATAAAACACGTGCAAAGAAACGTGATGTAACATATCTCTATAATTATATTACCTTTCAATAGGATACATCCACCGAAGTTGAACCGGTCCACCCATCTTACATTCTGCAACTAGATGTACGACCAAGTGCACCATAACAGTAAAGAATGCAGGCGGAAATATCCTTTCAAGTTGACACAATGTTATAGGGATTTGAGCCTCAAGTCGATCTAAGTCCTCTATCCGTAATGTTTTGGAACAAATTTCTCTAAAGAAACATGACAATGAGATCAAAGGAGAACAAACCATGCTGGCAATGATCTTCGTATTGCAATAGGCATCAAATGCTGCATCAAGATGTGACAGTCATGACTCTTCAAACCTATGATATTACGTTGTTGAAGCTTGACACAAATGTGATATGTTCGAAGCGAAACCATCCGGAAATTTCGCATTCTTTATCACTTTTAGAAAGCATTCTTTCTCTTCACGAGTCATTGAGTAGCAAGCACCAGGCAAATGAACCTTTCCTGCATCAGTGATCTTTGGATGGAGATCATGTCTTATTCCCATGCTTTGTAAGTCAAGACGTGCCTTATAGTTATCTTTTGTCTTCCCGTCCACATCTAACAATGTACCAATGATATTGTCCATTACGTTTTTCTCTATATGCATGACATCTAGATTATGGCGTAACATATTATCCTTCCAATAAGGCAATGTGAAAGAAAATACTTTGCTTCTTCCATACACTTGACTCAAAATGTAAAGTACCTTGTAATTCCCTGAAAATGTCATCACCGGTCATAAAATAGGGTGGTGGAGTCATTTCATAAGTACCGTCAAATGATTTTTGATCTCTTCTCCACCTATGTTTTAATGGTAAGAACCGTCTATGCCCATGTAGCAAAATTTTCTACCATTATCCAACCACTGGACATGCATAGACGTCCCTTTTGTACTCCATCCAGAGAGGTCACCATATGCAGGAAAATCGTTAATTGTCCACATCAATGCCGCACGCATCTTAAACATATCTTTCGTAGCAATGTCATAAGTATCTAATCCAACATCCCACAACTCTTTTAACTCCAATATCAATGGCTCTAGATATACATCTATCTTGAAAGAAGGAGATTTTGGTCCAGGAATAAGTAATGACAACATTAAAGATGAACGTTTCATGCACATCCAAGGAGGCAAGTTATATGGTACTAATATCACTTGCCATGTGCTATGACTAGTGCTCATGTTTCCAAAAGGATTAAACCCATCCGCTGCTAACCCAAGCCTAACATTACGAGGATCAGAAGCAAAATCAGCATACTGTGCATCAAATGCCTTCCAACACCATCGGCCGGATGCCTTAACAACCCATTTTACACGTCCATCGTGATGCCATTTCATATGAGAAGCAGTTTTTGAGGACATGAATAATCTCTGCAAGCAGTGCTTTAAAGGAAACCACCGTAAAACTTTCGTCGATTTTTTCTTGAATCTCTTGGATGATCCACCTTCATTCTGTGAGAAAATATTTCCCTCCCAATTGCCCTTCCATTTTGATGCTCCACACTTTGAACAAACTTCTAATTTCTCATTCTCATTCCAAAACAACATACAACCGTTTGGACAAACAGGAATCTTTTCATATCCAAGTCCTAACCCTTTCATGTATTTTTTAGCTTCATAAATGTCCTTCGGTAATTTCGCACCCGCAGGGAGCATATCACCCAGTGTTTGGAGTAACCACGTAAAAGAGGTATTACTCCATCCTCCCATGCACTTCAAAATGGTATAACTGTACAACAGCAGTTAACTTACTAAATTTTATGCACCCTTCATACAAAGGATCGTCTGCATCTTTAAGCATGTCATAAAACTTTGCAGTATTTTCAGTAGGAAGTGGATCTCTTTGTTCTCGTACATTATGGGATTGTGTTTCCGGTACTAATGGAAATACCTCGTGTAATAGTTCATGCATGCCCAGATGAGGGTTCACACATTTCATTATCTAACAGAAATAGAAGGATGACTATATGCTGCCCTATCTCGCAATTCATCATGCGCAAACCAATAATCGTACCCCGGAGACATCCCATATTGGACAAAATGATCATGTACCGTACTGATGTTATACCTCTTGAAATTGACGCACTTTACACAAGGGCAACAATTCTTCTACTCTCATATTCTTAGATGCAAAACTCAGGGAAACTCATTGGACTCCAACACATAATTACTTTGTCCCGCGTTTTTTTCATCCAACTCTTGTCCATGAGCGACATAATAACTATATGAAATGCAACAAAAAAGATTATGCATAAGATTTAATGTTTTCACATTTTATCAAGATTTTTCAATAAAACTAACATAAATTAATAAAACAACACACGTAACCAACAAAACTAATTAACTTAATTCCCCTCGTTTCACCTATCCTCCAACAAAATCCACCAGGAACATCTCAAAATTAACAGAAAACAAACAAACATTAAATAAAAGTTAGCCCCTCCAATCACCAACAAAAACACTAACAACATCAAAACAATTACCCCTCCAATCTCCAAATTAACTCCACAGAACCAACAACAAATAATGTTAGCCCTACCCTCCGCCTTCCAACAAAACCAACAAACACCAACATCTCCAATAAACTCCACAGAACCAACAAATAAAAGTTAGCCTTAAACACCCAACACCAACATCCAAAATAGTTAGCTCTGCCCTCCGCCTTCCAATAAAATCCACAAACTCTAATCTCCTAAAAAAAAAAAAGGAAAAAAAAAAAAAAATAGTAATTGATGAAGAGATTCAAAATACCACTGACCTGTGAAAGAGTAATATGTTATTGGCAAGTCACCCAGTGTCCCTCAATCACAGTTACAAAACCTACTGTAGTTGAGACTATTGAGTTCAACTGTCAAAGGAATTTGAAAAATAGATTTTTAATAAAGATACCTGGTCCAAAAAAAATAGTTTAAAAACAGCGGACTTTTGGACATCAATAAATTCATACATTCCAATTCATATATTTTCAACAGCAATTTTTCAATTCATACATTCATCAGTAACAAATTCATATTCATTTCAGCAACCAATTAATACATACATTCCAAAACAAAATATATATTTTTAGCAATCAATTCATATATTTTCAGTAATAAATTCAAATATTTCAATTTATATATTTCAGCAATGAATTCATAATATATTTTCATATATACAAACCAATTTATATTTTCAAAAATAAATTCATATATTTCAGCAACCAATTCATACAAACTTATGCATATATTTTCAGGAATAAATTCAAATATTCCATTTTCAGCAATGAATAAATTCATACAGCAATGAATAAATACAAAACAAATCATATATTTCCAGCAATGAATAAATACAAAACAAATCATATATTTCCAGCAATGAATAAATACAAAACAAATCATATATTTTCCAACCAATTAATACATATCAAAAGATATATTTTTCAGCAACCAATTCATACATTCATATATTTTCAGAAATAAATTCAAACATTCCAATTCATATACTTCCAGCAATGAATTCATATTTTTCAGCAAAAATTCATATATTTTCAGCAACCAATTCATATAATAGTATAATACAACAAGTCAACAACCAATTCATAAGCCAACACTCCAACAAAACCAATCTCTAATCTCCAACAAAATCAATCTCTAACACAACAGAACCCAATAATCCAATTCGTAAGCCCTGACCTCCAATCTCCATATAATTAATTTCATTCATATTTTATAAAATACGAAAATATACATTGAGTCTAAGTCATTGACCTGAACAATGCAAAACCAACACAGTTGAATTATTTTGTGAAGTTCGAATGGGTGGAGTTGAAATTAACGAAATTAAAAGGGGA
>CM025851.1:32057878-32118627 GCA_003952965.2 Morella rubra
TATAGTTTTTCGTCACCTCCTTTATTTCCAAGTACACCTTCTCTTTACTTGGACTTCTTCGCTACCGTAAACTTCATCAAGCGCATAAGGAGCTTAGCAAGCCAAGACTACCCAGTACATGTCCCCCTAAACATAACTGAAAAACCTAGTTTAGACCCTAACTTCACTTAGAGGGGGGTGAATAGGTGAAATCTAAAAATTAATGATTCAATATCAATTTTAAAACAAGTTCTAAAATTGATCAGTCTAGATATCAATCACCAACACCATCAACCAACACCAAGCACCACAAGTAAAGAGATAAACAAGGAGACGAAGATTAAAACGAAGTAACTTGAGACAATTCACACTCCGGGGGGTCAACCCAAAATCTACTAAGAAGAAATCCTTACAAACAGTGATTCAGACATGGGCATAATGGAAGGAGAAACAAAAGTCGACGGATCAACATGAGGAATAGAGGAATGGACACTAGAGGCGGAAGCGGTCACCAGACGGCATTTAAGATGAGCACGACTCAATGAAAGAGTAGTGGCACCAATAGCAGAATGAGTTTCAGGAAAGGAACCGTCAGGAGGAAAAGCAATACTATGAGCACGATATAAGCGCTGAATCAAATAAGCATATGAAAGACCCACTTTACTAGAAGTGGACTGAAAAACGTCTATCATATGCAAGCAGATCATAGAACATATATCAATGGTGTCACCTATCAGCAAAGCATATAAAAACCGAACTCGAGAAAGTGAAATAGACGAAAGGTGAGCAACAGGAAAGTGATTGGTCAGAGCAATGCGATTGACCACATGATTCTCTGCAGAGAAATCAGAAAGTGTAGAGAGTACCATCTGCATATGGATAAGGGCGTCCAAAGAGAAGAAGAGACATGGCTTCAAATGAAGGAGGATCCTGACTAGACTCAACATAAGGGTAAACAGGATCAGGTACCCTAACGACGCCAAAAAGAGACGTAATAACAGCAAGAGAAACCCTAAGACGTTGACCACGAATAAAGACTGAGAAGCTAAGTGAAGCCTTATCAACGTCGAAGAAATTTGAATAATATTCCCAAACAAGGAGCTCAAGAGGAACAAGATGAGTGAGATCCTGAAGGAAAGGTTCCCAATGACGAGACGTAAAATGAGCAGACACTGTTTCAACGGGAAGCTCAGCAAGAAGAACCTCACGTTCAACAATGACTTTGCGATTGTGAAAAGTGGAATGGAAAAGCTCGGAAGCACGAGCATCAACAAAATGTGAAGCATCAAAAGGACGAGGTTTAGACTTACGAGGCACTTTAGAAGGTTTCGAGGATCTACCAGCGGGTTGCATACGCTTCACCATCTGAGAAATAAAATCACAAGACAAGGTCAAAGTCGAGTAACATCAAGAAGACCAAAAGTGTAAGAGACTGCCCTTGAAGAGATAATGTGAATGCAAATGGAGAGAGACAATGCAACACAATAGATAATTCAACAAGGCAGAAGTAAAACACTTGGAGAAGAAGAAAAAAACAAAGGAGAGCAAACCCAAAAACACCACACGAGAGAAGGAGAAACAAAGATAGGGACATGAAAAGTCACAAAGAAAAACAAGAAGGAAACTTTAAAATCACCAGAGCAACTAATCTTCCAAATAAGAAAACATAAATAGAAGGGAAGGACGCAAAGAGGTAGCAAAAGTGAGGGCAAGAATCCAAACAACCAACCAAACAAGAGCACATGAGAAACCGCACAAATGGGGCAAGCTAGCATTTAATCAAACAGAAAGACGATGCGAATGAAGCCTAAATAACAATAGAACAGAACAAGAACCAAAACACATTCTTAAAGCAAATGTAATCAAGCACCAAACCAAACACAAACTAACCCGAAACCCCAAACAAAAAAAAAACAGAGAAATAAGGAAAGAGAAAAAGAAAGATTACCTTGAATAATGAAGAGAACGAGGTTTGATGAAGAAAGAAAGCAGTCCCACGGAAAAAGTTTGAGAAAAGAGTGAAGAATCACACGAGAAGTGAGAAGGGAGGAGTCGCGGGGGAAGAAAAGAGATAGACAAAAATGAATAAGAATAGAGGAAAAGAAGAAAAACCGCCCTTTTGGATTTTTTTAAAAAATAGACACATGCGCTCGAGCGCGTGTCAAACGAGACTCAAACGTAAAGTCTCTGTAACGGTATCATAAGAGCGCTCGAGCGACTCTTGAGCGTAGGTCGGACGAAAAGTCTCTGGACTAAAACAAACATGAACGTTCGAGCGACTATCGAACGAAAGTCAAACGGAGGAAGGAAAAATAGAAAAGCACACACCAGACTACTGTAAAAGACTTACTAATTCCAGCTCATGATCATGAAAAATAATATGGATAAGTAGGTGCTACAAGTCTTTGAGCAGTGTAAACTTCAATGATTTAGAAAATACAAACGACACGTGTGTGAAAGACCGCAACAAAATAAGAGAAGCTTAAGACCTTAGTTTTGTGAGGTGGTCACGGCATACCAAAAAGAAACCACTGGTAAAGGAGAACCATGACACATCAGGTGAAAGTCAAACCCAATGCCACTAGGACCTGAAGATGCAACTTTGTTGCGATAATTTTTACTCCCCCTGAGTATGAAACATCAATGCATAAGAGTTCAAACTTTCTTTGTTCTTTTCTTGACTTGCGGTTCTTTTGCTTTTCTGGCTTTTCTTTTTTTTTGTTTTTTTTTTGCCTTTTTCTTTTGGAGGTTCAACTAGTCAGAGGTCAATTCAACCAGATATGCATGGTTCCCTTCACTTGTGATTGCCAACACACAATCTCACACATGCGGTCAAGCATCATCCAATAAGTTCAGTGTGCATTGTGATAGATATAGTCAAGTAAATATTTTAAAAATCATACCAGTTAGGACCAACCAGAGACGAGAAGCACAACTGACAAGATACATTATTTATCAGACACAAGTTGAAGGAGTATTGAAAGTTTCATGCACGAAAAATGACTATATGTCCAATAAGTATAAAAGATAGTACCAATCAGTTACAACCAACGAGCGACACAATCTCCTCCTTTTTTTTTTTAATTTTATATTAAAGAAAGACACAAAACTAAGAAGCAGAAGACAAAAGAAAAAGAAAAAAAATCAAAACAAATAACAAGATAGCAAAAGAAAAAAAAAAATGAGGATGCAAAATGATGCAACAAAAGGGACAGCACAAACACCAATGGCTTTCCTGAGAAACTCAAACCTGAGACCATCCAATGGTTTGGTGAAAATATCTGCCAATTGATTCTCAGTAGATATATGTTCTAAGGAAATAGTTCGAGTTTCCACAAGATCACGAATGAAGTGATGACGAATGTCGATATGCTTGGTTCGAGAGTGCTGAACAGGATTCTTAGATATGTTTATCGCACTAGTGTTGTCACAGAACACTGTCATGCAATCTTGTTCTATGCCATAGTCCTTAAGCATCTGTTTCATCCAAATCAATTGAGTCAACAACTACCTGCGGCAATATATTCAGCTTCGGCAGTAGATAAAGAAATTGAGTTTTGTTTCTTACTCATCCAAGCGACTAGACAGGTTCCTATGTAAAAACATCCACCAGAGGTGCTTTTTCTATCATCAGCGTTACCAGCCCAGTCAGCATCAGAATAACCAGCTAAGTCTATATTAGTGTCCCTGGAATACCAGATTCCATAATCTACAGTACCATTAACATATCGAATGATACGTTTGACAGCACTCAAGTGGGATTCTTTAGGATTAGCCTGAAATCTAGCACAAACCCCCACACTAAAAGAAATATCAGGACGACTAGCAGTTAAATAGAGAAGACTACCTATCATGCTTCGATAGAGAGTTTGATCAACGCTTTTCTCAGAAGAATCTGATGCTATCTTCACACTTGTGCTCATGGGAGTCCGGTATGTTTCTTGCTATCCAATCCAAAACGCTTGACGAGATTCTTGGCATACTTTGATTGGGTTATAAATAACCCATCACTAAGTTGTTTAACCTGCAAACCAAGAAAGTAATTTAGTTCACCGACCATACTCATTTCAAATTCACTTGCATAGCTTCAGCAAATTTATGGGCAAGATTATCAACAGTAGCACCGAAGACTATGTCATCAACATAGATTTGAGCTACAATGATGTCTGTGTCAATGTTCTTGACAAATAGTGTTCGGTCAACTCCTCCTCTCGAGAAACCATGATCTAGAAGATAAGTCGTCAACCGATCATACCAAGCTCGAGGTGCTTGTTTAAGCCATAAAGAGCTTTCTTCAAGCGATACACATGATCGGGAAACTTTGGATCGACAAACCCCTTGGGTTGTTCAACATATGCCTCTTCTTGAAGAACACCATTCAAGAAGGCACTCTTGACATCCATCTGATATAACTTAAAATTCATGAAGCAAGAGATAGCAAGTAAAATACGTATTGACTCTAATCGAGCAACTGGAGCAAAAGTTTCATCGAAATCAATACCTTCCACTTGTGTATATCCTTGAGCAACTAACCTTGCCTTGTTGCGGGTGATGGTACCATTCTCATCTGTCTTGTTTTTGAAGATCCACTTGGTACCGATACATTTGTATCTGCAGGTCTAGGAACTAAATACCACACATCATTTCGAACAAATTGATTTAATTCCTCATGCATAGCATTAATCCAAAAATCATCTTGAAGAGCTTCTTCAACCTTCTTAGGTTCAATTTGAGAAACATAACTAGTATAAGTTAAATGACTTAACACTTTTCTTCTCAATCTCATCCCCTCATTGAGATCACCAATTATGTGTTCTTTAGGGTGATTTAACTTAACCCTAGAAGATGGTTCCTTGCTAGTAGGAACTTCAGAATCAGAGAAGACATCAGTGTCTCCTGTAGAATCACATGTTGTAGGATCACATGCATTTTCAACAGATGAATGTTCTTCATTCTCGTTATCTATAGAATCAACTGAAGCATCATCCACAACAACATTAATGGACTCCATAACAGTAAGAGTACGAGTATTATACACACGAAGAGCTCTACTGTTTGAAGAGTAACCTAAGAAAATTCCTTTGTCACTCTTTGTATCAAATTTAGCAGTGTTTTCTCTATCCCGAAGAATATAACAAGTACTGCCAAAAACTTTGAAATATTTTACGGTAGGTTTCTTACCTTTCCATAATTCATATGGAGTCTTGTTCATACCTGGTCTGAGGTAGACACGATTGATAATGTGACAAGCAGTGTTGATTGCTTCACCCCAAAAATGAAGAGCTACCTTCTTGTTGTGAATCATCGCTCGAGACATTTCCTGAAGGACACGATTCTTTCGTTCTACAACTCCATTCTGTTGAGGTGTGATTGGAGCAGAAAACTCTTGATGAATACCTGCATTTGCACAAAAATCAAGAAAGTTAGAATTTTCAAATTCCTTACCATGATCACTCCTGATTCTGATAATGAATAACCCTTTTCATTCATTAGTCTTTTAAATAAGGTCTCAGCTCGTTCAAAAGCATCAGACTTCTCTCTTAGAAGATCCACCCAAGTGAATCTTGAGAAGTCATCCACCAACCATGATGTACTTCTTGCCACCTAGACTTTCAGTTCTAGATGGTCCCATGAGATCCATATGTAACAATTCCAGAGGTCTCTTAGTCAAACATCACTAGTTCTTTTATGAACTGATTTTATTTGTTTACCAAGTTGACACGGTCCACACACTCGGTCTTTAATATTTTCTAGTTTAGGCAAGCCTATAACTAGTTCTTTCCTAGAGATTTTAGACAAATCTCTGTAATTCACATGTCCGAGTCTTTGATGCCATAACTCAGATTCATCAATTTTGACACTACTACATTTCAATTCAGTATGTGGACTAATACCATAGCAGTTATCAGATGTGCGAGTACCTTGCACAACACATTCACCATCAGAATCAAATACAGAGCAAGAGTTCTTACCAAAGCGAACTTCAAATCCAGAATCACAAATTTGACTAATACTCAGCAAATTTGCCTTCAATCCAGCAACAAACAAAACATTTTTGAAAGAGGCATACCTTCAACTTCAACTGTACCTTTTCCAAGTATTGGTGCTTTACCACCATCACCAAATGTCACAGATCCAGCTTTGTGATCTTTAAGTGTTGTGAATAAAGATTTGTCACCACACATATGCCTGGAACAAGCACTATCCAAATACCACAACGAAAGACATCGAGATTTAAAAGCTACAACTGAATTAAAACAATTTACCTCATCTTTCTTGATCCAAACCTGTTCTTGAACATGTGGTTGTTTTGAAAATTGCTGAAATTTTTTGTTTAACAACATTGTTTGCTCAGTTAAAATTTTAACTTGATAAGCTAAATTCTCATGACTGTCATTTGACGAAGATTGATTCAAAGATTTCTCTTGTCTATGCAATTTAAAACATCTTGGTCTAATGTGACCAACCTTTCCACAAAAATGACATGTAGGAACAAATTTTTGTGGTGAGTGATTCCTAGCATTTTTCTTTTGTGACCTAGAATCAACAAATTTAGAAACAATTTGTTTACCTTTGCTTACCTGTGGAGCTGGTCTATTCACTTATGGAATTTTTCCAAGTATAGATGTTGGAACAAATGTCGTCTTTGAAGTTGAAGCACCCTGAGACTCAGTGTAGCCAAGTCCTTTCCTATTTCCAGATGGAAGTCCAAGACTTAACATGTGATCAAGCTTCTTTGTTCCACTGGAAAACTGTTGAAGTTGTGTATTGGACTTGTCAAGAGCACACTTCAGTATCTTTACTTCTGCCTCAAGTTCCACATTTCTTGCACTGACTTCTTCAAACTTACTCATAAGTTCACCTTTTTCACTTTGCACTTCGTGCATTTTCTTGAGAAAAATTTGTTTGTCTTTTGAAGCTTCAGACTTCCCTCGAACAATTTATTATAAGCTTCTTGAAGACTTTCTTCAATATTGCCATCAACGTCTGAATCCTCAAAATCATCATCAATTTCCTGCAAAACAAAACCATCAGTACTAGCTACAAAAGCCATGAAATTTACTTGTTCATCTTCGGAAGAATTCTCATCATCACTACTGCTTTTTGACTCATCATCACTCAATGAAGCATTCATAGCTTTTCCTTTTGACTTGAGGTATGTTGGACATTCTGATCTGACATGACCAAATCCTTGACATTCAAAGCACTTCAGTTTTTTACTCTTGGAGTCATTAGACATGTGTTTGTCCTTTTTGTCCTTTCTGAACCCACTGAAACTACCCTGATTCTTTTCAGAGTTCTTGTTGAATGATCGCTGACCACTTCTTGGTTTCAAGAATTTCTTGAATTGTTTGACAAACATAGCGAATTGTGCATCATCAAGAACTTCTTCATCTGAATCAGCGGAGATCTCTTCTTTGATTGATCTCAAAGCAATGGACTTGTTCTTCTTAGGTTGAGGCAATGATACTTCATAAGTCTGCAAAGAACCTACCAATTCTTCAATCTTTACAGTGTCAAGATCCTTACTTTCCTCAATTGCAGTGACTTTGGATCTGAATCTTTCAGGTAGAGATCTCATAACTTTCCTGACTACTCGATGTTCTGGAATCTTTTCACCCAGATTATAGCTTGAATTAACAATGTCATTCAGCTTCGCATAGAATTCATCAAAGGTTTCATCTTCTTTCATTCGAATCTCTTCAAACTTTGTGGTCAACATTTGAAGTTTTGAATTCTTTACCGTTTTGGTTCCCTCATGAGTAGTTTCCAGAATATCCCAGGCTGCCTTAGATGTTTCACACATAGATATACGTTTAAATTCATCAGCAGACACAGCCATAAAAATAGAATGTAAACCTTTGCTATTCCAATTACATTCACTGATTTCATTGATAGTCCAAGTGCTAATATCTTTAGGTGTCTTAACACCTTCAACCTCAGATATAGGTGCAGACCACCCTTTAACACAAGATCTCCAGACACGTTCATCAAGAGATTTCAGAAAGGCTTTCATGCGAACTTTCCAGTAAGCATAATTGCTTCCATCAAAATATGGAGGCACGGACAATGACTGACTTTTGTCCATCTAGACTAAGGGTCAAGGACCGAGTTTAGGCTCTGATACCAATTGAAAAACCTAGTTTAGACCCTAACTTCACCTAGAGGGGGGTGAATAGGTGAAATCTAAAAATTAATGATTCAATATCAATTTTAAAACAAGTTCTAAAATTGATCAGTCTAGATATATCAATCAATCAACACAATCATCAAAGCAATAAATCAACTTGTAAAGAAATTAAACAAACATACAAGAGACAAGAGATTTGATGACGAAGTGGAAAACCTTTGAAAAACCATTCAAAGGAAAAACCACTCCGGGCTAGCAGCCACCCAAAATCCACTAAGAAGAAATCCTTACAACAGTGATTCAGACACGGGCAACCCCAGTTGCTTGACTCTGACAACCCTGATGTAATAATCTAAGCACCCCTGCTCAGACTGCTCCAAGCAGCAATCACCTCAACCCTTGAGGTTCTTCTTAAGGATCTTCACGAACACCCTTGTTCTTCAACACACCTTCAACACTATGAAGGGAACAAAGTAATACCAAGGAAGAATAGAGAGAAATTCAATAACTTGAAGCACTAATCTTCTAGGGTTTTTCTCTCAAGGAAGGGGGCAGCAAAAACTCTCAAAGGAAGCCTATATATCACGTTCTAGTCGCCTCTCACGAACCCTAGTAGGGTTTCAAAAATCATCCACAAGGAAATCCCAAAAATCTAGCAATTTTTGAAATTCGCCGGAAGTCGCTCGAGCGTCGGTCGAACGCTTGTGTGTCTGTATGAAATCATAGCTGATCGGTCGAGCGCTTGTTGCACGTTGTTGAACGTGATGTCTCTGTATGAAAATTTTCAAGGCCGCTCGAGCGCTTTGTTGAACGCTGGTTGAACGTGATGTCTCTGTATGAAACTTTTCAAGAACGCTCTAGTGCTTGAACGTTTGTTGAACGTGATGAAGACTTTGATCAGATCATTGACTCTAACACTTGAACAAATGTGTGAACCAAAAATACAACTCGATCAAGACATATTTTGACACGAAATCATGCCAAAACAAGAAAACCCTAACAATAACTTCAAGGATGTTTATCACAGTTTCCATGAATGCAATCTCATGCACAGACTGCGCATCGGAACTTGGAATATTATCGGCAAGCTTGAATAACATTAGTTGGTTCAACCCAACCGCTGACGTACTATTCGCCTACTACAGGTTCCACCTTTTCTCTTCTACCTGTCTCTATTTAGCTATCGTTTCTTTGGATAAAGCTTGAATTCCATTTTGAACGACATTTACTCGTGTCGTACTTGTTTAATTTCCTCTTCTTCCGCTTTAACTACTGTCCACAGAGACGGAGCTGGGTGGACCCCAGTACCAAAATTCAGCTGAAAAAGTACTTTTCTTGGGCAGAAAAAATTCTTCTAAAAAGATCTTTTTTCGTGTCTTTATTTTGGTCCCATTTTTTTTTTCCGGTCTAGGCGGTCCCAAACTTCTCCTTAAGTGAAATTTGTCCCCCACAAACTTTCAATCCTAGTGTCCTCCCTTCCCTGATTGCTGAATGTTTCTTCTGTAATGGACGCAAGGATATGTATATTTTTTTAAAAGGTACGAAAGCATTACACCGGCCATCTCATGATTTTCTCCCCCTGTTTTTTTTCTAAGAAATGTCCAAATTAAGGAAGCCAACAGGAGCTCGATCGTATGGAAATGTAAAGAAAAAGTAATATAGGGAAGTTAATTTCTACTTTCATCTTAAAAGGGGAACTAATGAAATATGATTGTCTTCTTCAACGGAACGGACTATACCATGTGTCAGTATGTACTTCACATTGACGTATGAGTTAAGCTCCTCATTTTATGTAGGAATATCAGTGGCGTTTACACCCCAGACTTTCCCGGACTTCCCGCCTTCATTCTATAACTTTACTGGCGATGAGTTCTCAGAGGACATTATATTAACAGTCCAAGGGACCAAGGTGAAGATATTGAACTATAACGAAACTGTCGAGATTGTATTTCAAGGGACTAACGTGCTGGAAGGTTCGATGAATCATCCGATGCATTTGCACGGACATAGCTTCAATGTGGTTGGATCAGGTTTCGGCAATTTCGACAACGAAACCGACCCAGAAGGTTTTAATTTGGTTGATCCTCCCGAGGTAACTACCTTTGGAGTCCCCAAGAAGGGATGGATTGCCATCAGATTTGTCGCAAAGAATCCAGGTATAAATGCATTTCTCTTCTCTAGCTGTTTGTACAGTCAATTTCTTAGCTCTTTTCTGTGTGAAAAAGAAAACTCCTTTTAAATTCCAAATTTGGTTTAATAATCACAACCTTCATGCATTTGAGGCATGGTGTGTGACAAGCATCTGGAGAATGATAAATCTGAACAGTAAATGTGTCTGGACATATCATGGATCGATGCTAACATCAAATGGTTTTCGTTGTGTGCAGGTGTTTGGTTTTGGCACTGTCATTTGGAAAGACATTTGAGTTGGGGAATGAACACCGTTTTCATAGTAAAGAATGGAGACACTGCTGAGACAAGCATCCGCCCACCCCCTGCCTACATGCCTTCTTGCGAAGTTCCATCACTAAAAGATTGGCGACAAAACGATGACGGGTTGGACGATATGGCAATTTGAAGAAAGTTCGATCTGATGTGATTAATGTGACTATTTGATGCAGGAGATTAGGGCTGCAAGACCGGAAATCCGGTCCGGTTTTTGGACCGAAATGCAGTCAGACCGGATTTCCGGTCCTACTAAAATAAAGGACGGACCGGACCACTGTCAAGAAAACACATACCACTTAAATAATTTTGAATTCACAGAAGATCAAAATTAAGTGGAATAAATAGTTCATTAATTTTCATTTAATTGAATTGTTTATTATTAATTTAAATATGTGAATTGATTTAAAGACTTAAAAATGTGAATTCATTTAACTCCTACTATAATTTGCTCATTAATTTAAATATGTGAATTCATTTAAAGATTTGAAAATTTAATTCATTTAAAGACTTACTTATATCATTTAACTCTTACCATAGTTTGCTCATTAATTTGAAGATGTGAATTTATTTAAAGACTTAAAAATGTGAATTCATTTAACTCCTACTATAGTTTGCTCATTAATTTAAAAATGTGAATTCATTTAAAATAGTTTGCGTGAATTCATTTAAAGATTAATTTAAAAATGTGAATTCATTGTTTGCTTAGTGAATTCATTTAACGTTTGGTGGACTATAGTTTGCTCATTAATTTAAATATGTGAATGTCTCCTACTATAGTTTGCTCATTAATTTAAATATGTGAATTCATTTAACTTTAAAGACATTCTTAAAAATATGAATTCATTTAACTCCTCTCATTAATCTTAAAAATGTGAATTCATTTAACTCCTTAGTTTGCTTATTAATTTAAAAATGTGAATTCATTTAAGACTTATAGATGTGAATTCATTTAAAGACTTAAAAATGTGAATTCATTTAACTCTTACCATCAATATATGTATAAATAAATAGCACGTGATATTTTATAAGACATACAATTCCTATTTAAGTTGAAAAAATTGCTAGTATTATTTCTAAATGATTATTGAATTGTAAAGTTAACGTAAAAAATGGATGATTTATTGATTTTGATTGAATATGAGTTTTAAGATAATAAATAGCCTGCCATTCTTTTTTTTTTTATTAAAAAAAAATTTATATAATGCGGTTCGGTCTGTCCGGACCGCATTTTTAAAAACCCTAGACCGGACCGGACCGCATTATCCGGTTTATAAAATCCGGTCCGACCGGACCGGATTTAATTTGCAAAAACCACAAAACCGGTCCGGTCTGATCCGGTTTTGTGGTCCGGTCCGGTTTTTGATCACCCCTATAGGAGAATCCGAACCAGGGATGATGAGCTGTCAGATAACACATTGATGGCACTGAAATACCTTGAATTCGCATGTCAGCTCAAAAATGGAAGGAAACGTTGAATTTTCATTAATTGGGGTAAGTTTGAGTGTGTTTTGGTATTTTGGCTATATCTTTAGCTACTGGTACTGGAATCGCACATATGACCCCAATTCGGAAAGCTATTTTCAGTGCGCACGTGGTGGCTTTAGGTGTGCGTCATTTTTTACCTCAAATTCCACCATTTTCCTTTCCAAATTCTTAATTTTCGCTTTTCTTTTCTTTTTATGGTAATTTTTTATTTATCGATTAAGAAGTGATTTTGGACCCAAATTGAACCAGATTTTTGGCGACTAATTTTTTTGGCAGGAATTTATTTTTGGCTTGTTTAATGGATTTTGCCAATTTTGGTAAAATCCCCTACTAGACGAATTTTAGCTATATAACCTGACTTATGGGCTAAGGTTTCGACATTCATGATTATTCATAATTCTCTTAATATCACAGACGTTTACTCTTTATTTTTGAATATTTCTTTTGCATCTTTACTGTAGAATATTGGTAGAACTACCCTACATAATAATTCTTTATTCTGCCCGGCATCACTATTATTATCCGCATACTACTACTGGATAATTGGTGGACTATTGGCTCTTAAGGTAATTTTCTTAACTGTAATTCTTATTGCTTTTAATAAAGGAAATGTGTGCGTTAAAAAAAAATAGCAAACCACTGCTTACCAAAAAAGAGTAGACAATTGACATTATTCCCTCCTCTTATTGGGAAAGCAATAAAGTTTGATTTTAATGGAAACAATAGTTCGTGCAAGTACAAGCCTTAAAAAAATCGACAACGTCAAACGAGGATGCTGACAAACTCCTCGGATGGCTCCAAAGTTGTTTTCTTTCTTTCCCTTCTGATGATAATCGAACCCAACACCACGTGCGTTGTAAGATTATGGGGGACGATGAGAATCACTGCTTCCAAGCAAGGACCAGCATCCTCTCCAATGCCTAGGTACTGGAGAGCACGAAAGCATTCATCCTTTTAAAAGGAAAAGCCCGGATTAAACCCGTCACCTATATTTCAAACAATACATAAAATATTGCCAAAACACTCTAATTCATTTAACGGAAGCAACATCGTCTCTCTTCTGTCAAAAATCTAAGACAGAAATTGCCTTGCCAGTGCCACCCTTTTCACAGCGCCACCCCACGCCAACCCCGCCGTCTCCTGAATCCGCCTTGTGACCCTGCCGCATGATGCCGCTTTTTCGCTCCATTTTTTTTTTCAATCACCAGAGAGATTTGTGTGTAGTGACAAACAAAGTTTGGTTGCCCTGGCCATCCCTCTTCACAGGAACTCTCCACGTCGACGCTGTCAACGATTTCAGCATTTTGACGTGCTGCGCAATGCCGCTTTCTCACGCTTGATTTGCTCCCCTTATCCCCATCACCAGAGCCCAGAGGGATTGGGGATAAGGTCTGCTGAAGAGAGAAGATTACAACATCCGAAATGGGATAGTTTTCCGCATTTAAAATCATTTTGTTTCAATGCCTATCTAATTTTCGAATTTGAATTGGACTCCAGTGAGCAAATTTTGTTCGTCACATTAAGGGGAAATGGATCGGATGTCAATTGAAACTTGCTGTCACTTGTTTAGGTTGTTGTCTTTGATGCTAAAGTGAATTGCATTGTTTCAGTACTCTTTCATTCCAGTACGTATTGTCTCATTCCAACGTTTAGGCCAGTGTAATTCAATAGTTTAAGTTTCACTTCTGGTTGTGTAAACTTCTTCACTCCTCTCCATAATATCAACCAAGCGTTGTGAGTGAAGTGGATAGTTCAAGACTCAATATACAGTTGCCAACCTAGAAGGGGGGTTGAATAGATTCTGAAAATTCTTGATCATTTTAAAAACTTACAACTGCACAATCTCACAAACACAATCAGCAAATTTCAAGAGCACTCTAGCAACTGTATACTATGTAGAATTAATAACTTAATATGGACAAGTTATTGCAGATAATCAATTCTACAATATACTCAAGAATTTCTTTCTTAATCAAAGAAACAAAAGAATGGCAATCGCAATAGCAACAAAATTATCTACATAATCACAATCACACAGAATGACACCAAGAGTGGTTACAAAGAGAAAACGCACTTGAAAGAATCTTTCAAGACGTAAACTCTCCGAACCAAAGAAGGCCAGTTTAAGTGAATCCATTAGAAACTTTAAACTCGATACATAATGATCTATAAATTACCCAACACCCCGTTGCTAGTCTATTCTACTGTTACCTTACCTAAAAATACAATATCCAGATCTGCACTTTAGGGAACGAGGAACTCTCTTCCATTTGAAGTTCTTGATTCCAAAACCGATCTTCACAACCAAACCAATCTTTCTACACACCACATGCAATTGGCTTATTCACAACTTGTAGATCTCTAGCAACCTATGGAATATACCTTCTTAATCAAGTTTATCTTGGTGATCAAAATTGAATCTGAGATAACGAGGGAAAGAAAAATTTCGCAGGGTTCAATCTCAGTTCAAACACAACAGACTACAGAAACATTAACAGAGAGAGTATCTTGAAAAAGGCTCTGGAAGCAAAGTCTCTCAAGCGTATATTTTTTGGAACGTTATTTGAGAGAATATGTGAAAAATGATTTTTATTCTCTAGAGAGTCGAAAGGAAGGTTCTCACGAAGGTTCCAGACTTCTTGAATCTTCAGCGCATATGTTAAAACCGTTATAACAATCTTTCGCCAGTTCTGATCAAACTGCAAGTGAACTCTGATTAAACTTCTAGTGCTTTACAAATATCAGCAGTCCAACTTCGCATTAGTAAACTACATGCAGACTTCAATCAAACCTTGACTATTCCCAGATGATCACCAATTACGTTGAACCATTGGTCTTGAGCAGGTCTTCACAAATCACAAATCTCAAGAATAACCAGACACTCATGAAGTTTTTACGCCAACTAAAATACATTAACAGTGAGGAAAGGCGTGAATGCATAGATCTAAACCCAGTTTTGAGAGCTTTGATATTTCAATGTCAAAATGTCCAAATATCATTGGCAAGGCGGAAGCAAGAGGAAAACAGGCCGTGAAAAAGGACTTGGGCGACGTTCGTAGGAGCTGTGAAGTGGCGGTTTCGAAGTCTCTATGTTTCATTTAAGGAAGACATTGCCTGGAAAACATCAAACAGTAAAGAGAGACAACGTTTTTTCTTCTTCTTTCTCTAAGCATAAAGAGAGACGAAGTTATTTAGTTATGCGAGTGTGTCGATTGTTTTTTCATATTTTAAGGTGAGTTTTGGCAAGTAAAATTTTTTTTACCTTATCGAAATTTTTTTATTTAACTATTTTTTTTATAAAGATTTGTAAAATAATTTATTGATGAAAAAATGAAGTATATTTTATTATAAAATAATTTTTATGAGAGTTTGTTAAAAACATAATAAGATAGAAGAATTGTTAAAACTCTCTAGAGATGCTTACTCCCCTTTATCTAGAGTTCTATAGAACTTTCTAAAAAAAGGATTTATCTTCTTTTCTCCTAGAGATTTATGAAACTCTCAACAAGAGTTTTATCTTCCATTAGACCAAGACTAAATTTTGAACAGATTTTGGGCCCAAATCAAGTTTAACTTTTAACAATGTGAATATTTCCAAACAAACTATTTCTAGCTGCCCATTGGGCTACAAAGTGAGCTACTGAATTCGCGGACCTACTAAGCCATCCAAGGCTCCAAGAAGGATGGAGATGATCAAGAAACCGACGAGTATCCTCCACCAAATTGCTGATACGCCAATCTGGACACTCCAAGGGGTCATTAATCGCCTTACAAACCAAGGATTATCACCTTCCAAGGCATGTTGAGATAATCAAGAAGAAGCGCCTCCTCATGAGCTGCAAAAAGTGCAGCTGTGGCTTCACCCACTAGTGGGGGCCCTGGAGGAAGGCTCTTTGTCCAAGCAAAGACTGGGAATGGATTCAGTCCGAAGATAGTTTGTGCGAAGGAGTGCAAAGGCACGGTGCAGTTCCCGGTGTTCTCCATAAAGTGCCAAAGACTCTGTCCGCCAACCTTTCTGCATCCAAAGTAGCCTTGCCATTAACAATTTGGTTCCTAGAAAGAGCATTTTTTAGCCCCACATACACTTGTTTTCTAAACTTTTGCAATTTGGTTTTAAACCACTTAAATGCTCGAGTGGTTGGTGGTGGTGATATTTTTTTAATATTTTCTTCTGTGAGTTCTGACCAAAAGACTGTTTGCTGGACTACTCAACTTAAAAATGGTTGTAAAGTAACTTTGTTTTTTCTAATACATTTACAGATAATCAAAGGAAACGGTGAATGCTGTATAGGATGCAATTACAAACAGCGTCTCGGTCTGTTCCAGATGTTCAAAACATGAGTGCCAGGAACAAAAAAATTACAATGATAAAGTTTCTGGGCTTCATGTCTCTTGTGGGACAGTTTTTTTGCAAGGTTAAAGGCGATGACCATTTCTATGATTTTGTTGTAAGTATACTTTTTCTTTTGAGTACACCGTCTCCCTCGCTAATCCAAGTGGTCAGTCATATTGCCTTTATCCTTCCGGCTTGAGAACAACCATTGCTATTTGCTGTAAATTACAGACAGGCTGCAGATGCTATTATTCAGTGTGGGCATGGCTTTTCCTTTTCTTCTGCTTTTAGCTTTCTCGTTCTTGCATCCCCTTCCTTTTGGATGGTCTGTAATGTAGTCTGCAACTCTGGATTCGTAAGCCAGTACCCGCATCAGATTTTCTCTGTCACTGTATATAAATGACTAGTAGTACTGCTATTTCTCTGCTTTTGTAGCTTAGAGAGAAAAACTTCACGAGGCTGTGCAGCACAAAAAGCATGTTAGTCGTAAATGGCAGTTTTCCGGGGCCGGTTATACAAGTTCACAAAGGGGACACAGCGTATGTCAATGTTCACAACGAAGGAAACTATGGAGTGACTATTCACTGGTATATTAACTCATTTCTGTCTCTGCACGTGTCTCAATCTCACACGCAGAATACCCATCCACAAGACACGGACGAATATATATACACAGTCGCATATGGTTTTGAACAGAACTTCTTCCAATTTCAAATTCAGAAAAATTATGCTATAAAAATCTATACGCCTATCTACCAGTAAATATATACTGCTCCATCTTTCACTGATGTATTTCACATACACCACTATGGTTACAGGCATGGGGTAAAACAACCAAGAAATCCATGGTCAGATGGTCCAGCGTACATCACACAGTGTCCAATTGAACCTGGATCAAACTTCACGTACGAGATCATATTTTCCACCGAGGAAGGAACTCTCTGGTGGCATGCACACAGCGATTGGACGCGATCCAGTGTTCATGGTGCCATAGTTGTCTTGCCTGCTAATGAAACCTCCTATCCATTTCCCAAGCCAGATGAAGAAGAGATCATCGTGTTGGGTACGTATATATGTTAATAGTGTCTAGCTGAATAAAATTAAAAAATTAGAAGGGGCAAATACAACATTAAATTATGCAATAATTAAAGCTTGATGTAGAGTGACAGTGGAGTACTAGGCGAATTTTTAGTGAACAGAGAACCTTTTGTTTTTTCCCCCTTAGGCTCAGTGCACGAAATCTATTAAACACTATCTGGCCTTTCTTTTCTGACCTCTTGTTGGGAAAGACTGTAAAGCACGTGCAAAACTTCACACTGAACGGCTGAGTAGGAGATTTTGGTGCCAGCAGCAAAGGTAGTATTTTTTTATTATTTCTTCCCAGAGTGGGGAAGAGTAATATTATAATACACGTACGGCAACAAAATAAAAGCAAAAGCAAATAGCAGTACTTTACAGTTTCCTTACTGACACGTTTGAGTGCTTGGCTGCTAGCGAAATTGAATAAGTAACAAAAATTGGCTTAATTCTGAACTCTTTTGCTAAACATGCAGGGTCCTGGTACAGTGGAGATATAAACGTCTTGGTCGATGAGGACCTGCAGACTGGCGCTGACTTGCCGCATTCGATTGCTTTTACTATCAATGGTGAACCAGGAGATCTTTGTGAATGCTCCAATGGTAGGTTTTGGAGCTCTCAGTGATTCGCTGTTGGATCTTTTTGTTACATCAAGATAATTTCCACATCATTCATCCTTTTAATCGATCAACTTCATTTTTTTCAGAAACAACGTACCGTTGGATGGTTAGTTACGGCAAGACCTATCTTCTTCGGGTAGTCAACGCAGCTGTCAATGCAGAACTCTTCTTTGCAGTTGCTCAACACAACCTCACAGTCGTTGGAGTGGACGGGCATTATACCAAACCCGTAGTCAATGATTTCATCTTTCTAAGCCCAGGACAAACAATGGATATCTTACTCACCACAAATCAGTCTCCTGGCCACTATTATATGGCTGCTAGGCAATTATGGAGCCAAGACCCTACACTTCGTAATTACGACCAGGTCAATGCCACAGCGATCCTCCAATATGAGGGCAACTATACTTCCCCAGATTCTCCTTCGTTTCCAAGTACGCTTCCTCTTTACAAAGACTTACAAGCCTTCTTAAGATTCTCAAGTCTTATTAGGAGCTTAGTAAGCGAAGACCACCCGGTAAACGTTCCCTTAAACATTACGACCACAATGTACATAACACTTTCGATGAACGAGCTGCTCTGTCGAAACACTACATGTTCGTCAACACAAGGTGACGATGTATTCGCTACAAGCGTGAATAACATAAGTTGGGTCGATCCCAGTTCTGATATACTGCTCGCTTACTACAGGTTCCCTTCTCCTCTTTCTCTCTTCCTTTTTTTTCACGAAACGATGTCTAATTTTTATGAAGGGAAATGTAACATTTCCTTTCTCTAGCTAGTTCCCGACTATTGCTTGTCCCACTATCATCCCATTGATATTTAATTGCCTTGGCACTAATTCACATCAAATTATATGTTCTCTTTCAATTAAGAATCTTCAACGATTCTTATCACCTGCAGAAGGATCAGTTGATCATCTGTGATTACACCACCATATATAGCCTCCTTCGGTTTATATTATTGTGGATATATATAACACTGCCATCTCAATTTAATCCACCCAATGTCAGATAAGCATGATAAGTGAAAATTTTATTCTACGAAATACAGTGTATCATGCAGGGGAAGAATTACATTATAGAAGAATTCCCTTTTCAGAGGGTGAACCAATTATTTTGCGCGATGACTTTATCACTGATTGTTATAAAATTTGACCCACCAATTTTCTCATTGAAATAAACAACGCTTTTAGGTGCTTGGATCAACTTATTAAGTACCAGTTCAATCAAGCTATTGTGTAAGTAAGATGATCAGAATCCTACTAGGCCTAGCATACATGCTTCTATATATGATCGAAATCGAAAACTACGATTTATGAGGTGAAGCCTTTCATGCAGGAACATTAGCGGGGTCTATACAACGGATTTCCCAGACCAACCCCTTGAATATTTTAACTTTACAGGGGACGACATTCCAACTGATATTGGATTCACAGATAAAGCTACCAAGGTGACGGTGCTGAATTATAATGAATCTGTAGAGATAATTTTCCAAGGTACCAATGTGATTGGAGGCGCTGCGAATCATCCGATGCATTTGCATGGGTATAGCTTCTTCGTGGTGGGCACAGGTTTTTGGAATTTCAATAACGAAACGGACCCAAAAGAGTTTAATTTGGTTGATCCGCCCGAAGTGAATACAATTGGAGTTCCAAGGAACGGATGGGTTGCCATCAGATTTCTAGCCAACAATCCCGGTATGTTTTGTCTATGATCAATGTTTTATCTATTTGGTTATTATATTATTATTATTATCATTATCTTGATGTTATTATATAAAATTCGGCTATTAGAGACATGTAATGTACACGGCCTCGAAATATATCAAGATCTTGTGCCAACCCACCTCCCTTGCGCCAACCACCACACATATAAGAAAATAAACAAACCATAAGGAAATTAGAAAGAGAATGTCCAAATGGTCAAAAAAATTAGATTATGCATATTAACATAACATCAAATCGTGTATTTTGGCAGGTGTGTGGTTTTGGCATTGTCATTTGGAGCGACATTTGACTTGGGGTATGGAAGCTGCTTTTATAGTAAAGAATGGGGACACACGTGAGACAAGTATGCGTGAACCCCCGGCTTACATGCCTTCTTGTAGCAGCAACGTTCCATTACGACCTCGGCTTCAAAACGGAGATCGGGATCGGATATTGGAAAAGTAAATGAATCGAGTTTGATACAAATGCATTAATCTGCAATCATGTGTTTATTGGGCAAAATGTATTGCCTTGAATATGTTTTTGATCAGAGATCCCCTTCTATTTTAAATCAATATTCTTACTAATTACTAGTAATTAATATCCACGAAGTATTTAATAACAAAAACAATAGAGAGGAGTTTTGAGCAAACTATAAAGGCGGTACCTCCTCTGTAGTTCTCTCTCAAGTATTGCCTTAAAAAGGATTTCGAATTTCTGTTTTCCCATTCTCACTTCGGTTTTTTGTTTTTCCCCATAAGGAACTTTGCCGCGATAGCCTATAGGTACCAAAAAAATAAAAAAACACAGAACTATTCCCGCGGCCTCTAGAAGATCTCAGCCAGCGAAATACATGTTAACTAGAAAAAACAAAAAAGAATGTCAGTTAGAGAAATCATGTTGGCCCAACTTATTCAATAAATTAAACTGTGTATAGAAGAAATCAAGTAAAACTAGGTGACTAGCTAGTACGGTTCCTCGGTTTGTTACGGCGGACGGACCGCACCAAAAGTTCAAAAAAGCACAGCTTGGCTTTCCAAACTGTCCTTCAAACGAATGGAAGGCTTTAAGGTGAGCGGAATCGTGGACTTTCTGTTTGCAATGCTTCAACGTTCGACGGACTTGTGAAATTTGAAGGAGAGAACGGATTAGAAAGAAAAATTGTGTAAAAGATTTAAAGTTATTGTTATGATTCTAAAATCATGGACATTCCAAAGGTTAGAATTTGACTACTAAATGACTAATAGGCTTGGTGGCACAAAATCCCAACTCTTGAATATTTATTTTAAAATTACACTGTTGACTTTGAATTGATATCTCATTAGACCGAATCCTTTCCCCTCTGTAAAGCACTCGAGAGAGTCTGATCTTTGTTTCTTTCTTGTTCATTTGTGGTTTTTGTTCGGAGTAGCAAGTGGTGCTTTCGTACGTAGGGTTGAAATTTGTTGTCGTATTGTTCGTCTATCTCAGGTAAATGACACCGAGACCTGGAAATGTTGGAAAAGCTAGGGACCATGACTGTGTCAGGGGAAAGAAGAAACCTCCTATTGAAAAACCAGTACAGAAGAGAATGACTGCAGTGCAACCTAATCGATGGGGGAAATGGGCACTAGGATACGTGGTTGAGTTTGTTAGAGAATATTTTAATTGGCTATACTTCATATGTAATTTAATTTATTTTCTGAGATATTAAAGTGTTTCGAAGTTTCTATAAAGAATTGAAGAGAGTAGAAAAACTGAGTTTTTCCTTAGAAATGTCAAGTCAGCTGGAAGTCAGACGCAAGTTAGACAAATCGCGATTTGGGGCACTGCAGCAACAGAATTTGGTTAGTCCGTTTCTAACTAAATTGATGACGTCAAGAAAGACCCAAAAAGCCTCGAACCTTCCACTTTAACTGTGAGTCACCCTCAGCTTATAACCCCTTTATTCTATTACGAAAATAAGCTTAGAAAAATCCAGAAAAATTGTGCTTTCAACGTGAAACTTTCTCTTGAAACCTTCTGCCATTTTTCTGAGCCTTCGTGTGTATGAACTAAGAATGGAGCCTTGAAGATCTAAACCTTCTCTTTAGGATTCCTAGTTCTATATTTGAGCACCATTATTATTTCCCTAAAAGAGATTCGAGATTTTCGGAAGTTGCTTGAAATCTTGAAGGTCCAAGTGCCATGTTCGTGCGTTTGCTGTTGTTGTGAGTTCGCAATGGAGGACAGCAAGGTATGAACAGCTAGGTAAAGATAGTTAGCTTTTTGAATGGATGAGAGGTTCTCAATCCTGCTATGCAGCAGATCCGAATGTTGTACTTCGGGTAAGAAATCAAGAGTGTTAGAGTAGATGTTGGATATTCTTGAGTCTATGGATCACCTTGTATTTCAAGTTTGGAAAGCTAGTAAAATCGTTATCCGGCCTACGGCCCGGAGAGTTTTTTTCTCTTGAATTTGTTTTCAAGAGATTTTCTCTTCGTTACCAAAAGATTGATGTCTTTTTGTGGTGATTGATTTGTTAATATTGTTCTTGATTAAGTGTTGATAATCGTGAACAACAAGCTGAATGTTCAGGTATTTTTGGTTTTAAAGAATCTTAGATATAGATTCGAAATTACTTGATTCACATTCTGCTTGATTAATTATATTACTGTTAACATGTGAGTTATAACGTGTATTGAAAAATTTTGATCAATTCTTATGTAGTTTATGCAGAATATTCGAGTTAAATTTAAATAATTAAGAAAGAAAAAATTACAAAATTTACTTACCCCTTCTAGATTCGGTTGACGTATATTGAGTCTTGAATCATTCCGTTCGGAGTTGAACGGACGCTGGGCTAGACGTAAGAAAGAAACATTGGTGCTTTGGTTGACCTGTCATGTGTGGATTTATGGTTGAAGTGACTTAAGGCAGTACTAGAAGACACTAATTATGTGCTGCCGCATGCCTAGGCCCTATCAACTCCAGGACTGTAAATTCTTATGTGCTGCCGCATGCCGCATGCCTAGCAACTCAGGGAGTACTGTAAGTTCTAGACTGGACACCTATCCGAAGGGAAAGGGGAGTGAGGATTTGGTGGGACTGAAATTATGGCCGATATATCCTCCTTACTGATCTTTTCTCGTTCGCGACTTGAGCCGGGACCCCTTGAGACTGGTCAAGCTCTATTCAAGTTTGAATTTGAATAATATTTCTTAATTTGAGCTCAGAGATCTTTCTAAAGCTCGAATCGAGCTTGTGCTCGAGTTAAGGATTTGAGATTTTCAAGCCAAATATAGAAAAAAATAACATTACTTTGCGCGTCTCGACTTGATTACAATATTAAATTTAAAATATATGTGAAGAACAAAAAAAAAATACACGTTTTTGTACAATTAGTGTTAGAGTGAAGTGTTGGCAAAATTCTATATCAAAATAAGTTCAAGAGAGTTGTAATCTTATTATGATTTAAGTTATGAGCAAACGATAATGATCAAATAGTTGTTGTTGGCCTGGTGCTCAAGCCAAGGGGTCACGAAGAGTTTGGCTTACATGTGGCTTGTCCTTAGCTTGAGTTAGATGGTCAGAAGGACATTGGTTTGATAATTCGCTCGATCTTGACTCGAGCGAACTTGGTGATTTTTACACAAAGAAGTTTTAGCTCGACTAAGGCTCTCTTGCTTGCGCAAGTCATCCTGTTACAGATCAGACTTTAGCTCCACCTTTGCTCGACATGCGAAAATCGCCCATTTTAAAAAATCTTATCCTTTCAGAACCCTGCTTTATTTCATGCCAATGAACATCAATTTACTTTTGCAAATTAGCTCTAAGATATCATTACATATCGTAACAGAAAAATGTTAGCCATATCTGCAAATTTCTATAAAAAAAAACTAACATGGGACGTAAAATTATCACTCTTTTCTGATTACTTCTGCTCTCTCATTCTACATGGGACTTGGGCCGTTATGTGTTTCACATTATATTTATTTATGAGGGTAAAATTATAATTTCACATGCAAAAATTAATTTGTCATAAAAATTGATAAAATTTTTTACAGAGAATATAAAATATTTAAAATTAATAGTTGGTGAGTGCGATATAATAAAAATAATAATTATAAGTATAATTTGTCAATAATGAAGTTGACAAAAATTTTTAATCCAAACAAATATCAAGCGATCGACATCCATGTAGCCAAATGCGAATCAACACTTTTTTTGTTTATTCTGAGACCTTTCAGTAACAAGGAAAATTCCGTGTACAAGACAAAGAAAGTCGTACCCAGATAAAATATATGTATATATCTTGGCACGTAGAATTTCCCTGCTTCCTCCCAAACACGCAAGATTAGAGGATTGGGACAAATGTCCTGCTTCTCAAAAGCTGTAATTTGTTCACATGCAGAGTTTCAATTTATGTCCTGTGCTGCAAACCTCCCACGCTATACATAAGGGTACTCATTCTAGGTAGAAAGTGAGTTAGAAATCTCTGTTTTCTATCTTTAGCTGCCAAAACTGTTGGTAACAAGAAGTCATCGCGACGAAATAATGAAGTACTCCACCGAACAGTCCAGAGAGGTTTCTCCCTTATAGCGAAAAGGATCGCCGAAGAACTATAAGATGATAGAGAGAACAAGGCGCTTGCCTCGTAGTGAGCGGCTGTTGAAGGGAACAATAGCTTCGGTGGAAAAACGATGGCTCTGTTCTCGAAACTCCTCTGGCTTGCCTGTCTGACAGCGTTTCTCTTTCGCATTGCCCGGGGCGATGTACATTATTATGACTTCGTTGTAAGTCCTAATCACCTCTCTTTAACGTTTATGGCACTTTTACTAGTTTTCAAGTACCATCTCTTTTTTAAACTGGTTGGTTCTTGAGAAAAAACATGTAAAATAAATCCCGTCGCTCTGCCAATTTTCCAGTACATTGTCTGGTAAATGTCTACTTGATTTTGGTGTCTTTTACAATAGGTCCCATTCCTAAACTCTCAGGTACAATTTTTTTTGTAAGTGACATTTAAATAATAATTCGGGACACATTTAAATCATAATTAAGGATTCAGAAGTGAAGATTCTCTTTTGTTTTTTTCCAATCCCTCTGGTGGTTTAGGTACTAATTGGCGGTTAATTAATTTATAAAGATATAATTAGCATTGCTAGCACTTAAGCTTGTATATTTATTACTATGTATATTATTCCACGCAGATATATATATATATATATTTGCATAGCACTTAATTGATTGTTTTGATTTGCTAATCTGCTTTCTCTTTCCTGTCGTACGTAGCTAAGGGAGAAAAATTTTACGAGGCTGTGTAGCACGAAAAGCATGTTGGTCGTAAACGACAGTTTTCCTGGGCCAGTGATCCGTGTTCATAAAGGGGACACGGTGTTTGTCAATGTTCACAATCAAGGTTACTATGGGGTGACAATTCACTGGTACGCCCTCTCCTGGACTATTACAGCTTTTAGGCAAATTAATTTACTTGGTAATTGTTGTAGCTTTACGAATACTCAGAAATACCAAGACTTTGATTTTCTTCGTTTCATAATTAATAGTTCATCTTCTTTTTTGGCCATATTATATATGACGAGGTCAATAAATATAATGTGACATACGTAACGGCCCAAGTCCCAGTAAAATGGGAGAGCAGAAGTAATGAAAAATGAACGTTATAATGTCAAGTCTCATTAGTTTCTTATTGGATAGAACTGAGACTTATAATGATTTCAAGAGACTTATAGATATGGCTACCGTTTTTTTTTTTTTTTTTTATTAATAACGTTAACAGGCATGGAATAAAGCAGCCGAGAAATCCATGGTCAGATGGTCCAGAGTATATCACACAATGCCCAATAGAACCAGGTTCAAATTTCACGTATGAGGTTATTCTTAGCAGTGAGGAAGGAACTCTATGGTGGCATGCCCACAGTGACTGGACGAGATCTAGTGTCCATGGCGCCATTGTTATTTACCCCATCGAAGGAACAATGCCTCCATATCCGGAGCCCGATGATGAAGAAGTTATCGTACTAGGTACTTACAATTTTTACCTTCTCAAATCAGTTGTCTACTATTCATTTCTGTTTACAAAATCAACCTAATTGGCCGTATTTGATTAGAGGCAACCTTAAATTTTGCTAAAATAATTTAGCAGTGGAAGTAAATTACACTTTATCACACTAAAAAAAATACTGCATTCTTGACGCATACCACCTTATTTTGCCTAAAAAAACATATACCACCGTACGAACTCATTATTTACCCTTTGTATATATGTACATTTGTGTTCTTAGTACTTGCTCTGTTTTCTTTAGTACTTGCTCTGTTTTCTTTAGTTAGTATCTTCAATGGACGATTTCTCCAATTTGCGGGGTATTTTAGTCACTTTGTACGAGATAAAGTATGTAATTATTATGGAAAATCTTCACTTTCAGTCTCAATTTATCACTGCAATGTCATTTTATGGTCTAGACTTTCAATTTAATCACTTTATGAGCTCAAAATTTCACAAGTTATTTATTTCAACCCCAGAAAGAACAAAATGCTCCCAATTCAATTGGTCTCTTAGGATATTTCTCTTAGGGGTTCCACTTTTGATTGTGCGAAGAGAACCCCTGTTGGCTCTATGGCCTGCAAAGTAAATTAAATTCTACTGATCATCAGGCATCAAAGAATCAAGACTATTTCTTATTCTCCGTCCATTGTAAACACAGGATCTTGGTATCTTCAAGATGTTAACAAGTTAGTAGACGAGGACCTCCAAACGGGTGCAGATACACCGCGGTCGGATTCTTATGTGATCAACGGCCAACCCGGAGATCTCTTAGAATGCTCTCAGGGTATGTAAGATCACATGATATAAAGAAATATTTTTTAACATGGTCAAATGTCCTTATCATGATGTTTGATCTTTACTACTTGTTTGCAGAATCAACATACCGTTGGGTGGTTGATTATGGCAAGACATATCTTGTTCGGATAGTCAATGCAGCCATGAATGCGGAACTCTTCTTTGCAATTGCGAATCACAGCCTCACAGTTGTTGGAATGGATGGGAATTATGTGAAACCAATAAACTGTGACTACGTAGTGTTGAGCCCGGGACAAACCATGAACGTCCTGCTTACAGCAAACCAGTCTCTGAGCCACTACTACATTGCCGCTAGACAATATGACAGTGCCCGGCCGGATGTTACGAACTACGATCAGACAAATGCAACGGCAATTCTTATGTACAGTGGCAACTATACTCCCCCCTCTTATCCTATCTTTCCTTCTAGCCTGCCTTCCTATGAGGACTTCAGAACTGCGGACAGATTTTCGAACCGCCTTAGGAGCTTAGCAAGCAAAGACCATCCGGTAAACGTCCCCCTAAATGTGACCACCAAAATGTATATCTCAGTTTCTATGAACCAGATTCTGTGTCCAAATCAATCCTGTGATGGGATCAATGGAAATAGGCTTTCTTCTAGCCTGAACAACATAAGTTTCGTGAACCCCAGTACTGATATACTGCTTGCCTACTACAGGTACTCTTTACTTTTACTTTCTTTCCTGCAGGAATTCTCTTACATTTTTTTTTTCTTTTCAACTTCTACTTCGTAAGGTACTTGTAGTTTGCTCTGACATATTTCGTAATATGAAACAGAAACCTGAGTGGATTTTACACAACTGACTTCCCAAACTGGCCGCCGTCTCTGTTTAACTTCACCCAGGAGGATTTGCCTTTTAATACTACTGTGCCAATTCAGGGTACCAAGGTTAAGGTGTTAGAATATAGTGAAGAGGTGGAAATCACATTTCAAGGGACTGAGGTACTGAATGCATCAGAGAATCATCCAATGCACATGCATGGGTATAGCTTTTATGTGGTTGCATCAGGATATGGCAATTTCAATAATGAGACTGACCCCAAATCCTATAACTTGGTCGATCCACTTGAAGTGACTACTATAGCAGTCCCAAAGAATGGATGGGCTACCATCAGATTCAAAGCAAGTAATCCTGGTAAGCTCTTTAACCTGCCGGGAAAAAGAAAAAAATTGCATTTGCTTGCTTAGGCTGGTATTATAGACCTCTGACCAGCTCTTGCTGATCCTGACTTTTTCTCCTGATTTTTGTTTTGTGTATTATCTGGGCCTGCTTTCATCTAAAAGATTTGCCCAATTTCAAAAATTTGCTCAATATTATGCACAAAAAATTGAATATGCTGACATTTGCCGATTTGTACCAGGCGTATGGTTTTGGCACTGCCATTTCGATCGACACCTTAGCTGGGGCATGAACACCGTAATGATAGTGAAAAACGGTGGCACGCCTGAGACAAGTATGCGTCCTCCCCCTTCCAATATGCCCGTTTGTAAAGTACCCTACGTCACTTGGCTTGAAGACTTCAATGATTCCAATGAAGAAGCCAATAAAGTGGAAATTTTTTGAAACGCCATAGGGTAGTCAAGTGGATGTACTAAATATATGTTTTGTCTGTGCTTGTTCAAGTGTCGTAAAACTCCGCAGAAAAATGACATTTAAGTGGACACATGTCTTCGACGATTCTCTGCGGAGACATGGATGATTCTGTATACAAGAAAATGTAATATATGGATATATATATAGCTAGGACGCCTTGTGATTGCCTAAATATTTGTTGAACAGTATAAGGTTTAGAAAATTTATCTACCAAAGAATTGGACGAATAATGATTGCCTCATCAGTGATTCAGTAGTCCTCTTACTTCCCCCTAACAAAATGGATTTTATGTAGGCTTCATTCGTTTCATGGTAAACAATAGTTCCAAATGTGTCTTGCCCTAGGCCTTCCGGTGTTTATAAGAAGGAAAGTTGATAAAATTAAGTAAACTAAAAATAGAATTAATCAATTTGGTCAATTGTAAATTGTAAATTGTAAATTGAAGAATTAATTTAGGTAAAATAGTTTCTTTTTCCAAGGAATTAGGTAATTACTTTCTTAAGGCATGTTCGTTTGCAAATGTATTCTAGAATACAAATGTATTCAACAAAATTTACAAAACAAACATCCAAAATCTTAAAAATTCATATACAAATACTAATATATTTTACACAATCTCCAACAACTTTTCACACAAACTCTAAGGGCATGTTCGGTTGTCCATTTTTTTTAAGATTTACATCATATTTTTATATTTACAATCTAAACATTACAAAACACACGTATTTCAATACAACACTTTATTACTTTTTTTACAAACATCAATCCTTTTAACAACTTCTGCACGTATGCCAATACAACTTTAACATCACCTAAATATTCACAATTTTCCCTGAATCCTACAAATTCCTTACAAACGAATATCCCCTGATACATTTTAAAAAAATTAAAACAAATCTTCTCTCTCTATATTTTTTCACCAAACTTCAATATTTTTTTATTAAACAATTACATCAAATCATTTTTCTCTGCACTTTTTTACAAACTCTAACAAAAATTAAATATCTTTAAAATTTTTCACAAACTTTACACAAAAACCTATAAAACTCCTAACTCATTGTCTCATCGTAGTTAAATTCTCATATCTCTTTTTTTCCTCCTCACCCTCCTAACATTATTACCATGATATATATCTTATATATACTCTATCTACTTTATATTTTTAAATTTATTTCTTTTAAAATTAATTTAATTTTTTCGAAAAAAAAATAGTTTTTATAAGAAACATTATGAGTTTTAAAAATAATTTAATTCTTCAAAAAAAAAAATTTTAGAAAAAATGTCTTATTCATTGTAATGAATATTAAAAAGTCTTTTCATTATATTTTTTTTCGGAACCTTTAAAATTTATTAGAAGAGTCTCACTTGTGGCCAAGGAATACCGTAGTTACTAACACAAAAATGGAAAGGACCAACTACAAAAACCTACTGACAATGAGGAAAAAATCCAAAAATTAATGAGGAATGCTAGCAATACCAAGTTTGTCAAGACGAATCAAACCTTTCAAATGATGAGGCATATATTCAACTCCCTCAAATCTTTTTGTGAGTCCTGCTGCCCCTTGACCTGCCAAAAAATCTGCTACTTGATTACCTTCTCTATATTGATGAGAAATGATGAAAGATAGACTACTAAGTTTCGATATTACATCTTCCCAATAGTCCCAAAGATACCAAACCATGCAAGAATGGGTGGATATCCAATTCACCACCAGGGATGAATCACACTCAATTTCAACTTATGAAAAACTCATCTCTTTACATAAATCCACATCCATAATGACAACCCACAACTCTGCCTCATTATTTGTTCTCATGCAAAATTCAGCTGAGAACGCGACCTACACATCTACCAAATAGTCTCAGATCACTCCCCCACCACCACAAATGCCAGGATTGCCAATACAGCTACCATCAACATTCACCACTCATTTGGTTTTCGCCATGTAACTACTCGATAAGGCCGTACCACGATCAAACGAATTGGCACCTCCAGAGCTTCAAGCAAATTTTGATCTGTTTTTGAAATTTTTTGTGATGCTTGCTTAGTACAAAAAAACCGTCTATTAACACGAGCCAGCCAAGACCAAGCACTAGCACAACTAACATCCAAAGATAGAGATGCCCACTGCCACAATTCTTTGGCAATCTACCCGAACTTAGAACATGATCTAAGGTTTCCTAATGCCCGTTGACAAAGCAGTCACAATGGGAGACAATTGCAATATGTCACGCCCTAAACCTCAAAGATTAGAAGGTGACTTACTAACATTAAACAATAAGAACTTTGATTTAGAAACATATCTAAAAAAAATGCGGAATAAACTTTATTTAAAAACTTCAATAAATCCATTTAAAAAAAAAAAAACCTAAAAACTCTTTCAGAATACAAAAAAAAATCTAAACATGATTAGACTCAAACTAGAGACAGATATTTATTCTAATAATCACTCAGCTACCCACCCACGTACCATCTAATTCTAGCTATCGACACGCTCTTGATCAACATTTGAAAATAAAGAAAACAATAGCGGGTGAGTTCGACAACTCAGTAAGCAAGATTATTATGCTAGTGTGTATTCCATGAGCTACACTGAAACAGTAAGAGACAAAATATTTAAAATCTTTTCTAAATTCTTGAAAGCTATTTTTGACAATTTCAATAAAACAGTTTTATCTATATAACATAATACTATAGAAAATCAGTTTTATCTATATAAGAAAACCCCTTTGTCAATAATTGTGGGTCACATTTACCCCCGTGACAGGGTTGTGCAGTTGCTACCTAGTTTGGGATCAGCCAAACTAAGCCAATACTATGGGTAGAATTCTTCCTTACTAAGGCTTGGCCATGTCTAAGTGTGCACTCGATAAGAATCTACAAAATAAACAACTCTGTTTCCAGAATAGGTGCACTCAATAGGTTGCAATTGGTACCAATGCGCTGTCTCTGTAACTCTAAGCCTCAGGATTTGAAAATACATATATAACTTTCATATCCAGATTCCTCGTATAAATACATATATCTGTGTTCACGGAGTCAAACTATACCCTGAATAATTCGATACTCATCAATTCCAAAATTCATAAAGATTTATTCTGATATCCAAAAACCCAAAACTTTATACCATAGCTTCATATATGTGTTATAAAGATACCCATAAAATTTCATGCCGAAATTCAAAGCCTAGCTATGTCATCCGGTTCAAAACTCCAATCTGTATCACAGGATCTTTCTCAGCAATTCCGATTTCTCTAAACCTAACTTCCGGATTTTCAAAATCATACAAATACATCTCCAAAAATTACGAAACTTTAACTCAATCTTTCGGGGGATGTCTAGTACGAAATATCAAAAACTCATAATTTTTAGACTTCTAGGGTCGGCTATAAAAAAAAATAATTTGATCTACTACTCAGATCAAAATCCTAAATTTTCTTGAACAAATCTTGAACCCAAATTTCAATTACTCCAAGAAACCCATTAAAACTATTTCAAAAATCTTGAAATAATTAGAGCTAGATTTAGACAACCTATGGTTTGATCTCTCATAAAAAGAATACAAATAAAATATCAAGAAATTCGAAATACCTGAATTTATTTCGAGAAAATTCGTCTAGATTGTTGAAAGCAAGAAAACCTTTTTTTTTTCCTCTTTTTGGTGTAAAAGTATGGTATGTAAAAATTAAAACCAATATGTAAATCTATATATATATACTCACACTAGTAATAGACTCATTTTTAAACTCTAAAACTTTTAATTTAAAAAAATCATAAAATCTTTAAAATTTTAAAAAAGTTTGACTAAGTCAAAGACAAAAATTCAACTATTTTAATTGATTTAAACTCAAATTTCAAATTTAAAGAAGGCACTTCAAATTTATAAAATAATAATAATAAAAAAGACATTTCAAATATTAAATAACAAGATTTAAATAATTTTTTTAAAAAAAAGATCTCGGGTGTTACACAATACCAAGCAACCTCACTCGAGCATCCACACTTAAACATAAAACCTAGCTTTCCACATACAAATGGACGCCCTTTTAGGTAAGAGTTTATGCCACATCCAATCCATCAAAGGAATCTCAGGCCTCTTGACCCTTAAAACCTCCCAAGCACTTGAAGTAGAGAACAAGCCGTTATTGGTTGGCTTCCAAATAAGCAAATCTTCTTCTTTCTTACCTCTTATGGTTTGCACCACCTTCTCTCCCTTAGCCCCTCCATCTAAGTTGATAAGATAATCAAAGTCTCATCTATCTTCAATCCAAACATCTCGAATTTGTAGCCGTGGATTAACAATTTCCAAAACTTGGTCATTAAGAGGACCACTAGTAAGCCAATTGTCAAACCAAAAAGAAGAAATACCTTCTCGAACCCTCCCTTTAGAATTATCCAACACTTTAGGGATTACTTGCAAAATAGATTTCCAGAATTGGGATCCTGTGTTTGATGTCGATCCCAAAACAATATGCATATGCTTCATATATTTAGTTTTAAAAAATTGAGTCCACAAATTATCAATAAACAAAAGGCACCACGCAAATTTCATATGAAGTGAACGTTGAACTTCTAAAAAATCTCGAAGCCCAAGGCCACCTTCCTTAATCGACTTACATATATTAGTCCAAGCACACTATTTTATTCTAGACGGCTCAACCTAGTAAAATCTCAATGTGAGACTTAATCCTTATATATAGAATCTCATCTCTCATTCCTTAGCAATTCTCCCACTCTATGTGAAATTCAGGTATCATATATTTTCATGTAACAACCAAGTATCGAATAGGAGAATAATAACGAAATTCATTTGAAACTACTTTACATTATAAATAACTTAATATCGAAACAAACGGTAGCTGTAAGTTCAACTTTGAAGAAAATTAAACAACACTTGCCTCCTAATAACAAGTGTTAATTGGGAGCAAAACATAGTCGAAGGACGAAAATTTCCTTAGTTTTAGATGCCTTTTATGCTAAGGGTTATATATTAATGAAGAGGACAACGTCTAATATTTACCTTTAAATTGGTGTCCAAAATATCTCGAGTAGAAGTTGATACATAAATTATACAAGTAATCAGAAGGATTTGTAGATCATGATGAGAAAATAATATTTTATTAGGCCCGCAAGAATAAAAAGGAATAGTCCAAAGTAGTACACATCACGTAGTCCCTGGACTGACGTATAGCAAACAGATTAAACTTTTGAGGACATTGTGCGGCCACACTTTCCTTCAAATCATGGGCTTCAATGCTGTGAGTAGTCAAGGGTTGTCATCCAGTCGGTAAACAAGGGATAGTGTTCAAACGCTTTTCAAAGTTACTTATAAATTAAACTTTTGTTTTGCTTCTCAAAAGTGGGTCCAAAACCCTTGGCCATCAATCATGGGCTGGCATGATTTGTGACCCAAAGTCATCTCCAGCGTGCCAAACAAACTACAGTGTTCAAACGCTTTTCCAACATGTTAAAATGGGCCCCTAGTACTCTCCCACGTACAATGAATATTTACCGAACAATTTCCAAGACAGATCCAAGTTGGGCCACTCTCGAAAGCTCCAGGTTAACGAACCTAGCTTAACCTACAGGAACAAGCTTGTCGAGTACCGCAGACACCGTACAGCAAAGTCGGAGTGCTGCAACCTCAAGCATGTCAAAGTCGCTTAAGAGGACAAGAGAACGTATACTCCACGCAAGTGGTGTCGGTTTACAGTCAAGCTTGAGATTTTCCAGATTAAAAACAAGCTTGAGATTTCCCAGATATTAACAAAAGCATTGTATTTGGGTTGCGTACGTTGATTTTCAGCGAACGCAATTAAGAGCGGATGATAATTTCCCTAACTAGAACTTTTCCTCCCAAAGGCGGCACAAATACGTACTTACCAACTACTTCTTTTTTCAGCAAAAAAAAAAAAAAACCTGTCTTTTCCTCCTTTTAATGATTACGTACTATTATTAACTACTTAGCTACTGTTGTCTATATAAGAGATAACACTTGTTGAACGGCAGTCGTTTTCATAAGGAATCGTTTGGGTTTGAATTACAAAACCATTTTGCACCTTACCAATTTACATACGTAACTGTTTTTGGTGCTTGCTTTTCTTTAATTTTTTTTTTCGTTTATTGTCTTTTCTTTTCTAGAAGAACCCTTGGGTCAAAACCATGGTTTTAGATCCATACAGACAGTTGTGTGGTATTCTGCACTTGTAAGGTCACGTGATTGGACTTAATTTAATGGTATTATCTCTCCACATGTTATATTCGGCAACGATCGTGCTAGGCGAAGAAGTAAGAACTAGATAAGGTCCTACAGGAAGAGGATCGTCCCAGTTATTGACTAGTCTTTTGGCGATATCGATAAGAAATTCCTGTTTTTGGCCAATCATGATATCCTCTGTAATATCTTATTCCTTTTATGTAAGCAAATTAGAATTCAAAAATAGACTCTATCGTACCTTGTAAGAATACAAATAAAAATAAGAAACTTAATTATCAATATAATTTTTGTAGTATTTATTTTTAACAAATCAATCTCTATAATATAATTTTGAACGGATAAGCCTTTCGGTATAACTTTAATATTAATGGAAATCTTTTATTTAGGCTATGTTTATTTATTAAAATTTTAACTTTTTAAAATTTTAACATAATAAAATAATTATAATATAATCTTTTTTCTCCATCAAATCATTACTTTTCATTATAATAAATATAAAAAATTTATTCAAATCATCTCTCTCTTCACTTTTTCACCAATTTCAATACTCTAAAATTTTAATCTCTTCAAAATTTTAACACTCAAACACAACCATAGTGTTTGGGAATAAAATTTTGTTAAAATTTTAGGGTAAAATTTTAGTAGTCAGTGAAAAAGTAAAGAGAGAGAATAAAAAAATAATTAAAAAATAAAAAAAATTGGTAAAAAGGTAAAAAAAAGTTGGAAAAAAAAGTGAGGAGGAAGAAATTTTTGTAATGATGATAAAATTTTAGAGAGTAAAATTTTATGTAAATAAACGCTTTATTTTTATCAAACACACTTTAAAATTTTACTTTTACTTTTATCTCTCATTCACCAATTTCAATACCACCTATTTTTTAACACCAATACAAAATTTTAACAAAATTTTAATAAAATTTTGAAACCAAACACAATGTTAGCGTCTAATGCACTTAATAGATGAATTACCATCTTATTGGAGGCAGTAATAAATTGGAGTAGATTATAATTCATGATAAAGGATTATTAATTAGGGACTGCTAGCTGATTTTATAGTAACTATAATGAAACTTTGTTACTTTTTTTTTTTCTTTCTTCTGTAATAGAGTTGTTTTCTCTCGCTAAAGTCGTATTGACCAACCTAATTATGGTTGGGGATAGATATGTACCGTAGCGTTTACCGTATGATATCAAATTCCTTTTGGTTTGTATTCCTTTATGAAGGATGTCCGGTTGATCTTAATTAGTACTACTGCCGCCATAGTTTTCGGATTCATGCATGCATCACCTCACACTTCAAGCGCAACGTAACAAGTATTTGATCATCATCTGTTGGTCAGTGCATGCGGGGACGTTTCCAAATTTGCCTTCTCTTTGAAAATTAATTTAGCACTTACAATCTTGAACATCATTTTCGTTAGATCTATTGTCAAAATTGAAGGCAGGAATTAGAGCAAGTACCTAACTAACATAGAGCTGCTGCCCCTGGCAATAAGGGGGTTGTGCCTGTTCCAAATTTCCTTTCGTTAAGCTGTCAAACAGATTAGATCAACTTCGAAAAGAATGTTATATCTCTTTTAATGATTTTAGACTTAATTAGCCAGATCTATGCATGTGAATCCAACAATATTATGAGTAAACCTAATTCCCTTGAAGATAGCTTCATGTCAAGTTCCCTATGATCATTGCTTGGACCTTTTCTTTTTTCTTATGATTATAGGACAAATACACCTTAATTTGCACCCTTCAATTATGGAGGTCTTGACACTTTGTATTATATGTTAAATTTTCTGTCAAAATTGACTTAAATTAATTTTTGGCTTAAAATTACAATTTTACCCTCATAAAATAGTGATTGCTTAAAAATTTATGAGAATAAAATTGTCATTCACGTGCCAAAAAATCATTGTGTACAAATTAATGAAAAATTTTAACGGAGGTTAAAAAGTGTCTGAAATCAGTAGTTAGTAGGCTGTAATATGATATAAAAAAAAAAGATTAAGTGTAAAGTGTAAAAATCACTAAAGGAGGGAAAATTGTATTTATCCCTATATTATTTATTGAAAATTCATATTTGGCCTAGACCAATGCTGCCTATTTCAATACATTGTGATAGTCAAGCTACACTATCAAGGCCTATAGCCATATATACAATGGCAAATCTAGGCATATCGGCTTAAAACATAGCTATGTGAGGCAGTTACTCACAGATGGAGTAATTACAATTACTTATACGAGATCTTGCAAAGATTTGACAGATCCGTTAACTAAATGGACTTGTAAGGGATATGATATGGAAAACAACAAAGGGGATGGATTTAAAGCGAATTTAAATAATTGCCAATGATGGAAAGTCGACTCAATGCTTGAAACATTAAGACCTTGAGTTCAATTAGCCAAAGTGCAGTACGTGAGATGTGTTCGGTAAATCGCATAAGATCATTGGTTCAAAGCTTGCCTGTCATGCCATCCTGGTTTGCTTTGATACGTTTTCACTATGTAAATGTTCAATTCCACAAGACACCTTTATTTATGTGCAAGGTTCTCCGTTATAGTCGAGATATATTTTGAAAATGGTGGGAGATTGTTGTAAAATATTTTCAAAATATTAATATATAATTTTATTTTTATATATTATGAATGCTTTGATGGATAGAGTATCAAGTGAAGGGTGATGGAATGTGAGCATTTCTTAATGCTAAACTGATTAGATCAAACCGTTAATATTTTGGAACGGTTGTGATTGTGCGATATCTTGATCGTGGGATGCTATTAAACTATTTGAAAATAAGAATCCAACAGTTAGATTTAAATTCTAAATTGGTTGAAGAATGAATGGTCAAGATCAAGTGATCTTTATTCTAATGGACCAAATTTCATTCCATTAATGAAATGACACCTCTTCCTTAGAAGTATTTGTATATAGAAAAGGTTTTTTTTCACATGAAGAGGTATCCTTTGGTGACGAAGAAGTACCCGTTTGACGAAAAGATACATGCATGTTCACAATGAAGAGGTATTTGTTCATGACGAAAAGGCACCTATTGATCCAAGAGTCACCCCACTTGGTGAAAAGGTGTCTCAACATCTATGAAATAGGCATCCTCTCATTTGCATAATTTACAACAATGAAAATTACAACCAAACTTTGTCTCTCTTTCTTTCAAGCATTTTATATACACTTCTACAAACATCTTTCTTTCTTAAATTATCATATCTCATTTCTTGGCTACTATAATACAATCTAAGGGTATTCTGGTCTAACTTCATTATTGCAAAATGTCATTGGACAACAGATTGGTAATCTAGGCTTCATTGTATCCTAAAGGTGAACTTGCTTAAACCCAGTTGCATACCATTGTACCTACTTCTTGTACAAGACTGATGGGGGCAAATATCGTCTTAAGGAAAGCGACTCTGTAACGCACCTTGAAGCAATTTTGTTGTTTAGTTTATTTTTTTTCTACAGCAAATCTCGTCGATCTCTCTTCAAATCCTTCGACAGAGTTCATGGTATCTCTCTAGTACACCCTACGGCCTGATCTAATTGGCACTTTTTGAGAAAGAATCATAGATAGCTATGTTTAAAAAATCTCTCAATTCCCGTATTGGTCATATTCAAAACGATTGAATTTTAAAGGCAAGAGAACTGCACGTACAAGAAAGACTTTTATGTCTTCTGGTCTGAGGAGAATTTTAGTACGCCATTAATGTTGAAACGGACAAGCATGGAAGCAATTATACGGCAGCATCACCAATAACTTGCCTTTTCAACTCTTCCTAACTCTATAAATACATGCATAACCTCTTCTTTCGAGGATCAGAAAGAAAAAATAGCTAGTGAAGAAGCTTGGATATTTCATTGCTGAATTATGTCTCTCATCAAGAAAGTTTTACTGCTGCAAATTTTAGGGCTTTTGATCTTGGATGTTATCCTCCATTGCCATGGTTTGACTCGTCATACGTTTGTGGTAAGTGCAGCGGTAGTTATCACTGCCAATATATCTGTAGCATAGTCACTTGACCATTTTAGCAACCAAATTGTATATGCTGGATATCTTTCCTAATTAACGCTAGAGACATATAGTCATATGCATCTCGAGTCTTAGAATATATTGTATATGTAGGGGTGATTTTGTTTTTATGCTTACCTTGTTCTCCATAAGAGCACCTCTACTTGTGCAGCCACATTGAACATCCATTCACAATTCATACAATTTCAAGCTCGAAGGAGCGCATATGGGAAAATTACTTTTCTCATTGAACAGTAGCAACACCTTTTTTTCTGGCATGTTTGTTGTCTTTTTGTGTGTGGACTCACGTACATGAAGGACTTGCACTTAGGACAAAGAAGGGTGTTTGAAGTTTTATAAACTTGAGATCTTTGTCGTGAAAGAGAGGATAACCTCTATTTTTACTTTGAAAAGCTGGTACACGGATTGAGACTCATTGGAAAATTTGATCACACCATCCCAATAGTTGTGACTTTTCATGATTTTGTCATATTAATAAAAAAAAATTAAGATTTTTACTAATACATGTCTTCTTTGTTGATCACTGACTGTCTTCATGTGTAGCATTTTTACTGATATATGTCTTCTTTGTTGATCATTGACTGTCTGTGTAGCATATGCAATCTCAAATCAATTTATTTTAATATATCTATAGTATAATCTTTTCACCACAGATTTTTTTTTTTCTTTTGTGAAACTTTTAGACTAGATTAAAGCCTCATTTTTCTGAAAAACAAATTACCCTAAAAGCTAATATCGGACAAGCATGGTAGCCAAATTAATTTTCACCCATGGTCATGGGCGTATCTTGGAAGCAGCAGAAAGTAAAGCTGCAGTCAATTTGTAAGGCTTTAGCCTGATGGTAGAAGTACGTGGAAATCAGAAATATAGATCTGCTTCTATTTCATTATCAACGCGGGGAGAAGATTGCATTTCAGCACAAGCATATACACTCGAATAATCCTACTACTATGACATTTTCTACGGTGGATATATATACATATGCAAGCAAGTTCTAGACTTTCAGCTAATTAAGTGACTTCTCACTGCAGGTGAAAGAGACTCCATTCACAAGACTCTGCAGTACAAAGAACATCTTGACTGTAAATGGACAATTCCCGGGACCAACACTACACGTTAACAGAGGAGATACCATCATTGTTGACGTTCACAACGGGGGCGACCAAAACATCACAATCCACTGGTAATTAGGCTGTCCGCATCTCTGCTTTTGCGTGCATGTGTGTGTGTGAGAGAAGAGATTTTTTAAAACAATTATAATTTTTCAGGCATGGAGTGAAGCAACCAAGATATCCATGGTCCGATGGTCCTGAATATGTCACACAATGTCCAATCCAACCAGGAAAAAAATTCAGTCAGAAGATCATATTTTCCTCAGAAGAAGGAACCCTCTGGTGGCATGCGCACAGTGACTGGTCACGGGCCACGGTTCACGGTGCTATCATCATCCATCCCAAGAAAGGAACAAGTTTTCCTTTTCCCAAGCCTCATGCGGAAGTTCCCATCATATTAGGTAAACAAGCCTGACACTTAAAATCAGAGTACTAGTACCCCAATCCTAGATCAGGTACACAGTGACAGAATGGTTTCTCAGATTTATAAGATCCAAAAGGGAAAATAAAATAAAATAAATAAGTATGTTTCTGACCGCAATTTCACACCTCGATAAATAAGGGACAAACCTTTCACTGATTGAACAAACCATATCTTGAGGTGAAATTGAGTTTAAATCTTATGGCCTGCAAGCAAATCCTTAATTTACCGTGTTGCGAGACCGACACGTACAACACCACCCGCGAGAAGATCTCCCTCAACTAGATTAAGGGGTAGCCACGAGGGAGGTATTCTTTAGTGGACAATAATCCTTTTAAAGAGGGGCATCAGCAATGAGAAAATTGGTTGAAATGCAGGAGAGTGGTGGAAGAAAGATATAGTGGAAATTTATGATGCATTTCTCGCGAGCGGAATAGACCCCAATATTTCCGATGCATATACAATCAACGGTCAACCTGGCGATCTATACCCATGCTCAAAATCAGGTATTTTCTTTTTGTACAACACGCTACTGTTTCTCTTCTTAAATGATTTGAAGTAATTCTATCTCTTTAATCTCTCTAACCATTCAATTCTAAGAGTATAGTTCTAACACTTTCAACTTAACAATTTCTATTCAGCAACCACATTAATAAGTTTCATCGGACAGTCCAGATCAAATTGACTGAAAAAAGAAACTAGAGTAATTGAATTATTAATGGGCTTACTTGATGTGGACCCTCAATAGAATGATGAACGTATGGAAACTCATGTTATTCGAACGTATTTGGACCACACTCCTAGAGCTAAATTCAAACACACAGTTCTAATCTGGTTAGTTAAATTAGGAGTTCTTTGACTTGCATATATCCATGTATCTCCTTTACTGTACTTTTGACACTCCCTCCCTGTATTGCAGAAACTTTCAGATTAATGGTAGACTATGGAAAGACCTACCTACTCCGCATAATCAATTCTGCAGTTCAGGATATTCTCTTCTTTGCCATTGCGAAACACAAAATGACGGTCGTTGCAACAGACGCTAGCTACACCAAGCCGCTGAAAGCAGATTACATTACAATATCGCCTGGACAAACGATCGATGTCTTGTTAGAAGCAAACCAACCACTAGGTGACTATTACATGGCCGCCAGAGTTTATTCCAGCGCAGACGGCGTCGTTTACGACAATACCACCACCACTGCTATTTTACGGTACAACGGAAACTACAATCCATCTTCAAGACCTTACTTACCTAATCTTCCTTCCTACAATGACACAAATGCGTCTGCGGATTTTACGGGTAGCCTCAGAAGTTTGGCTGACGATGATCATCCTATTGATGTGCCATCAAAGATAAGCACAAATCTGTTCATTACGGCTTCCGTAAATAAGTTGCCTTGCGCCAGTGGTTCATGTGATCCATCCCTTAACGGATCGCAGCTCGCTGCAAGCTTGAACAACATCAGCTTTCAGTTGCCAAATATTGACATATTAAAGGCATACTATAATCGCATTAATGGCGTTTATGGGGACCACTTTCCCAGTAAACCACCTTTGAAGTTTAACTTCACGGCAGATGTTCTGCCATCGTATCTACAGACGCCAGAAACTGGGACAGAAGTGAGAGTACTTGAATATAACTCAACTGTGGAGCTTGTTTTTCAAGGAACGAACTTGGGTGCAGGGACGGAACATCCCATGCACATACATGGGTATAGTTTCTACGTGGTTGGTTGGGGATTTGGGAATTTCGACAAACATAAGGACCCTTCGGGATATAATCTTGTTGATCCCCCTCTGCAGAATACGATTGCCGTCCCCAAGAATGGCTGGGCTGCCATAAGATTCAAAGCAGATAACCCAGGTAAATTGCTCTTTGCTGTTATATGATCATTTGTCCTATATCATCCTCAACAATATTTTAACTAACTCTCTATCTATATAAATAACATTCGATTTCTTTTATGGTAGGGGTGTGGTTCATGCACTGCCATTTAGAACGCCACCTGTCTTGGGGAATGATGATGGCATTCATAGTAAAAAATGGAGATCGCCCAGAAGCACAATTGCTACCCCCACCACCCGACATGCCGCCATGTTGAACTAACATTGAATTGCATCCGGGATATATTGTTACTTTGTGTTCTCCCTCAGTGAAGATTGAGGATCCAGTTCTATGTTTCGATCGACCACCACAGCGCAATTAATTGAATGCTGCACTTAATTGTGGCGGGTATTTAATAATATTGGTTTACAATTAATTGTAGTCTTGGTCTTGGCAAGTTCAAGTTCATACAAGATTTTAATAGCCTTCTGTTTTGTTGATTTCAAACGCTTATGTCTGCTTTTTCTTATCTTTGGGCCTTACATATATATAGTTAAGCATTTCAATCTTGGTGACATTTGCTTTTATTATTTATTTCAGTTGTTCTGTTCAGCAGATATTCACCCAAGTAATCCTCAATTTATCTGCGCGCCTACCATTCCAAAATAAGTTAAAAGGTGCTCAAAAAATTTAAGCTACTAATTACAAGATGATCCTTAATTATGGGAGAAACCGCTCTGACCTTTGCATAGCTACTATACTAAATGTCCAAATTTAAGAACCCCATAAAATTATTAAAAATATAAATCACGGATATAAGCGGTTCAAATTGTCTCACACTTTAAATACTGATAAGTCAGAAATTTAGCGTCGTACATTAATAGCATGGGAAAGTTGAGATCGCCTCTAACTATACTAGTATTCGTTTTAAAAAAATTCATACATTGTTTATTAATTAATTTTTCGGAATATGCATGTCAGTTATCGATCCACAAAAGAATATATAATTTTAAATCAAGCAAAAAAAGGATGTTTACCTGTCGCATCCGGACCACCTCATCCAATCAGATCAAGAACTTATAACAATCTTTCCTTTCAGAATTCACATTTTTTACGTCATAATTCATAGCTGACTGTCACTGACTTAAGAGTATGGGAGTTTTTTTTAGGTGTTTTTCTAAGCTACTTTTCCTACTTTTCCTTTTTTATATGTTCTTCACTTCCATCTTAACTTTCTTTCTTTCTTTTTCCCTTAAGGTAGGTGATATAATTTTATTCCTCCAAGAAAACAATAGAATCTAGTAAAACCTAGCTAGCCATATACAAGGAGAACACATGAAAGCCAATGGCCAAACAACCAGGCTATATTATTCAGCACAACATCTAAAAAAATGGTGTCGGAGATAACATATCAAGAAGTGCCATGTATAAGGTTGCAAAGCAATGAATTTGCTCAAGAAGAAAAAAGAGGTAACTAAAGGAATGCTTTTAGAGCATTGGTTAAAGGGACATATATATAAAGTAAAACCACCTCGTAGGGTCGATCAGTCTATCAGACCAAATTAAATAAAGGGTTGAATTACAATTTTTCCCTTCAAACTAACATTGATTTTAATCCCTACAAACTTTAATTCATTATAATTCACTCACACAAACTATACTTCTTGTTGTGATTTCATTCCTCAACCGACAGGAACCATGATGTCGAATGATTTTTACACCACTGACTTCCCAAGCTGGCCGTCGTCTCTGTTTAACTTCACCCAAGAGGATTTGCCGCTCAGTACTACTGTGCCAATTCAGAGTATCAAGGTTAAGGTGTTAGACTATAGTGAAGAGGTGGAGATAACTTTTCAAGGGACTGAGGTACTGAATGCATCAGAGAATCATCCAATGCACATGCATGGGTATAGCTTTTATGTGGTTGCATCAGGATATGGCAATTTCAATAATGAGACTGACCCCAATCCTATAACTTGGTCGATCCACTTGAAGTGACTACTATAGCAGTCCCAAAGAATGGATGGGCTACCATCAGATTCAAAGCAAGTAATCCTGGTAAGCTCTTTAACCTGCCGGGAAAAAGAAAAAAATTGCATTTGCTTGCTTAGGCTTTTATTAGACCTCTGACCAGCTCTTGCTGATCCTGACTTTTTCTCCTGATTTTTGTTTTGTGTATTATCTGGGCCTGCTTTCATCTAAAAGATTTGCCCAATTTCAAAAATTTGCTCAATATTATGCACAAAAAATTGAATATGCTGACATTTGCCGATTTGTACCAGGCGTATGGTTTTGGCACTGCCATTTCGATCGACACCTTAGCTGGGGCATGAACACCGTAATGATAGTGAAAAATGGTGGCACGCCTGAGACAAGTATGCGTCCTCCCCCTTCCAATATGCCCGTTTGTAAAGTACCCTACGTCACTTGGCTTGAAGACTTCGATGATTCCAATGAAGAAGCCAATAAAGTGGAAATTTTTTGAAACGCCATAGGGTAGTCAAGTGGATGTACTAAATATATGTTTTGTCTGTGCTTGTTCAAGTGTCGTAAAACTCCGCAGAAAAATGACATTTAAGTGGACACATGTCTTCGACGATTCTCTGCGGAGACATGGATGATTCTGTATACAAAGAAAATGTAATATATGGATATATATATAGCTAGGACGCCTTGTGATTGCCTAAATATTTGTTGAACAGTATAGGTTTAGAAAATTTATCAACCAAAGAATTGGACGAATCATGACTTGCCTCATCAGTGACTTCGTACTTAACCCTAACAAAATGGATTTTATGTAGGCTTCATTCGTCTCATGGTAAACAATAATTCCAAATGTGTCTTCCCTAGGCCTTCCGGTGTTTAGGAAAGTTAGATAAAATTTAGTCAATTAAAATTTAAATTGGTCAGAATTAATTTAGGTAAAGTAGTTTCTTTTTTTAAAAAAAGAAGGTAATTATTTTCTTAGCAAGTTTCTCATTGTCTCACTGCACTTAAATTCGGACATCTCTCTTTTTCATCCTCACCGTCCCAACTTTATTACCATGAGATATATCTTATTTATACTCACAAGTACTTTAAAATTTTAAATTAATTTTTCTTTTAAAAATAATTTAATTTTTTCGTAAAATATATATATATATATATATATATTTTTTTTAAGAAACATTATGAGCTCATAATGTTTATGTACTTAATTTTTTAAAAAAAATAACTTATCTTTTAAAAAGAATTTATTCGAAAAAAATATTTTTTTATTTTTTATAAGAACTATTTTATTTGATTATTACTTATGTTATTTTTAATTCAACTCAAACTCATATTAAGAATCAAGTTTACTAATCAATTATAAGAGAAACATGTTTTGTAAAAAAATAAAGGAAAACACTAACCATATATGTGCTTTAACTTCAAAATGACTATTTAAGGTTGCTCTTAAAGCTACTTATATCATTATAAAGTCAAATTCAATCTAATAAGCCCTCAATGTGAGACTTAGCTCTTATAGAATCTCATTTCTCATTCCTTCTTTTTCCCACTCCATGTGGAATTCGGAGTACATGTTTTGAAATAGCAACCAAATATTGAAAAGGAAAATAATTTACTGAAACAAAATTCTTTTGAAACTAATTTACAATATAAATTACTTGATATGGAAACAAACGGATCCATAATTTCAACTTTGAAGACAATTAAACAACACTTGCCCCCTAATAACAAGTGTTAATTGGGAGCAAAACATATACAGAAGGACGAAAATTTCCTTAGCTGTTGATGCCTTAATGTTAAGGATTATACATTAATGAAGAGGACAACTAATAGGAACCATTAAATCTGTGTCCAAATTACCCTGAGTCAAAGTTGATAAAATATACAAGTAATCAGAAGGATTGGTAGTTCATGATAAGGAAATAATATTATTAGGCAAGAATAAAAAAGGAATAGTCCAAAGTGGTACAAATCACGTGGTCCCTGGACTAACGTATAGCAACAGATTAAACTTTTGTTTTGCTTCTCAAAACTGGGACCAAAACCCAGCTCTCAATCATGTGATGGCATGATTTGTGATTCAAAGTCATCTCCAGCGTGCCAAACAAACTACAGTGCTCAAACACGTTTCCAACAAGTTAAAATGGTCCCCTAGGACTCTCCCACAATGAATATTCACCGAATAATTTCCAAGACAGATCCAAGTTGGGCCACTTTAAAGCTCCAGGTTAACGAACCTAGCTTAACCTACGAGAACAAGCTTTCGTAGTTGAACTGTAATCCTAATACTAATGTCGAGTAGCGCAGAGGCGTACAGTAAAGTCCGAGTGCATCAAGCATGTCAAAGTCGCTTAAGAGGATAAGAGATCGAACGTATTCTCCAAGCTTTCGTAGTTGAACTGTAATCCTAATACTATTGTCGAGCAGCGCAGAGGCGTACAGTAACGTCCGAGTGCATCAAGCATGTCAAAGTCGCTTAAGAGGATAACAGATCGAACGTATTCTCCAATCAAGGGGTGTCGGTTTACAGTCAAGCTTGAGATTTTCCAGATATAGACAAAAGCATTGTATTTGGGTTGCGTACGTTGATTTTAGGGAACGCAACAGAACTCGGATCCTTTCTGCGTTTCAGATTGTTGTGGTAACGTGTCTAAATTAATGATTTCCCTAACTAGAACTTTTCCTCCCAAAGGTGGTAAAATCTTCCTGGCCTCCTTTTATGGTTACTATTATGAGTTACTGTTGTCTATGGCAGAGAGAACACTTGTTGAACGGCGGTCGTTTTCATAATCAATTGTTTAGGTGTGAATTACATAACAATTTTGCACCTTACCAATTTACATAAAGAACTGTTATCGGCGCTTGCTTTTCTTTACTTATTTATTTTTTTGTTCGTTTTTTGTCCTTTCTTTCCTAGAAGAACCCTTTGGTGAAAACCATGGTTTTAGATCCATAGAGACCAGTTATGTGGTATTCTGCATTTGTAAGACGTGATTGGATTTTAAAGGTATTATGATCTCTCCACGTGTTATATTCTACATCGATCATTCTAGGGGAAGAAGTAAGAACTAGATAAGGTCCTACAGGAAGATCAGGATTGTCCCAGTTATTCACTAGTCTTTTGGCAACATCGATAAGAAGTGAGGTGTGTGTTGTGTGATGGAGGGAGGGTTTTAGAAGACATAGAGACACTTATTTTTTATGTGGTATTCTGCTTTTTTGAATTTGGACGTGATTGGATTTTATGTGGTATTATGATCTCTCCACGAAACCTTATATTCTACAATTGAGATCATTATTGGGGAAGAAGTTGAACTAGATAAATTAATACAGGAAGTATCAGAACCCAGTTGTTTCACTAGTCTTTTGGCATTGATCTTACTGAAGTAGGTGTGTGTTAGTGTGATGGAAGGAGGGAGAAGACCAGATCTTCAGGATATGGCAATTTCAATAATGAGACTGATCCCGAATCCTATAACTTGGTCGATCCACTTGAAGTGAGTCAAGTGACTACCATAGCAGTCCCAAAGAATGGATGGGCTACCATCAGATTCAAAGCAAGTAATCCTGGTAAGCTCTTTAACCTGCCGGGAAAAAGAAAAGAATTGCATTTGCAGGCTTTTATTAGACCTCTGACCAGCTCTTGCTGATCCTGACTTTTTCTCCTGATGTTTGTTTTGTGTATTATCTGGGCCTGCTTTCATCTAAAATATTTGCGCAATTTCAAAATTTTGCTCAATATTATGCACAAAAAATTGAATGCTGACATTTGGATTTGTACCAGATGGTTTTGGCACTGCCATTTCGATCGACACGTTAGCTGGGGCATGAACACCGTAATGATAGTGAAAAATGGTGGCACGCCTGAGACAAGTATGCGTCCTCCCCCTTCCAATATGCCCGTTTGTAAAGTACCCTACGTCACTTGGCTTGAAGACTTCGATGATTCCAATGAAGAAGCCAATAAAGTGGAAATTTTTTGAAATGCCATTGGGTAGAAAAGTGGATGCACTATTTGTTTTGTCTATGTTGTTCAAGCGTCGTCAAACTCTAGAAAAATGACATTTAAGAAGGCACATGTCTTCGACGATTCGTTGGGATGGATGATATGCAAGAGTAACTAGTTGTGAAAATATTAACACTTTTGACTCCTTCTACTAGGATTTATGTAGGCTTCAGATGGTAAACAATAATTCCACTTCCATTTGTTTAGGAAAGTTAGATGGGTCAGAATGGTTATTTCTTTTCTTAGCAAGTTGTCTTCTTAAATTCGCACTGTAGAGATATATCTGGTAGATTATGAGCCCCGATTATTGAGGTTATTAGAAGAATAAGGAGATGTTTTGTACTATACTTTAAAAATGAGGTTAAGTCTTAATCTTATAAGTAATAATTAATAAGCCCATGTGAGACTCCTTTAGGTGCCAAAATAGCAAAAATCTCAGACTGAAATCATAATTTTTTGAAGAGCCTATTACTTGTGTAGCCATTGGAGTAGAGTAGTGTTAAACTGGTTTAGGTTATACTTCAGAATGATGAGGATGTGGGTCACCTGTGTCCTGGATAGGCTATGCTATGATTCCTACTAGGGGGCCAATCTGGGGAGGCGCAGGGTGTTTTTGGCACGAAGACCCTCTGTTGAACGTTAGGAAGGTTTATGAAAAGCCAACACAAGAATTTCCAAACAGTAGTTATTAAACTTCTTCTTGGGATCTCAATCCATGAAATTCAGATCTCGTTCAGAGTCGCCCATTTACAGAGCTCGCTTACAAGGTAATATCTGGCCCTTATCTGTTACTCCTTCAACGGCCAATTGGGTTCAGGCAAAGCACCTATAGAAATACAAGGAATGATCACCACTATGTTGAAGGGCATAGTCCTAGGGAACCCTAGGTACCTGGTTTCTAGAGACACTTTTTATATTCTGCTTATTTATACACGGTATTTGGTATTAGATGTTCTCTAGGAACCTAGTCCATGAGATCCATAGAGACCAGTCTGCATTTGTAAGACGTGCTCTCCACGTGTTATATTCTACATCGATTTCTAGCTAGATAAGGTCCTACAGGAAGATCAGGATTGTCCCAGTTATTCACTAGTCTTTTGGCAACATCGATAAGAAGTAAGGTGTGTGTTGTGTGATGGAGGGAGGGAGAAGACCAGAATCACTTATTTTTTAAATGTCCATTTTCTTTTTGAATTTGGACGATACTGTTAGATAGATGTGCTGCTCCTAGAAACCTTTGTCAATTGAGGTTGGTTATTGAGTGGTTGGCCCATAAATTAATGAAGGGTAGAACGTTGTTGGCTAGAGCTATGCGATTGATGCTTACTGCAGTAGCATATTATATATGGAAGGAACATAACACTAGGATCTTCTCAACAAATAGGAGAAGATTTGTCCATGTTTTTATGGATATAAGCACAGCAGTTACTGCGAGATTATCCACCGTTAGAGGAATGAAGGCGACTATTGCAAATAGCTAGACAACTGGTGGAGAAATGGCACCTCTCAGATGAAATTTTTTTGAGAGTCTAAGCATGTGTAGATGTTTGGTTATGGAGCAGTGTTATTTATGTTGGTTTTGGTTATACTAGTTTGATGATAAATCACCCAAGTGTGGGTGGTTCTTTTCTCTTGTTTCTTTTCTTGTACCTATAGGCTATGCCCAAGCTTTGTGTAAGCACTTGAGGAATTAATATACTTACCGGTTATCTAAAAAAGATATCAATAAGAAACTCCTGTTTTTGGCCAATCAGGACATCCTCTGTAATATCTACCTTATTACTTTTATGTAAGCCAATTAGAATTTAAACAAATAGTTAAACTTTTGGTAATTAGATTTTCTCTTCCCCAGAGTACAAAATTACTGATCTTGTACGTAGTTCTCTTGCCTCTAAAATTCAATCATTTTGAATATGACAAATTTGATCATAGCTATCTATGATTCCTTCTAGGAAGGTGCCAATTTGATCAGGCGGCAGGGTGTACTAAAAAGACACGATGAACTATGTTGAAGGTTTATAAGAGAGGTCGACGAGATTTGTTGTAGACAAAATAAACTAAACAAAGAAATTGATTCAACGAGCATTACAGAGTCGCATTACAGAGTCGCTTTCCTTAAGACGATATTTGTCCCAACAGTCCTGTACAACAAATATGTACAACGGTGTGCAATTGGGTTCAAGCAAGTTTGTCTCTAGATACAATGAAGTCCAGAATACCAATATGTTGTCTAATGGCATTTTGCACTAATGAAGTTAGACTAGAATACCCTCAGATTGTACTATTGTAACCAAGAAATTAAAATTCTGCTTGATCTGCAACAAACAAAATCTAATAATTTAAGAAAGAAAGATGTTTGTAGGAGTGTAGAATACTTAGAAGAAAGAGAGACAGAGTTTGGGTGCAATTTTCATTGTTGTAAATTATGCAAATGTGCTAGGATGCCTATTCATAGATGTTGAGACACCTTTTCGAAGTGTGGTGACACTTCATCAAAAGGTGTCTTTTCGTCGAACAGTACCTCTTCGCCACCAAAGGATATACCACTTCATGTGAAAAATAACCTTTTCCATAAATGAATACCTCTTAAGGAAAATGTTCCATTTCATTTGTAACACCCTGACCTAAAATTCAAAAAAGACAAAGTCCTGCTTGAAAAATGGGACTTTCGACCTTGCTTATAAGCAATTTTTCTCAACCAAAAAAAACTCAAAAGAATCTGTATTCCATTTTCAATAATCAAAGACCACGCTCTGAACCCAAAAAGACAAATAAAGGAATATGAATCCTAATAGATTAGTCAGAAACTACTCTAAAATCCTTAAATACTTTTAACAAAAGTCTCAATAAACAGTTTCCCAAATAAGCAATAAAAGTACCGAAGTCTCAAAAATAAAACAATTATTACTAAACTCTCCAGAGGCTCTTTATTCAATAATTCTACATCTTGCAACTAATCTCAGAAACTACCCTCGAAATCTTCTATTACTCGCTGCCACCAACCTTTAAATCTGAAAAATAGGAAATAAGTTGTGAGCAAATCAATGGGGATCGGGAAAATTAAATTTAAAAAAAAAACAAACTAAATTAGAAGATATTGTGAGCCATACAAAAAACCCAAAATATAAGTTGAAATAAAATTATCCAAGGTTACGTGACAAGAGAAATCACCAACTGTCACACAGACCTCTTGGCCACACAGACCTCCAGGCCACAAAGACCTCTAAATACCACGATAGGTATCAAATTGGCCACAAAGACCACAAGATATATTGGCCACACAGACCATAAAGATACATTGGCCACATAGACCACAGAAATATATCACTAACACATTGATAAATTTTTCACAGTATGCTCACAAATAAATATATGCCAACAACCCAATATTTCAAGTTAGATATTTCCAACAATTTCATAAAATCTAAATCATTTCATCTTTATCAAAAATTTGTACATTTTCCCAATATAATGAATCAAAATCATATAAAAATAGTGCACGTTTTAAAAATCTAATTACCAATATCAAGGGATTTAATCTCGCACAAAGACATATTTTCAAATCAATTTTATCTCACAAAATAATTAACATCTCGTGCACTTAGATTCCACAAATGTTTAGATAAATAAAATCTCATTAAAAAGCCACTTATCTCAACGCTTAACTGAAGCTTAAGATTTCACAAAAAATTGTTGAAGAGTCAATCAGCACCTAAAATCTATTTAAAACATCAATCATCTCTTCATCTCAATCCTCACACATCTCCAACGTAAATCTAATAATAAAATTCTAGCAACAATCACACATGAACTCCATCAACTCTATAAGAATATGTTATTCCACAATCATGAAATCTCCTCAAAACCACCTTTTATTACCCTATAGAAACCCAAAAACTAATCTGGAAAATCTATAAATCTCAGATCTAAAACTCCATCAAAGATAGAAACTTGAAGAAAACTCACCTAATGCACTAACGAAATCATAGAAGAATTGTCTAATACTTGAAGAATGGCTTTCCAACGTCATCTATAAAACGACATAACTCAAATCAATCCAGAGAAATACCACCTAAACCAAGATTAAATCAAACCTACCTCCAAAAACCACCCAACCCCTGCAAATTGCATCTCAAAATGTGAGAGAAAGAGAGTTTTGTAAGAGAGAGAGAGAGAGAGAGAGAGAGCTTCAACTGATAGAAAACTCCAACATTAGGCAGCGATTTTCAAAGATAATAAAGATTCATACTTAAAAATCTCTAAATAGATTTGAAAAGGGCGAAAATTCTTTCAAAAATTCGTTCAAAATTTGAAGAGAAATCAAATTTTGAAGAAAAGAGGCGTTTGACGTTGAAACTGAACATTTCCATTCAATTTTCGAATGTTGTTGCAGAAGGGATTCACACAGTTTCAACTTTTTATTTTTTTGGAGTATTACATCATTAATGGACATTCCATTTTTCAAACGAATATAAATGAATTTTGTCCATTAGATCAAAGATCACTTGATCTCAACCGTTCATTCTTCAATCAGTTTAGAATTTAAATCTAACAGTTGAATTGCACCTATTTTCAAATAGTTTAATAGCATCCCACGATCAAGAGATCGCACAATCACAACTTTCCAAAATATTAACGGTTTGATCTAATCACTTTAGTATTAAGAAATGCTTACATTAATTTCATCACCCTCCACATGATACTCTATCCAACAAAGCATTTACAATATATAAAAATATAAATATAAAATATATATTAATATTTTGAAAATATTTTACAACAATCCCCCACCATTTTCAAAATATATCTTAACTATAACAGAGAACCTTGCACATAAATAAAGGTGTCTCGTGGACATGAACCTTTACATAGTGAAAACGTATAAAAGCAAACCAGGATGGCATGACAAGTAAGCTTTGAACCAACAATCTTATACGATTTAAAGGACACATCTCACATACTGTACTTTGGCTCATTGAACTCAAGGTCTTGATGTTTCAAGCATTGTGTCGAGTTTCCATCATTGGCGATTATTTAAATTGGCTTTAAACCCATCCCCTTTGATGTTTTTTGCATCATATCCCTTGCAAGTCCTTTAGTTATTGGATTTGCCAAATTTTCGCAAGATCTCATATAAGTAATTTTAATTACTCCATCTGTAAGTAACTGCCTCACATAGCTATGTCCTAGGCGATATTCCTAGATTTGCCATTGTATATATGGCTATAGACCTTTGATAACTTGATTATCACAATGTATTGAAATAGGTGGCATTGGTATATGCCAAACAAGAATTTCCAATAAATAATATGGGGATAATTAATAAACTTTTTGCCCTCTAGTGGTCTTTACATTTTACACTTCATCTTTTATTTTTGTTACATTAATTACAACTACCAACTATTGATCTCATATAATTTGTACCCTTTTAAAATTTTTTGTTAATTTGTGCGGAAGATTATTTTTTGGCACATGAAGCGACAATTTTATCCTCATAAATTTTAAGTAGTCACTATTTTATGAGGGTAAAATCGTAATTTTGAGCCAACAAATTAATTTCAGTCAATTTTGACGGAACATTTTAACATATGCTATAAAGTGTCAAGACCCCCATAATTGAATGGTGCAAATTAAAGTGTATTTATCCTATGGTCATATGAAAAAAGAACGGGTTCAAGCAATGATAGAGAACTAGACATGAAGCTGCTATCTTAAAGGGAATTGGGTCACTCAAACCAAAGGTATATTGATAGGCGAGACACGAATTTAATTTGCGCAAACTGCTTCGTCTAGCTAGACTTGTTCGTTGTGTTAATTACATTCTCTTTCTTCCCATTTGATTAGTGTCAAAATCTCTGAATCGAGATGAGATATTGTTCGATTCACATAGATCTAGCTTGCTAATTATTGAATCCAGAATCCTTAAAAGATGTTTAACATTCTTTTCGAAGTTGCATCTAATGTGTTTAACAGTTTAACGAAAGGAAATTAGGAACAGGCACAACCCCCTTATTGCCAGAGGCGGCAGCTCTATGTTAGTTAGGCAATTGCTCTAATTCTTGCCTTCAATTTTGACAATAGATCTAACGAAAATGATGTCCAAGATTGTAAGTGCTAACTTAATTTTCAAAGAGAAAGCAAATTTGGAAACGTCCCCGCATGCACTGACCAACAGATGATGATCAATACTTGTTACGTTGCACGTGAAGTTTGAGGTGATATGCATGCATGAATCCGAAACTATGGCGGCAGTAGTACTAATTAAGATCAACCCGACATCCTTCATAAAGGAATACAAAAAAAAAGGAATTCGGTATCATACGGTAAACGCCACGGTATATATCAATCCCCAACCAAACATCTACACATGCTTAGACTCTCAAAAAAATTTCATCTGAGAGGTGTCGACATTTCTCTACCAGCTGTCTATTTTCAAAGTTGCCTTTATTTCTCTAACGGTGGACAATCTCGCAGCAACTGCTGTGCTTATATCCAAAAAAACATGGACAAATCTTCTCCTTTTTGCTGAGAAGATCCGACTGTTACGTTCCTTCCATATAGAATATACTGCCACAGTAAACATCACTCGCATAGCTCTAGCCAACAACGTTCTACCCTTCATTAATTTATGGGCCAACCACTCAATAACCAACCTCTATTGACAAAGGTTTCTAGGAGCAGCACATCTATCCAACAGTAACGTCCAAATGGGCATTCAAATAATAAGTGGCTCTGGTCCTCTCCCTCCCTCCATCACACAACACACACCTCACTTCTTATCGATATCGCCAAAAGACTAGAAAATAACTGGGACGATCCTGATCTTCCTGTAGGACCTTATCTAGTTTTTACTTCTTCGCCTAGAACGATCGATGTAGAATATAACACGTGGAGAGATAATACCTTTAAAATCCAATCACGTCTTACAAATGCAGAATACCACACAACTCGTCTGTATGGATCTAAAACCATGGTTTTCAATAAAGGGTTCTTCTAGAAAAGAAAAGACAAAAAACGAAAAAATAAATAAATAAAAGCAAGGCCAATAACAGTTCTTGATGTAAATTGGCACTTTCCTCGAAGGAATCATAGATAGCTATGTTTAAAAAATCTCTCAATCAATTCCTGTATTTGTCATATTCAAAACGATTGAATTTTAGAGGCAAGAGAACTGCGTACAACTAGAAACACTTTTATGGCTTCGTTATGAGGAGAATTATCACTAATTTTTTGCCTTTTCATGTACTCTTCCTAGCTCTATAAGTACATGCATAACCTAGCTTCTTTCGAGCATCAGAAAGAAGTAGCTATTGAATAAGCTTGGATATTATTTCATTGCCGAATAATGTCTCTCATGAAGAAAGTTTTAGAGCTGCAAATTTTATGGCTTTTGATCTTGGATGTTATCCTCCATTGCCATGGTTTGATTCGTCATACGTTCGTGGTAAGTGCATGTAGTGGTAGTTCTCACTACCAATATATCTGTAGCATAGTCACGTGACCATTTTAGCAATTACCAAAGTATATGCTGCATATCTTTCCTAATTAACAGTAGAGACATGCAGGTAAGCAGCAACTCGAAGATAACTTTATTCCTCACATGGTCATTAATTTGCATCTGAAGTGTTAGAATATATAGTATATATCGTAGGGGTGATTTTGTATTTATGCTTACCTTGTTCTCTATGAGAGAACCTCTACTTGTGCAGCCACATTGAACAGAAATTCATACACAATTCATACAATTTCAACTTGTTATTAGAGTTCCTAACTGGGGACGTACTCTCAATTTTTTTTTATCTACCCGCACACTTTCTCTCACAGTTCAAGTGTTTCTGGTTTCTATTTCTCTCATATAAATACATCCAGAGCTTCAGACTTCCCGATCAGTCTTGTGCCGGAAGAATTTTCTTAAGCCAAACACAGACGCTCCACCTTGCGCTGTCCCACCAATCTGCCCGATTTTTCACTTCGATCAAAACACCCTTTTTCGTCAATCTGAGGCTCGATCTGCATAGATCAGCGAAAAATCGGTATATAATTATTAATTATAGGAGTGATTTTGTAATTATGCTTATCTTATCCTCTACAATTTTAAGCTTGCAGGCATGCATATTGGAAAATTACTTTTCTCATTGAACAGTAACAACACCTTCTCTTTTTCTTTTCTGGCCCTGTTTGTTGTCTTTTAGTGTGTGGGAGGAGAACTTAGGCAGGAGGAGCTTGAGGCGGCAGGAAGGGCTTGTCAGGCAATTACGTTCAGACAAGGATACCTAACTTTTTGATTTTCTGAAATGCCTAACAGATTGAAAGACTTCAAAAAAACGATCACCGCATAGCTATGGTAACAGATGATAGATCATATACTGTCACTTGCACGTGAAGTGAGCGCATATGCAATTTCATGAAACTCAAGATTTTAATATATCGGAAAGAGACAACCTTTTCTTACATCTTCATGAAACTGGTAGACTAGATTAAAAAACCGGAATTCTGAAACCCCGCCCAGGTTAGGTTATATCTATCACCCAACCAACGACCACTAACTTGTTAATCATGCACTGACTGATCCCGTTGCAGCATGCATTCCGTATTACTCAACCCGACATCATTTTATCATTTAATATTCTACACATGCTTATTTTCATCCAAGATTTTTCCTTTATTTCTCTAACGGTGGACAATCTCGCAGCAACTGCTGTGCTTATATCCAAAAAAACATGGACAAATCTTCTCCTTTTTGCTGAGAAGATCCGACTGTTACGTTCCTTCCATATAGAATATACTGCCACAGTAAACATCACTCGCATAGCTCTAGCCAACAACGTTCTACCCTTCATTAATTTATGGGCCAACCACTCAATAACCAACCTCTATTGACAAAGGTTTCTAGAGCAGCACATCTATCCAACAGTAACGTCCAAATGGGCATTCAAATAATAAGTGGCTCTGGTCCTCTCCCTCCCTCCATCACACAACACACACCTCACTTCTTATCGATATCGCCAAAAGACTAGAAAATAACTGGGACGATCCTGATCTTCCTGTAGGACCTTATCTAGTTTTTACTTCTTCGCCTAGAACGATCGATGTAGAATATAACACGTGGAGAGATAATACCTTTAAAATCCAATCACGTCTTACAAATGCAGAATACCACACAACTCGTCTGTATGGATCTAAAACCATGGTTTTCAATAAAGGGTTCTTCTAGAAAAGAAAAGACAAAAAACGAAAAAATAAATAAATAAAAGCAAGGCCAATAACAGTTCTTGATGTAAATTGGCACTTTCCTCGAAGGAATCATAGATAGCTATGTTTAAAAAATCTCTCAATCAATTCCTGTATTTGTCATATTCAAAACGATTGAATTTTAGAGGCAAGAGAACTGCGTACAACTAGAAACACTTTTATGGCTTCGTTATGAGGAGAATTATCACTAATTTTTTGCCTTTTCATGTACTCTTCCTAGCTCTATAAGTACATGCATAACCTAGCTTCTTTCGAGCATCAGAAAGAAGTAGCTATTGAATAAGCTTGGATATTATTTCATTGCCGAATAATGTCTCTCATGAAGAAAGTTTTAGAGCTGCAAATTTTATGGCTTTTGATCTTGGATGTTATCCTCCATTGCCATGGTTTGATTCGTCATACGTTCGTGGTAAGTGCATGTAGTGGTAGTTCTCACTACCAATATATCTGTAGCATAGTCACGTGACCATTTTAGCAATTACCAAAGTATATGCTGCATATCTTTCCTAATTAACAGTAGAGACATGCAGGTAAGCAGCAACTCGAAGATAACTTTATTCCTCACATGGTCATTAATTTGCATCTGAAGTGTTAGAATATATAGTATATATCGTAGGGGTGATTTTGTATTTATGCTTACCTTGTTCTCTATGAGAGAACCTCTACTTGTGCAGCCACATTGAACAGAAATTCATACACAATTCATACAATTTCAACTTGTTATTAGAGTTCCTAACTGGGGACGTACTCTCAATTTTTTTTTATCTACCCGCACACTTTCTCTCACAGTTCAAGTGTTTCTGGTTTCTATTTCTCTCATATAAATACATCCAGAGCTTCAGACTTCCCGATCAGTCTTGTGCCGGAAGAATTTTCTTAAGCCAAACACAGACGCTCCACCTTGCGCTGTCCCACCAATCTGCCGATTTTTCACTTCGATCAAAACACCCTTTTTCGTCAATCTGAGGCTCGATCTGCATAGATCAGCGAAAAACCGGTATATAATTATTAATTATAGGAGTGATTTTGTAATTATGCTTATCTTATCCTCTACAATTTTAAGCTTGCAGGCATGCATATTGGAAAATTACTTTTCTCATTGAACAGTAACAACACCTTCTCTTTTTCTTTTCTGGCCCTGTTTGTTGTCTTTTAGTGTGTGGACTCACGTAAAACTGCTCAAATTTATAAGGCTCTAGCCTGATAGTAGAAGTATGTGGAAATCAGAGATATAGATATGACTTCTCACTGCAGGTGAAAGAGACTCCATACACAAGACTCTGCAGTACAAAGAACATCTTGACTATAAATGGACAATTCCCGGGACCGACACTACACGTTAACAGAGGCGATACCATCATTGTTGACGTTCACAACGAGGGCGACCAAAACATCACAATCCACTGGTAATTAGGCTGTCCGCATCTCTGCTTTTGCGTGCATGTGTGTGTGTGAGAGAAAGAGATTTTTTAAAACAATTATAATTTTTCAGGCATGGAGTGAAGCAACCAAGATATCCATGGTCCGATGGTCCTGAATATGTCACACAATGTCCAATCCAACCAGGAAAAAAATTCAGTCAGAAGATCATATTTTCCTCAGAAGAAGGAACCCTCTGGTGGCATGCGCACAGTGACTGGTCACGGGCCACGGTTCACGGTGCTATCATCATCCATCCCAAGAAAGGAACAAGTTTTCCTTTTCCCAAGCCTCATGCCGAAGTTCCCATCATATTAGGTAAACAAGCCTGACACTCAATCAGTACTAGTACCCCAATCCTAGATCAGGTACACAGTGACAGAATGGTTTCTCAGTTTAAAGACCCAAAGGGAAAAAATAATAGTATGTTCCTTACGACAATTGCAGACATAGCTAAATAAGATTACGGCCACTTTTGGCGGCACTAATTGCAGGTCTTTAGACCAGTTTTGAATTTACGGCCCTTTGGATCCGTCGAATCGAGACTTTTATGGCCATTAAGAATCAGGCATTTATGGCCAACCGATATACAGCCTATAAGGTTTTTTATAATGTTGTAATGGGCTTTATGCCCCGATTCTTTGTATCCGGCCTCGAGTGGTCGTCTGTATCAGCAAATTTGTATGATTTTCAATTAAATAAATTTCATGTTTGTTTAGAAAAAAAAAAAAAAAAAAATTTTACCGCCCTTTTGGATATAAAGAGGGTTATCTGGACGCTCAATGCCCTGGTCCAATAATCAGAAGGACAGACCTTCACTTGTTGAACAAACTATATTTAGACGTTAGCGTTGGTTTGAATTTTACCGCTGAATTTTACCGCTGCGATTAAATCCTTGATTTACCGTTGCAAATGTTGTGGAGCCAATGCGTACAACACCATCCATGAGAAGACCTTCCTCAACCAATTAAGGGGTAGCGATGAAAGAGGTTTTCTTTAATGGTCAGTCCTTTTAAAGAGGGCTATCTGTAATGAGAAAATTGGTTGAAATGCAGGAGAGTGGTGGAAGAAAGATATAGTGGAGATTTATGATGCATTTGTCGCGAGCGGAACAGACCCCAATGTTTCCGATGCATATACAATCAACGGTCAACCTGGCGATCTATACCCATGCTCAAAATCAGGTTTTTTCTTTTTGTACAACACCGCTACAATTTCTCTTCTTGAATGATTTGAAGTAATTCTATCTCTTTAATCTCTCTAACCATTCAATTCAAAGAGTATAGTTCTAACACTTTCCACTTAACAGTTTCTGTTCAGCCTCCACATTAATAAGTTTCATCGGACAGTCCAGATCAAATTGACTGAAAAAATAAAATAGAGCAATTGAATTAGTAAAAAGGTATTTGGACCATACTCTTAGAGCTGAATTCAAACACAGTTCTTATCGACTAATCTGGTTAGTTAAATTAGGAGTTCTTTGACTTGTACATATCCATGTATCTCCTTTGCTGTGCTTTTGACACTCCGTCCCTGTATTGCAGAGACTTTCAGATTAATGTTAGACTATGGAAAGACCTACCTACTCCGCATAATCAATTCTGCAGTTCAGGATATTCTCTTCTTTGCCATTGCGAAACACAAAATGACGGTCATTGCAACAGACGCTAGCTACACCAAGCCGCTGAAAACAGATTACATTACAATATCGCCTGGACAAACGATCGATGTCTTGTTAGAAGCAAACCAACCACTAGGTGATTATTACATGGCCGCCAAAGTTTATTCCAGTGCAGACGGCGTCGCTTACGACAATACCACCACCACTGCTATTTTACGGTACAACGGAAACTACAATCCATCTTCAAGACCTTACTTACCTAATCTTCCTTCCTACAATGACACAAATGCGTCTGCGGATTTTACGGGTAGCCTCAGAAGTTTAGCTGACGATGATCATCCTATTGATGTGCCATCAAAGATAAGCACAAATCTGTTCATTACGGCTTCCGTAAATAAGTTGCCTTGCGCCAGTGGTTCATGTGATCCATCCCTTAACGGATCGCAGCTCGCTGCAAGCTTGAACAACATAAGCTTTCAGTTGCCAAATATTGACATATTAAAGGCATACTATAATCGCATTAATGGCGTTTATGGGGACCACTTTCCCAGTAAACCACCTTTGAAGTTTAACTTTACGGCAGAGGTTCTGCCATCGTATCTACAGACGCCAGAAACTGGGACAGAAGTGAGAGT
>CM025851.1:32124937-32198765 GCA_003952965.2 Morella rubra
GAATGATTTTTACACCACTGACTTCCCAAACTGGCCGTCGTCTCTGTCTAACTTCACCCAAGAGGATTTGCCGCTCAGTACTACTGTGCCAATTCAGAGTATCAAGGTTAAGGTGTTAGACTATAGTGAAGAGGTGGAGATAACTTTTCAAGGGACTGAGGTACTGAATGCATCAGAGAATCATCCAATGCACATGCATGGGTATAGCTTTTATGTGGTTGGATCAGGATATGGCAATTTCAATAATGAGACTGACCCCGAATCCTATAACTTGGTCGATCCACTTGAAGTGAGTCAAGTGACTACCATAGCAGTCCCAAAGAATGGATGGGCTACCATCAGATTCAAAGCAAGTAATCCTGGTAAGCTCTTTAACCTGCCGGGAAAAAGAAAAGAATTGCATTTGCTTGTTGAGGCTTTTATTAGACCTCTGACCAGCTCTTGCTGATCCTGACTTTTTCTCCTGATTTTTGTTTTGTGTATTATCTGGGCCTGCTTTCATCTAAAATATTTGCGCCAATTTCAAAATTTTGCTCAATATTATGCACAAAAAATTGAATATGCTGACATTTGCCGATTTGTACCAGGGGTATGGTTTTGGCACTGCCATTTCGATCGACACCGTTAGCTGGGGCATGAACACCGTAATGATAGTGAAAAATGGTGGCACGCCTGAGACAAGTATGCGTCCTCCCCCTTCCAATATGCCCGTTTGTAAAGTACCCTACTCACTTGGCTTGAAGACTTCGATGATTCCAATGAAGAAGCCAATAAACTGGAAATTTTTTGAAATGCCATTGGGTAGAAAAGTGGATGCACTATTTGTTTTGTCTATGTTGTTCAAGCGTCGTCAAACTCTAGAAAAATGACATTTAAGAAGGCACATGTCTTCGACGATTCGTTGGGAAAGACATGGATGATTCTGTATGCAAAGAAAATGTAATATATGGATAATATATAAGCTACGGACGCCTTGTGATTGCCTAAATATTTGTTTGAACAGTAAGGTTTAGAAAATTTATCAACCAAAGAATTGGACCGAATCATGACTCCTCATCAGTACTTCGTACTTAAGCCCTACAAAAATGGATTTATGTAGGCTTCATTTCGTCTCATGGTAAACAATAATTCCAAATGTGTCTTCCCTAGGCCTTCCGGTGTTTAGGAAAGTTAGATAAAATTTAGTCAATTAAAATTTAAATTGGTCAGAATTAATTTTGGTAAATTAGTTTCTTTTTTTAAAAAAAGAAGGTAATTATTTTCTTAGCAAGTTTCTCATTGTCTCACCTCGCACTTAAATTCGGACAATCTCTCTTTTTCATCCTCACCGTCCCAACTTTAATTACCATGAGATATATCTTATTTATACTCACAAGTACTTTAAAATTTAAATTAATTTTTTTTTAAAAATAATTTAATTTTTTCGTAAAAAATATATATATATTTTATTTTTTTTTTAAGAACATTATGAGCTCATATTTAGTTTCTTAATTTTTTTTAAAAAAATAATTAATTTTTAGAGAGAATTTATTCAATAAATAATATTTTTATTTTTTTTATAAGAATATTTTATTTGATTAATTACTTATGTTATTTTTAATTCACACTCAAAACTCATATTAAGAATCAAGTTTACTAATCAAATTATAAAGAGAAACATGTTTTGTAAAAAAATAAAGGAAAACTACTACCATATATGTGCTTTAATTCAAAATGACTATTTAAGGTTGCTCTTAAGCTATTATATCATTATAAAGTCAAATTCAATCTAATAAGCCCTCAATGTGAGACTTAGCTCTTATAGAATCTCATTTCTCATTCCTTCTTTTTTCCCACTCCATGTGGAATTCGGAGTACATGTTTTGAAATAGCAACCAAATATTGAAAAGGAAAATAATTTACTGAAACAAAATTCTTTTGAAACTAATTTACAATATAAATTACTTGATATGGAAACAAACGGATCCATAATTTCAACTTTGAAGACAATTAAACAACACTTGCCCCCTAATAACAAGTGTTAATTGGGAGCAAAACATATACAGAAGGACGAAAATTTCCTTAGCTGTTGATGCCTTAATGTTAAGGATTATACATTAATGAAGAGGACAACTAATAGGAACCATTAAATCTGTGTCCAAATTACCCTGAGTCAAAGTTGATAAAATATACAAGTAATCAGAAGGATTTGTAGATCATGATGAGAAAATAATATTTTATTAGGCCCGCAAGAATAAAAAAAAGGAATAGTCCAAAGTAGTACACATCACGTAGTCCCTGGACTGACGTATAGCAAACAGATTAAACTTTTGTTTTGCTTCTCAAAACTGGGACCAAAACCCAGCTCTCAATCATGTGATGGCATGATTTGTGATTCAAAGTCATCTCCAGCGTGCCAAACAAACTACAGTGCTCAAACAGTTTCCAACAAGTTAAAATGGTCCCCTAGACTCTCCCACAATGAATATTCACCGAATAATTTCCAAGACAGATCCAAGTTGGGCCACTTTAAAGCTCCAGGTTAACGAACCTAGCTTAACCTACAGAACAAGCTTGTCGAGTTGAACCGTAATCAAACAATGTCGAGTAGCAAAGTCGTAGTGTCCGAGTGCATCAAGCATGTCAAAGTCGCTTAAGAGGATAAGAGATCGAACGTATTCTCCAAGCAAGGGGTGTCGGTTTACAGTCAAGCTTGAGATTTTCCAGATATGAGACAGAAAGCATTGTATTTGGGTTGCGTACGTTGATTTTAGGGAACGCAACAGAAGGATCCTTTCTGCGTTTCAGATTGTTGTGGTAAGTGTCTAAATTATGATTTCCCTAACTAGAACTTTTCCTCCCAAAGGTGGTAAAATCTTCCAGCCTCCTTTTTTATGGTTTTTTATGATTACTGTTGTCTATGGAGAGATACACTTTTGAACGGCGGTCGTTTTCATAATCAATTGTTTAGGTGTGAATTACATAACAATTTTGCACCTTACCAATTTACATAAAGAACTGTTATCGGCGCTTGCTTTTCTTTACTTATTTATTTTTTTGTTCGTTTTTTGTCCTTTCTTTCCTAGAAGAACCCTTTGGTGAAAACCATGGTTTTAGATCCATAGAGACCAGTTGTGTGGTATTCTGCATTTGTAAGACGTGATTGGATTTTAAAGGTATTATGATCTCTCCACGTGTTATATTCTACATCGATCATTCTAGGGGAAGAAGTAAGAACTAGATAAGGTCCTACAGGAAGATCAGGATTGTCCCAGTTATTCACTAGTCTTTTGGCAACATCGATAAGAAGTGAGGTGTGTGTTGTGTGATGGAGGGAGGGAGAAGACCAGAATCACTTATTTTTTAAATGTCCATTTTCTTTTTGAATTTGGACGATACTGTTAGATAGATGTGCTGCTCCTAGAAACCTTTGTCAATTGAGGTTGGTTATTGAGTGGTTGGCCCATAAATTAATGAAGGGTAGAACGTTGTTGGCTAGAGCTATGCGATTGATGCTTACTGCAGTAGTATATTATATATGGAAGGAACATAACACTAGGATCTTCTCAACAAATAGGAGAAGATTTGTCCATGTTTTTATGGATATAAGCACAGCAGTTACTGCGAGATTATCCACCGTTAGAGGAATGAAGGCGACTATTGCAAATAGCTAGACAACTGGTGGAGAAATGGCACCTCTCAGATGAAATTTTTTTGAGAGTCTAAGCATGTGTAGATGTTTGGTTATGGAGCAGTGTTATTTATGTTGGTTTTGGTTATACTAGTTTGATGATAAATCACCCAAGTGTGGGTGGTTCTTTTCTCTTGTTTCTTTTCTTGTACCTATAGGCTATGCCCAAGCTTTGTGTAAGCACTTGAGGAATTAATATACTTACCGGTTATCTAAAAAAGATATCAATAAGAAACTCCTGTTTTTGGCCAATCAGGACATCCTCTGTAATATCTACCTTATTACTTTTATGTAAGCCAATTAGAATTCAAACAAATAGTTAAACTTTTGGTAATTAGATTTTCTCTTCCCCAGAGTACAAAATTACTGATCTTGTACGTAGTTCTCTTGCCTCTAAAATTCAATCATTTTGAATATGACAAATTTGATCATAGCTATCTATGATTCCTTCTAGGAAGGTGCCAATTTGATCAGGCGGCAGGGTGTACTAAAAAGACACGATGAACTATGTTGAAGGTTTATAAGAGAGGTCGACGAGATTTGTTGTAGACAAAATAAACTAAACAAAGAAATTGATTCAACGAGCATTACAGAGTCGCATTACAGAGTCGCTTTCCTTAAGACGATATTTGTCCCAACAGTCCTGTACAACAAATATGTACAACGGTGTGCAATTGGGTTCAAGCAAGTTTGTCTCTAGATACAATGAAGTCCAGAATACCAATATGTTGTCTAATGGCATTTTGCACTAATGAAGTTAGACTAGAATACCCTCAGATTGTACTATTGTAACCAAGAAATTAAAATTCTGCTTGATCTGCAGCAAACAAAATCTAATAATTTAAGAAAGAAAGATGTTTGTAGGAGTGTAGAATACTTAGAAGAAAGAGAGACAGAGTTTGGGTGCAATTTTCATTGTTGTAAATTATGCAAATGTGCTAGGATGCCTATTCATAGATGTTGAGACACCTTTTCGAAGTGTGGTGACACTTCATCAAAAGGTGTCTTTTCGTCGAACATGTACCTCTTCGCCACCAAAGGATATACCACTTCATGTGAAAAATAACCTTTTCCATAAATGAATACCTCTTAAGGAAAATGTTCCATTTCATTTGTAACACTCCTGACCCTAAAATTCAAAAAGACAAAGTCCTGCTTGAAAAATGGGACTTTCGACCTTGCTTATAAGCAATTTTTCTCAAAAAAAAAACTCAAAAGAATCTTATTCCATTTTCAATAATCAAAGACCACGCTCTGAACAAAAAGACAAATAAAGGAATATGAATCCTAATAGATTAGTCAGAAACTACTCTAAAAATCCTTAAATACTTTTAACAAAAGTCTCAATAAACAGTTTCCCAAATAAGCAATAAAATACTAAAGTCTCAAAAATAAAACAATTATTACTAACTCTCCAGAGGCTCTTTATTCAATAATTCTACATCTTGCAACTAATCTCAGAAACTACCCCTTGAAAATCTTCTATTACTCGCTGGCCACCATAACCCTTGAAAATCTGAAAATAGGAAATAAAGTTGTGAAATTCAAATCAAATGGGGATCGGGGAAAATACAATTAAAAAAAAAACAAACCTAAATTAGAAGATATTGTGAGCCATACAAAAAACCCAAAATATAAGTTGAAATAAAATTATCCAAAGCTACGCGACAAAAGAAATCACCAACGATCACACAGACCTCTAGGCCACAAAGACCCCCAAATACCATGAGGGGTATCAAATTGGCCACAAAAACCACAAGATATATTGGCCACACAGACCATAAAGATACATTGGCCACATAGACCACAGAAATATATCACTAACACATTGATAAATTTTTCACAGTATGCTCACAAATAAATATATGCCAACAACCCAATATTTCAACTTAGATATTTCCAACAATTTCATAAAATCTAAATCATTTCATCTTTATCAAAAAATTGTACATTTTCCCAATATAATGAATCAAAATCATATAAAAATAGTGCAAGCTTTAAAAATCTAATGTACCAATATCAAGGGATTTAATCTCGCACAAAGGCATATTTTCAAATCAATTTTATCTCACAAAATAATTATACATCTCGTGCACTTAGATTCCACAAATGTTTAGATAAATAAAATCTCATTAAAAAGCCACTTATCTCAACACTTAACCGAAACTTAAGATTTCACAAAGAATTGTTGAAGAGTCAATCAGCACCTAAAATCTATTTAAAACATCAATCATCTCTTCATCTCAATCCTCACACATCTCCAACGTAAATCTAATAATAAAATTCTAGCAACAATCACACATGAACTCCATCAACTCTATAAGAATATGTTATTCCACAATCATGAAATCTCCTCAAAACCACCTTTTATTACCTAATAGCAACCCAATAACTAATCTGAAAATTTTAATCTCTTCAAAATTTTAACACTCAAACACAACCATAGTGTTTGGGAATAAAATTTTGTTAAAATTTTAGGGTAAAATTTTAGTAGTCAGTGAAAAAGTAAGAGAGAGAATAAAAAAATTAATAAAAAATAAAAAAAATTGGTAAAAAGGTAAAAAAAAGTTGGAAAAAAAAGTGAGGAGGAAGAAATTTTTGTAATGATGATAAAATTTTAGAGAGTAAAATTTTATGTAAATAAACGCTTTATTTTTATCAAACACACTTTAAAATTTTACTTTTACTTTTATCTCTCATTCACCAATTTCAATACCACCTATTTTTTAACACCAATACAAAATTTTAACAAAATTTTAATAAAATTTTGAAACCAAACACAATGTTAGCGTCTAATGCACTTAATAGATGAATTACCATCTTATTGGAGGCAGTAATAAATTGGAGTAGATTATAATTCATGATAAAGGATTATTAATTAGGGACTGCTAGCTGATTTTATAGTAACTATAATGAACTTTGTTACTTTTTTTTTTCTTTCTTCTGTAATAGAGTTGTTTTCTCTCGCTAAAGTCGTATTGACCAACCTAATTATGGTTGGGGATAGATATGTACCGTAGCGTTTACCGTATGATATCAAATTCCTTTTGGTTTGTATTCCTTTATGAAGGATGTCCGGTTGATCTTAATTAGTACTACTGCCGCCATAGTTTTCGGATTCATGCATGCATCACCTCACACTTCAAGCGCAACGTAACAAGTATTTGATCATCATCTGTTGGTCAGTGCATGCGGGGACGTTTCCAAATTTGCCTTCTCTTTGAAAATTAATTTAGCACTTACAATCTTGAACATCATTTTCGTTAGATCTATTGTCAAAATTGAAGGCAGGAATTAGAGCAAGTACCTAACTAACATAGAGCTGCTGCCCCTGGCAATAAGGGGGTTGTGCCTGTTCCAAATTTCCTTTCGTTAAGCTGTCAAACAGATTAGATCAACTTCGAAAAGAATGTTATATCTCTTTTAATGATTTTAGACTTAATTAGCCAGATCTATGCATGTGAATCCAACAATATTATGAGTAAACCTAATTCCCTTGAAGATAGCTTCATGTCAAGTTCCCTATGATCATTGCTTGGACCTTTTCTTTTTTCTTATGATTATAGGACAAATACACCTTAATTTGCACCCTTCAATTATGGAGGTCTTAACACTTTGTATTATATGTTAACATTTTCTGTCAAAATTGACTTAAATTAATTTTTGGCTTAAAATTACAATTTTACCCTCATAAAATAGTGATTGCTTAAAAATTTATGAGAATAAAACTGTCATTCACGTGCCAAAAAATCATTGTGTACAAATTAATGAAAAATTTTAACGGAGGTTAAAAAGTGTCTGAAATCAGTAGTTAGTAGGCTGTAATATGATATAAAAAAAAAAGATTAAGTGTAAAGTGTAAAAATCACTAAAGGAGGGAAAATTGTATTTATCCCTATATTATTTATTGAAAATTCATATTTGGCCTAGACCAATGCTGCCTATTTCAATACATTGTGATAGTCAAGCTACACTATCAAGGCCAATAGCCATATATACGATGGCAAATCTAGGCATATCGGCTTAAAACATAGCTATGTGAGGCAGTTACTCACAGATGGAGTAATTACAATTACTTATACGAGATCTTGCAAAGATTTGACAGATCCGTTAACTAAATGGACTTGTAAGGGATATGATATGGAAAACAACAAAGGGGATGGATTTAAAGCGAATTTAAATAATTGCCAATGATGGAAAGTCGACTCAATGCTTGAAACATTAAGACCTTGAGTTCAATTAGCCAAAGTGCAGTACGTGAGATGTGTTCGGTAAATCGCATAAGATCATTGGTTCAAAGCTTGCCTGTCATGCCATCCTGGTTTTCTTTGATACGTTTTCACTATGTAAATGTTCAATTCCACAAGACACCTTTATTTATGTGCAAGGTTCTCCATTATAGTCGAGATATATTTTGAAAATGGTGGGAGATTGTTGTAAAATATTTTCAAAATATTAATATATAATTTTATTTTTATATATTATGAATGCTTTGATGGATAGAGTATCAAGTGAAGGGTGATGGAATGTGAGTATTTTTTAATGCTAAACTGATTAGATCAAACTGTTAATATTTTGAACGGTTATGATTATGCGATATCTTTATTGTGGGATGCTATTAAACTATTTGAAAATAAGATCCAACAGTTAGATTTAAATTCTAAATTGGTTGAAGAATGAATGGTCAAGATCAAGTGATCTTTATTCTAATGGACCAAATTTCATTCCATTAATGAAATGACACCTCTTCCTTAGAAGTATTTGTATATAGAAAAGGTTTTTTTTCACATGAAGAGGTATCCTTTGGTGACGAAGAAGTACCCGTTTGACGAAAAGATACATGCATGTTCACAATGAAGAGGTATTTGTTCATGACGAAAAGGCACCTATTGATCCAAGAGTCACCCCACTTGGTGAAAAGGTGTCTCAACATCTATAATATGCATCCTAGCTCATTTGCATAATTTACAACAATGAAAATTACAACCAAACTTTGTCTCTCTTTCTTTCAAGCATTTTATATACACTTCTACAAACATCTTTCTTTCTTAAATTATCATATCTCATTTCTTGGCTACTATAATACAATCTAAGGGTATCCTGGTCTAACTTCATTATTGCAAAAGTCATTGGACAACAGATTGGTAATCTAGGCTTCATTGTATCCTAAAGGTGAACTTGCTTAAACCCAGTTGCATACCATTGTACCTACTTCTTGTACAAGACTGATGGGGGCAAATATCGTCTTAAGGAAAGCGACTCTGTAACGCACCTTGAAGCAATTTTGTTGTTTAGTTTATTTTTTTTCTACAGCAAATCTCGTCGATCTCTCTTCAAATCCTTCGACAGAGTTCATGGTATCTCTCTAGTACACCCTACGGCCTGATCTAATTGGCACTTTTTGAGAAAGAATCATAGATAGCTATGTTTAAAAAATCTCTCAATTCCCGTATTGGTCATATTCAAAACGATTGAATTTTAAAGGCAAGAGAACTGCACGTACAAGAAAGACTTTTATGGCTTCGTTATGAGGAGAATTTTATCGCCACTGGAATTTTTAACTTGCCTTTTCAACTCTTCCTAGCTCTATAAATACATGCATAACCTCTTCTTTCGAGCATCAGAAAGAAGTAGCTATGAATAAGCTTGGATATTTTTCATTGCCGAATATGTCTCTCATGAAGAAAGTTTTAGAGCTGCAAATTTTATGGCTTTTGATCTTGGATGTTATCCTCCATTGCCATGGTTTGATTCGTCATACGTTCGTGGTAAGTGCATGCGGTAGTTATCACTACCAATATATCTGTAGCATAGTCACTTGACCATTTTAGCAATTACCAAATTGTATATGCTGCATATCTTTCCTAATTAACAGCTAGAGACATATAGTCATATGCATCTCGAGTCTTAGAATATATTGTATATGTAGGGGTGATTTTGTTTTTATGCTTACCTTGTTCTCCATAAGAGCACCTCTACTTGTGCAGCCACATTGAACAGAAATTCATACACAATTGACAATTTCATACAATTTCTCAATTTTTTTTTATCTACCCGCACACTTTCTCTCACAGTTCAAGTGTTTCTGGTTTCTATTTCTCTCATATAAATACATCCAGAGCTTCAGACTTCCCGATCAGTCTTGTGCCGGAAGAATTTTCTTAAGCCAAACACAGACGCTCCACCTTGCGCTGTCCCACCAATCTGCCGATTTTTCACTTCGATCAAAACACCCTTTTTCGTCAATCTGAGGCTCGATCTGCATAGATCAGCGAAAAACCGGTATATAATTATTAATTATAGGAGTGATTTTGTAATTATGCTTATCTTATCCTCTACAATTTTAAGCTTGCAGGCATGCATATTGGAAAATTACTTTTCTCATTGAACAGTAACAACACCTTCTCTTTTTCTTTTCTGGCCCTGTTTGTTGTCTTTTAGTGTGTGGACTCACGTACATGAAGGACTTGCACTTAGGACAAAGAAGGGTTTTGAAGTTTTATAAACTTGAGATCTTTGTCGTGAAAGAGAGGATAACCTCTATTTTTACTCTTGAAATGCCCTGGTACACAGATTGAGACTTCAGAAAATTTGATCACCCCATCCCATAGTTGGTACACAGATTTTTACTGATCATATATGTCTTCTTTGTTAATCATTGACTGTCCGTGTAGCGCATATGCAATCTCAAATCAATTTATTTTAATATATCTAGAAATTTCACCACAGATTTTTCTTTTTTCTTTTTGTGAAACTTTTAGACTAGATTAAAGCCTCATTTTTCTGAAAAACAAATTACCCTAAAAGCTAGATTAATCTTCACCCATGGTCATGGACGTATAGCAGCTGAAATTAAGGAGGCATTTGTTTACCGAAATTTTAAGAAATATTCTCAAAATTTTGGAAATCTTTTAAATGTTGAAGTTTATTAGGATTTGTAAAAAGTATAAAATATATGTATAAAAATAGAAGTTTATTAGAGTTTGTAAAATATATTTAGTGTAAGAAAATTTTAGATCCAAAAAAATTGGGCAAACAAACTCACTCTAAAGCTGCTCACAATTTATAAGGCTCTAGCCTGATAGTAGAAGTATGTGGAAATCAGAGATATAGATATGACTTCTCACTGCAGGTGAAAGAGACTCCATACACAAGACTCTGCAGTACAAAGAACATCTTGACTATAAATGGACAATTCCCGGGACCGACACTACACGTTAACAGAGGCGATACCATCATTGTTGACGTTCACAACGGGGGCGACCAAAACATCACAATCCACTGGTAATTAGGCTGTCCGCATCTCTGTTTTCGCGTACGCGTGTGTGAGAAAGAGATTTGTTAAAACAATTATAATTTTTCAGGCATGGAGTGAAGCAACCAAGATATCCATGGTCCGATGGTCCTGAATATGTCACACAATGTCCAATCCAACCAGGAAAAAAATTCAGTCAGAAGATCATATTTTCCTCAGAAGAAGGAACCCTCTGGTGGCATGCGCACAGTGACTGGTCACGGGCCACGGTTCACGGTGCTATCATCATCCATCCCAAGAAAGGAACAAGTTTTCCTTTTCCCAAGCCTCATGCCGAAGTTCCCATCATATTAGGTAAACAAGCCTGACACTCAATCAGTACTAGTACCCCAATCCTAGATCAGGTACACAGTGACAGAATGGTTTCTCAGTTTAAAGACCCAAAGGGAAAAAATAATAGTATGTTCCTTACGACAATTGCAGACATAGCTAAATAAGATTACGGCCACTTTTGGCGGCACTAATTGCAGGTCTTTAGACCAGTTTTGAATTTACGGCCCTTTGGATCCGTCGAATCGAGACTTTTATGGCCATTAAGAATCAGGCATTTATGGCCAACCGATATACAGCCTATAAGGTTTTTTATAATGTTGTAATGGGCTTTATGCCCCGATTCTTTGTATCCGGCCTCGAGTGGTCGTCTGTATCAGCAAATTTGTATGATTTTCAATTAAATAAATTTCATGTTTGTTTAGAAAAAAAAAAAAAAAAAAAATTTTACCGCCCTTTTGGATATAAAGAGGGTTATCTGGACGCTCAATGCCCTGGTCCAATAATCAGAAGGACAGACCTTCACTTGTTGAACAAACTATATTTAGACGTTAGCGTTGGTTTGAATTTTACCGCTGAATTTTACCGCTGCGATTAAATCCTTGATTTACCGTTGCAAATGTTGTGGAGCCAATGCGTACAACACCATCCATGAGAAGACCTTCCTCAACCAATTAAGGGGTAGCGATGAAAGAGGTTTTCTTTAATGGTCAGTCCTTTTAAAGAGGGCTATCTGTAATGAGAAAATTGGTTGAAATGCAGGAGAGTGGTGGAAGAAAGATATAGTGGAGATTTATGATGCATTTGTCGCGAGCGGAACAGACCCCAATGTTTCCGATGCATATACAATCAACGGTCAACCTGGCGATCTATACCCATGCTCAAAATCAGGTTTTTTCTTTTTGTACAACACCGCTACAATTTCTCTTCTTGAATGATTTGAAGTAATTCTATCTCTTTAATCTCTCTAACCATTCAATTCAAAGAGTATAGTTCTAACACTTTCCACTTAACAGTTTCTGTTCAGCCTCCACATTAATAAGTTTCATCGGACAGTCCAGATCAAATTGACTGAAAAAATAAAATAGAGCAATTGAATTAGTAAAAAGGTATTTGGACCATACTCTTAGAGCTGAATTCAAACACAGTTCTTATCGACTAATCTGGTTAGTTAAATTAGGAGTTCTTTGACTTGTACATATCCATGTATCTCCTTTGCTGTGCTTTTGACACTCCGTCCCTGTATTGCAGAGACTTTCAGATTAATGTTAGACTATGGAAAGACCTACCTACTCCGCATAATCAATTCTGCAGTTCAGGATATTCTCTTCTTTGCCATTGCGAAACACAAAATGACGGTCATTGCAACAGACGCTAGCTACACCAAGCCGCTGAAAACAGATTACATTACAATATCGCCTGGACAAACGATCGATGTCTTGTTAGAAGCAAACCAACCACTAGGTGATTATTACATGGCCGCCAAAGTTTATTCCAGTGCAGACGGCGTCGCTTACGACAATACCACCACCACTGCTATTTTACGGTACAACGGAAACTACAATCCATCTTCAAGACCTTACTTACCTAAACTTCCTTCCTACAATGACACAAATGCGTCTGCGGATTTTACGGGTAGCTGACGATGATCATCCTATTGATGTGCCATCAAAGATAAGCACAAATCTGTTCATTACGGCTTCCGTAAATAAGTTGCCTTGCGCCAGTGGTTCATGTGATCCATCCCTTAACGGATCGCAGCTCGCTGCAAGCTTGAACAACATAAGCTTTCAGTTGCCAAATATTGACATATTAAAGGCATACTATAATCGCATTAATGGCGTTTATGGGGACCACTTTCCCAGTAAACCACCTTTGAAGTTTAACTTTACGGCAGAGGTTCTGCCATCGTATCTACAGACGCCAGAAACTGGGACAGAAGTGAGAGTACTTGAATATAATTCAACCGTGGAGCTTGTTTTTCAAGGAACGAACTTGGAAGCAGGGACGGAACATCCCATGCACATACATGGGTATAGTTTCTACGTGGTTGGTTGGGGATTTGGGAATTTCGACAAACATAAGGACCCTTCGGGATATAATCTTGTTGATCCCCCTCTGCAGAATACGATTGCCGTCCCCAAGAACGGCTGGGCTGCCATAAGATTCAAAGCAGATAACCCAGGTAAATTGCTCTTTGCTGTTATATGATCATTTGTCCTATATCATCCTCATCAATATTTTAACTATCTCTCTATCTATATAACATTCGATATCTTTTATATATGGTAGGGGTGTGGTTCATGCACTGCCATTTAGAACGCCACCTGTCTTGGGGAATGATGATGGCATTCATAGTAAAAAATGGAGATCGCCCAGAAGCACAATTGCTACCCCCACCACCCGACATGCCGCCATGTTGAACTAACATTGAATTGCATCCGGGATATATTGTTAGTTTGTGTTCGCCCTCAGTGAAGATTGAGGATCCAGTTCTATGTTTCGATCGACCGCCACAGCGCAATTAATTGAATGCTGCACTTAATTGTGGCGGGTATTTAATAATATTGGTTTACAATTAATTGTAGTCTTGGTCTTGGCAAGTTCAAGTTCATACAAGATTTTCATTAGCCTTCTGTTTTGTTGATTTCAAACGCTTATGTCTGCTTTTTCTTATCTTTGGGCCTTACATATATATAATTAAGCATTTCAATCGTGGTGACATTTGCCTTTTATTATTTATTTCAGTTGTTCTGTTCAGCAGATATTCACCCAAGTAATCCTCAATTTATCTCCCCTACCATTCCAAAATAAGTTAAAAGGTGCTCAAAAAATTTAAGCTACTAATTACAAGATGATCCTTAATTATTGGGAGAAACCGCTCTGACCTTTGCATTTCTACTACAATGTAATAGGTAGATGTCCAAATCTAAGAACCCCATAAAATTATTAAAAATATAAATCACCGGATATAAGCGGTTCAAATATTGTCTCACACTTTAATACTGGATAAGTCAGAAATTTAGCGTCGTACATTAATAGCATGGGAAAGTTGAGATCGCCTCTAACTATTAGTATTCGTTTTAAAAAAAAAAATCATACATTGTTTATTAATTAATTTTTCGGAATATGCATGTCAGTTATCGATCCACAAAAGAATATATAATTTTAAATCAAGCAAAAAAAGAATGTTTACCTGTCGCATCCGGACCACCTCATCCAATCAGCTCAAGAGCTTATAACAATCTTTCCTTTCAGAATTCACATTTTTTACGTCATAATTCATAGCTGACTGACACTCTTAAGTTGTGTTTGAGTGATAAAATTTTGAGGTGGTTAAAATTTTGAGTATGGGAGTTGGTGAAAAAGTTTATAAGAGGTAGTGAAAAATTTTATAGGAAATGGTGACAAAGTGAGGAGAGAAAAATTTTTGTAATGATAATAAAATTTTGGTTAGTGAATATAGCTAAGCTACTTTTTTTTAGTGATCTTTCATACTTTTCCTCTTTTATATGTTCTTCACTTCCATCTTAACTTTCTTTCTTTCTTTTTCCCTTAAGGTAGGTGATATAATGTTATTCCTCCAAGAAAACAATAGAATCTAGTAAAACCTAGCAGCCATATACAAGGAGAACACATGAACAGCCAATGGCCAAACAACCAGGCTATATATATTCAGCACAACATCTAATTAAAAATGGTGTCGGAGATAACATATCAAGAAGTGCCATGTATAAGGTTGCAAAGCAATGAATTTGCTCAAGAAGAAAAAAAGAGGTAACTAAAGGAATGCTTTTAGAGCATTGGTTAAAGGGACATATATATAAAGTAAAACCACCTCCTAGGGTCGATCAGTCTATGAGACCAAATTAAATAAAGGGTTAATTACAATTTATCCCTTCAAACTAACATTTGATTTTTAATACCCTACAAACTTTAATTCATTACAACTCATCCCCACAAACTATACTTCTTACTGTGATTTCATTCCTCAACCAACTGGAACCATTATATCAAATGATTTTTGTCCCACGAAATGGACACATGACCTTCTCCTTATATGAAAAGATAACTTTATCCTCGTTTGAGTCTTCTGTAGGTGCTTCTAGCAATTCTTAAAGCTAAAAAATAATATGTAATTAACTGATTTTCGTATTTTTTTTTTAAAAAAAAAAAAAAAAAAGATGACCCATGTATAATAGAGATAATAAAAAAAAAATCAAGTAAAGAGAAGATCACGTGTCGTTCACGTGGAACAAAAACCATTCATAACAACTCTAGCTGGTTAGGGATGAAATCGCTACAAAAAAATATAGTTTGTGTGGATGAATAATTTGTGGATGCATTTGAGAATCGATTTATAGTTTAAGGTGAGAAATTTTAATTAATCCTTAAATAAATTATAATTTTTTAAATTCAAAACATATATTAATTATTAATTTGGGAAGCTATTGTAGACGTAGTTATAGAGGCATTTGCATAGATGGAAGCGAAGCCGAAGTTGAATTGTTTTCACAAACATTAAGATATATATCTTGCTGCCATTTCAATCAAGTAGGTTCTATTATTGGAGTTTTGAAAATAACATATCCACTTGCATCCAATACTTTGACCAATTGAAGCATAGAAATTAGCATTGGTAGCAAAATATTAGGAAGAAAAAAGAAATATCGGTAAAGATAGGAAAGCTAGGGATCCGACTAGCTAACTAGGAAATCTGTCTAGATTTGGTTCAGATCTTTTTGGATCTGTGTTCAATGGGGAAGTGTGCCGGCACACATGGGATGTGCACGTGAGTACGACATCGTAGAAAGGCCAAGCACGGGAAGTCCCCTGGCCTCCCGCCGTCACACACGCACTCATCGGCCATCGCGGCAATGGTATGGCCTCTATTGGTTATCGTATTTGGAGCCAAGGATCCGACGTTTGTGGGCACAAGTGCTGGATACTTGGAAGTTGTTCTAGGCAACCTGATCAATCGAAATTCAAAACGAAAAGCAAGGGCATGTTGCTTGGAAAGAAAAGCAATATTGACTGGTCGCAAGAGAAAAGAATTTCCTTTGTTCTCTTACGAGGGATGAATTCCGCACATCTAGTAGCATTAATGGACTCCTCTTACAGGCAAATCAAAGTTCAACTCGCGCGTCTAGTTGCATTAATGGAGTCTTAGTACTCTTACAGGCAAATCAAAGTGTAACGAGCACTTGAAGTACAGAAGAGTCTCCCTTTTCCTCGGGGAAAAAAGAAAATATGGTGAGCACTACATGGGAACAGAACATAGGAAACCGCTAAATGGAACAAACATCGCTGCGGCATTGAGTATCAAATCGATATGTTATTGTGCCAAGGAAAAAACAAAATGAGTTCTAAGAACTCGTGGTTTTATTTCATGCTATTGCATTGTTTGGTTGGTTTTGTCTTTTTCTTGCTGGTGGTGTTTAACAAACTAGTGTCACAATTTTATGCAGATCATTAGCAACGAAAGTGACAAACATTCACGTACACTTATCAAGAATATTAGACACACAATTCATTCGGATGCTTTATTGTACAATCCCCCGAACATCAACATAAACCTTACCAAAATAACGAACAAAGATACAGTAGTACTGTCCTTAATTAATGCGAGACACAGTTATTCAATAGCTTCAATGCAGAGAGAACGATCTCTACAAGACTCTGTTGTCTCATAAGAACGACTTCAAATCAAGTTTACATGTATATAATATCGAACCCTCTCCACCATTTTATTTTTTATCTGGACAAGTTTATGTTGTTGCTACCTTAATCGTCACAAAGCTGAATACCATTCTTCGGAATAACTACAGCAGAGAGAGGGTTCTTCATCTCACAGGACAACTTCAGCGTTTCAGTGAGATCAACCGGGTTAGCTTTGTCTTGAACCCACTTGAAGTTATGCACCAACTTAGCCACCCAAAGACTCACAGTCACGAGCCCTAGATTCTTGCCAGGACACACCCTACGACCGGCCCCAAATGGTGCAAGCCTGAGATCCAATCCCCTGAGATCCACATCACTACCCCCCTCACTGTTCAAGAACCTCTCTGGCTTGAACACCAAAGGGTCCTCCCATACTTTTGGGTCATGGGTTATGGCCCACATGTTCACCATGGCTGTTGTATTTGCAGGAACCATCATGCCATTACTGAGCTGGACATCCGATGTGGACAAACGTGCCCATGAGAGGAGGGGCCCTGGTGGGTGTACACGTAGTGTTTCCTTCACAACAGCTTGCAAATATTGCAATTTGCTCACGTCCGCATCCGTGACATTTTTGTCTCCCACGTGAAAGTTAATTTCGTGGTGCAGCTTATCTTGAACAACAGGGTTCAAAACCAGCTCAGCCATGATCCACTCCGTTAAAAGCGCAGTTGTATCAGTACCACGGAAGATCATTTCCTGCACAGAAGGAAAACAAAATTAAAGAATAAAACGGCCTGTTATTTGATAAAGAAAAATCTATTTGAGTGTCTTTTACAAACCCATAATACGGCGATCATATCATCCTCTTCAAGTTTCTCATCTCCTTCCAAAGAGAGCAAAACATGAACAAAATCTGAGTTAACAGAGGATTCATTTGAGCCAGCCTGACGGTGCTCATCTATTATTTGCTTTACAAGCTTTCTGACGCGAGGAACAAGCACTGAGCAGCGTTCCATAATATGGAAAGGGTCGTAAAAGTAGTCGAGCCATGGGATATGATCAGACCAGTTGAAAGCACCTAAGAGCTCAAACCCTTCTCTAACCATCTCATCCAATTCCCTAGCCTCAGCGCTGTTGCTCTTGAGATTGTATCTTTTTCCGAATACGGTTCCCATAATGTTGTCAAGTGCAGCAGCTTGAAGGTGCTTCCGTAAAGAAATAACACCATGAAGCGAGTGCTCATTGACAATGTTATTCAACATCGTGGCGCAATCCATCTGGCGTCCAACTTCGTGGGCAGCAATTCGCTTTGATGCAAAGAGATGAGCCGATGCAATCTTCCTCAGGAGCCTCCAGTATGCACCATTTGGTGCAAACCCAATGGCCCGAGTGAACATCAGGGTCTTAGCAGATTGCTTAATTGGACGGTTGGCGAAACAGGGAGACGTTAATATTTCACGAGCAATTTTTGGTTCAGAGGTGATAACCACGGGGGTGGAGCCCAAGCTCAAAGCCATGAGTTGTGTGGCGCCATGGCTTGAAGCCATGCTAGCGAGTGTTCGATGGGCCAAGCCGTGGCTCAAGCTGAACAAACTTCCAATGAGAGGAAGGCCTCGAGGTCCAGGAATGGAGACTTGACCCATTCGGTTCCTACCATTTTTCCAAGCTCGACCTCCAATAGAGAAAGCCCACGTTAGAAAAGCAATTGAAAAAAGTGCCATTAAGATGGAAAAGAGAACTGAACGGTTCAACATATTTTGTAGTTCCACTAAAGCTGGGACTGTAAACAGCCACCAGCTCCAGTCCGATGAAGAAGAAGATAACTCCATAGGAAACAAGACAAGATAGAGAGAGAACAATTTTGAGAAGAGAAAGAGAGAGAGAGTTGGGGGTGATGGTAGTGGGAGGGGGAACGTTAGGGTTTAAATAGGAGTGACCGCATGTGTGAAAAGGAAGGTGCTTGATTAGGACCCTTAACCTTAAATTTAGTTTTTTTTTATTTTATGACGTGGGTATCTGGAACTTCGTTGGCTAATCAGTCAGGTTTCTACTAGGTAATTATCGGATTACAAGCTCTAGAGCTCTAGAGCTGACTCAAATTAAAGATTGATAGCACTTAAGAGGTATCAAATTTGAGACCTTAAATAGAGTAAACCCTCAAATTTCAAGCCTAGACCAATAGTGGCCAATTACTTGGAATTAGTTTAGTGGTTGTATTTGAATACGAAGAACTTAAAAAATTTATTTACAAAATTTCTGTATTATTGATTTCCTATATCTTCTTATCGAGAAAATTATAGAAGCTACCTACAAATCATCTATGCTGTCAGTATCGGAAAGATGTGATCTGTGATAGAAATATTAGTGTAGTTTAATGCCAATTGGTCTCTCTTCATATCAGACTTCCCTTTCTTTCCAGACAGTCAAAAAGTTTCAAAAGGTGACGACATTTATTTATTTGATGTTTATGTTACCAAAAGATTTTGCATCCATGTTTTTTCCTAATAATTGCCATAATGTCGACTGCAAAAGATTTTATACCAGGAAGAGTATTAATGTTTCCACAAAATTGTAAAGTTTCTATTTCATTCACTACTTTGGTCGAATAAATATATATTGAGATTTGAGCCTACTAGCTAGCAACTTCCCGTTGAACCTATTAATTATTTTCTCTTTGTTAGGACTTGGGGATTGTGGAGGGTCAGTCAAGCATCGTTCGAAAGCCGATCGAGTCACGTAAAAAGTTTGACGTACTCACCGTAGCTTATTAATTATAACCTATGCAATGAATGAAAAGGCATTTGCTTAGAAACTTAGTACAGTGCCATCTGTACTATATATATATATATACACACACACACACAAAAGTTCTGCAGTGATCTGTCTCTCATGTACAGGAAAGAATAAGAGTTTTGATCAATAAGAAATTAACTGCAAGTTGCATTTGATCTTAAATTAAGAATATCATTAATTAGAGGTCCTATCGTCAACTACTTCCTTCCCAAGTTTTGTGAAGTAGATTCCTGGAAGTTTAATAGCTCGAAGACAGAAAGGATTTGATAAAGACATTCCTTTTTAATCTTTTAATTGCTCTCGATCGAAGTTAATTACTGTTAATTACCAAATCAATATCGCATATTTATATGTCCGGTTGCAGATAAGGGAGGTGATTTTATTATTATAAGAAGACAATAAACCTAACTAGCAGCCATAAAGTATATATAAGTATATATTTGAAAACGGCCGGGCCGGGTAATGTCTAACATATTTGAATTTTATCTTTTTCAGACTAATAAATGTGTTAATTTTCTTCTAATTACTAAGAAGAACAATAGGGTAACGTATAAAAATATTCCTCTCTGAAGTTTGTAGTTCTCAATATTCATCGCAGTTTAATCAGCAATATATTCCCATTTGCTCATTATCTGTATCATGAGGTCGTCTCATTTGTTTATGGGACTTACAATCGTCCACTAACTAAGTTAGTTCGAGTCGTCGACCTATGCATGGGTGTAATATCAGGGCAAATACAACCAAATTAAGGAAATTGCAAGCCAACCACGACGTACCTCAAGGACAATTTACACACCTGGAAGATTAATGCGGAAAGGCAAATTAAACTACGAAGGTCGGCAACCGTACGTGGATGTTCCAAGTTTGCTGGATTTTGACGTTCGTGTAGTTTACTATATATGGGAGGAAAAAGAGAGAATGTCATTGTGAAGGTTCGACGTATGAACATGCATGCACGTGCATTCGACGGGTGTAGTATATAGTTCATGCTTCTTTGACTACAAGAAGATTGGGTGGGAAAATATAATTCAAATAATAATGACTTGATTATATAGTCTTTATGATATTCAATTTTAACAAATCAATCTCTGAAATAAAATTTTGAATAGGACCGTCTATGTAGTCTAATTTTTTTGGATACATTAATACATTGCCACCTTTTTTACCCAACATATAGAGGTTTCTTTTATCTTTTGTTACTTCTCTCTCTCCTCTTCTTCTTACCAATTTACCATAAGTTTCTTTTTCTAAGTAATAAGGAAAATCTGTCACATTCAACTTTTATTCACTTAACTCAAAAGACCTGACTTAACTAGAAAACGCATTGACCCATGTAGGAGTATAACAGTAAACCCAGAACACCGGAACCAGCCTCATAATTTCAATGTCAATTAAGTCAAGTATTTCCTTACAGTGGTAGAATTCGAATTCATGCTTAACCTTTAGATACAATTAGTCTAGAAGTAGAAGATTATTCTTTCAGCCATTGCATAGGGCGGTGGCTCAACATTTTGGAGCCTTAAGCAAGTCATAAAAATGAGGCCTTTTAGTTTAAAATAAAAATTAAAAATTAAACTAAAATTTATTTTTTATTTTTTGAGATGCAAAATTACTAATTAAACTTTTGTATTCAAGATTAGTCAATAAATTAATTTCAATAGATAAAATTGTTAAATCATTTAATCTATCTTGAGAATAGTTGTTAGTAAAAAAAAAAATTATAATCTTTAATTTTGAAAAATTTCTTTCTGCAATGCAATTGTATAGTAAGTAGTATTCTATATGCAATAAAATAATTTGGAAAACAATCTCGTGAAAAATGCCACTGTATGTTAGAAAAATGACTTTTTGTGATGCTAGGTTTTAGAAGAATAATTTATTAAGAATAATGCTATTATTTTGAAAAAAAGAATAAAAATTGATAGAGTCATAATGTTATTAGACGATGATGCTAGTTTCTAGGATATCTAGTTTTTTATTTTAAATTTCAATTTTGTAAATTAATTTTTAAATATTCTTATTTTGTAAATCTTTTTATTTCAAAAAATTTAAGTTTTTTTTCTTCTTAATTTTAATTTTACTATAATATAAAGGCCTCATAATTAAGGTAACTTAGGCAATTCTCCTGCCTAACTATCTAAACCGCCCCTGCCATTGCTTTATGATCGACCCTAAGCTTTTTAGCGAACTTTGGTGCAGCTCGAAGTGTTATAACATAATGCCCCAAAAAACAACAATATTTTTCTAGTCAAGAGTATGCCTTCTAGCCATTAGTTGGGATTGTGGGTCTTATGGGGAAGAGTGATACGTAGCTTTGCGCTGTGAATAACATTCTCCTAGGAGGGAGCTCATTAAAACACACCTATGGATACACATAAATCTAGGTCCAGGTCACGGATTTCAAAAGCAGATGGCTTGTCATGTATATCCAGACGACTTGTCTTTTAGTTTAAGCTTGTCAAAGGAATGCTTTTAGAGTTTTAATGCACTGCCCGAAGGAGCACTAAAATCAAGTTTCCCTAAAGAAAAAAAAATCAGTTCTTTGCACGAGTGGAAAAAAACATAAAAATCTTATCCTGAAAAATTGGAGGACTAATCGAGACGATACTTCATTCTATTTTATGTGGATTTGTGTTTTCTTAGAAAGTGAGCAGGCACACATGGATGTTCACGTGAACGTATGAACTTCGTAGAGGCCGAGGTCTAAGCACGTTAGGCAGTAGTCTAAACCGTATTAATTAAGTGATAGCATTGAAAGGCCCCCAAAAGAAATAAATAAATCCTTCAGAATATTATAACATTATACAACTGCCTCCTGACTATAGCTGTTCAAAACCTCCAGGAACAGTTGGTGTCTGTGGAACCGCCACCCGTACATGAGAGCAGTAATTATGAATTTACATTCATCCTAAAAATTTAAGTTGATAAAAAAATAAAAATTTTATTATTAGAATTATATTAAGTAACAATAACTGTCTCTCAACAGTTGCAAGAGCAGTGCGCCATTTTATTAGGAGGCCATTGCCAACAAAAAGCAAAAGGCTAGAGCCCGGAGTTGGAAGGAAGAGAGGAAAAACTCGGAGGGAGGGGGCTTGAATCGGGAGCCCGCTAAGCCTTATTTATGTTTTGCTTTTCAAAAGAAAAAAATGAAAATAGTTCGATTTGGTTTGGGATATTGGGTTTATAAAAATTTATAAGAATTTTAGGATTTTGATCATCTTTATATAAATTAGAGTTTTTGTAGATTTTTGTGTAAAAATAGGTAAAAAGTGATAAAGATATTTAATTTTTATTGAAATTAATAAAAAGTCTAAATAAAAATAATTTGATGTAATTTTTAATAAAAAAGTATTGAGTTCAGTAAAAGGTATATAAAGAAAAAATCAGTAAATTTTTTTTTAAAAAAATTATTGAATTGTAAAAAATATTGATGTTCATGTAGGATTTTTAAAATTTTAAATGTTGTTTTGTGAATTTTACTGAATACATTATATTCCAAAATACTTTTACAAATAAATATGCTGTTTTTTTTATCCCAAAACAAAACTAATTGTTTTAATGTATTCTTCTTCCCTCTTCCCTAACCTTAGTCCCCGATCTGCAACTCTCTCTCTCTACGAAAGATAGGCAATAATCGCCTACCACCAACTTAAAATATATTTTTAATAATTATCTACTTTTTCTTTTTTTTACTGTTACTGTGATAGTGTTGTGTAATTTGGTCTCCTACTATGTTTGAAAGTGAGCTTCTTCTTTTTTTCATACAAGTTATCAAATTTAAACAAATCAAACTTATAAAATTGGGCGGTCTCTTATAACCGGCTGCCCCTCCCCTCCTCTGAGTCACACACACAGACACATGCTGCACGGACCGTTAAGTATAGTCTCCATATGATTCATGAACCATCGCATTCGGGGCCAAGGATCCGACATTTATGGTCACGTACAATGCTGGATGTTGGAATTTGGTCTAAAAAGAATTAGAAACTAAGCAAAATAAGATAATCAAACTTAATTCCAAAGCAAAAAAGCAGCTGTATTGTGTCCATGAATTTCTTCAACCTAGCTAGCTAGCCAGCTGCAACGCAGTCGTTCGTGGCCCAATTCTAACGATGATGATTATACAAATGATTTTTGGCATACACGTTCGTGTTTTTCTTTTGGGGAAAAGTAATTAATATCATATATATCCCACGTACACCAATAATTATGTTAGCGGAAGAAAACATAACTCAAGCAATATCTAAAGAAATGAAATTCACTGCGTGAAACAACTCAATGTAGATACGCATTCGATCCTCTTCCATAAAGAATTGTCGTCTACAATATTACATGCCCGAGGATGGGGAAAATATAAAAATAGAAGGAAAATGTGACGTGTTACGTCATAGGCGTGTGGACGATTATATTTCACAATATTTAGTCACGATCGACGACCATTCTTTCGAGAATTCATTGGGACACACAGGCATGTGGAGGCCATGAGATGGCTGCGAGCCTCCGAAATATATTATATCAGACCTTATCACATAAACACAGCAAAGCTATGGCTGAATTTGCTGCATACATACAAATCCATAATATAGATACGTTCGATTTACGGCTTAGACTAAAAAAAATAAAAGGTAGTCAAAGTTGGAATGACATTAGATACTGATGGTTTTTAAGGGTCCATTAACATTTACTAGACTTTGAGTCAAAAGTTAATTAAATCCACACTTGAGATGGGTTGAAATGTTCTTCTTTTTCTTTCACCTACAAATAAAGTAATAAGGTTTGGGAATTTCTTCGATGTCATTGTTAGCCGTTATTATTTAAAATCTATTCTATTTCTCTGATTTGATTATCAATGAAAAAGAGTATTTCACGCGTACCTCCTTTGGTTGTATCTCCTCTTTACCATCTAGGCCTGGGGGCTTCTTGGGCCTTAATTTTTCTCTGAACCTCATCACCCTCCGGATCTTTTCTGTTCCATCTACCTATTATCTAAGGTCGGCGTTGTCAGAGTTGGTTTTCTCCAGACAACTTGAGTCGACTAACCTCTTTTCTTTTTCCTTTTACTTTCTCATTCGTAGTTAGAATAATTATCGTTTCTTACGTAAGCTTTCTTTATCCGATAAAATATGGATGTCAAATTCTTTTATGGATACATATCACATTAGATGGGCTGATTTTTACCGCACTTTTTAAAACCTTTAACGATGAACTTATGTAGTAAAAAAAAATTACTCTCGGATATCAAACTTTTTCTTAAGCAAAAATTATATAGGCCGGCAAAAGGGAAGTAAAGTCCAACTGCTAGGAGCTTTTTAATTGACTTTGTTTCATTGGCAATTGGGTGCCAGTCATTATGCCACTTTTTGCGTATAATATTTTTAATTATTCGCATGGACGGCGGGTCTATCATCGCGACCTTCTGGTTAATATCTGGGATCATACATCCACAATTCCTATAATCCATTTTGATCCTGAAATCATTTTTCCGTTAAAATCTGATCTTCTTTTATCCAAAACGGTAAATGTTTTCGTGTAATGGGGAGAACCTGAGAAGAAGAATAAGAAATCTGTTATTTTTGGTTTGCATTTCCTGTTAGGATGATTTAACAGAAATTTTTTGACTTTCATGTCCAGTGGCAAGTTGGGATTGGTTGTGACTTGGAATTTAAATTGATGGTGCTACTCATAGAGAGAGCCAGAAGTAAACTCTCCACGCGTTGAACACAACCAGATAGTTATTACTTACCATATTCATTACAAAGCTGGCTGGACGGAGGAAGATGATAAGATATATGCCGTGCTAGCTACATGCGTGTATGTTTAAATTGAAAAATACAAACACCAAGTATTCATAGAGGGCGCAATCTTCAGTCCGAAATGTGGCATTCTATCATTCTAGACAGCTTACTGAACAAGTGCATAGGCAAATAATCGCCTACCACAACAACGTTAAAATATAAATAAATATTTAATTAATTATCTACTTTTTTATCTATTTTTTTATCTGTTACTGTGATAGTGTTGTGTAATTTGGTCTCCTACTAACGCGAGTGAAAGTGAGCTTCTTCTTTTTTTGCATACAAGTTATCAAATTTAAAGATTTTTGTGTAAAAATAGGTAAAAAGTGATAAAGATATTTAATTTTTATTAAAATTAATAAAAAAGTCTAAATAAAAATAATTTGATGTAATTTTTTAATAAAAAAGTATTGAGTTCAGTAAAAGGTATATAAAGAAAAAATCAGTAAATTTTTTTTTAAAAAAAATTATTGAATGTGTAAAAAATATTGATGTTCATGTAGGATTTTTAAAATTTTAAATGTTGTTTTGTGAATTTTACTGAATACATTATATCCCAAAATACTTTTACAAATAAATATGCATGTTTTTTTTATCCCAAAACAAAACTAATTGTTTTAATGTATTCTTCTTCCCTCTTCCCTAACCTTAGTCCCCGATCTGCAACTCTCTCTCTCTCTACGAAAGGTAGGCAATAATCGCCTACCACCAACTTAAAATATATTTTTAATAATTATCTACTTTTTCTTTTTTTTACTGTTACTGTGATAGTGTTGTGTAATTTGGTCTCCTACTATGTTTGAAAGTGAGCTTCTTCTTTTTTTCATACAAGTTATCAAATTTAAACAAATCAAACTTATAAAATTGGGCGGTCTCTTATAACCGGCTGCCCCTCCCCTCCTCTGTGTCACACACAGAGACACATGCTGCACGGACCGTTAAGTATAGTCTCCATATGATTCATGAACCATCGCATTCGGGGCCAAGGATCCGACATTTATGGTCACGTACAATGCTGGATCTTGGAATTTGGTCTAAAAAGAATTAGAAACTAAGCAAAATAAGATAATCAAACTTAATTCCAAAGCAAAAAAGCAGCTGTATTGTGTCCATGAATTTCTTCAACCTAGCTAGCTAGCCAGCTGCAACGCAGTCGTTCGTGGCCCAATTCTAACGATGATGATTATACAAATGATTTTTGGCATACACGTTCGTGTTTTTCTTTTGGGGAAAAGTAATTAATATCATATATATTCCACGTACACCAATAATTACGTTAGCGGAAGAAAACATAACTCAAGCAATATCTAAAGAAATGAAATTCACTGCGTGAAACAACTCAATGTAGATACGCATTCGATCCTCTTCCATAAAGAATTGTCGTCTACAATTTTACATCCCCGAGGATGGGGAAAATATAAAAATAGAAGGAAAATGTGACGTGTTACGTCATAGGCGTGTGGACGATTATATTTCACAATATTTAGTCACGATCGACGACCATTCTTTCGAGAATTCATTGGGACACACTAGGCATGTGGAGGCCATGAGATGGCCGCGAGCCTCCGAAATATATTATATCCGACCTTATCACATAAACACGGCAAAGCTGTGGCTGAATTTGCTGCATACATACAAATCCATTCTATAGATACGTTCGATTTACGGCTTAGACTAAAAAAAATAAAAGGTAGTCAAAACCAAGTTGGAATGACATTAGATACTGATGGTTTTAACCGGTCCATTATAACATTTACGAGACTTTGAGTTCAAAGAAGTTAGGCTTAAAGTCCAACACTTGAGATGGGTTAAAATGTTCAAGCTCTCTTTCTTTTCACCTGCAAATAAAGCAAACAAGATAGGACTCAAGGTCCTTTTCGTAGAGGAATTTCTTCGATGTCATGGTTAGCCGTCATTGTTTAAAATCTATTCTATTTCTCTGATTTGATTATCAATGAAAAAGAGTATTTCACGCGTACCTCCTTTGGTTATATCCCCTCTTTACCTTCTAGGCCTAGGGACTTCTTGGGCCTCAACCCTATTTTTCTCCGAACTTCATCACCCTCCGGACCTTTTCTGTCTCATCCACCTACTATCTAAGGTCGGCGTTGTCAGAGTCGGTCTCCTCCAAGACGGCTTGAGTCAACTACCTTTTACCTCTTTTCTTTTTCCTTTTACTTTCTCACCCGTTAGTTAGAAAATAATCATAGTTTCTTACATAAATTTTATTTATCTGATAAAGCATGGATGTCAAATTCTTTTATAAACCTCCAATCACCGAAGGATGCATACCACATTAAATGGGCTGATTTTTACCTGAATATTTTGAACTTTTAACTATGAACTTTTGCAGTAAAAAAAAATTACTCCTCCATCGGATACCAAACTTTTTCTTAAGCAAAAATTATATAGGCCGGCAAAAGGGAATTAATTAAAGTCCAACTGCTAGGAGCTTTTTAATTGACTTTGTTTCATTGGCAATTGGGTGCCAGTCATTATGCCACTTTTTGCGCATAATATTTTTAATTATTCGTACGGACGGCGGGTCTATCATCGCGACCTTCTGGTTAATATCTTTATGACAAGGGATCATTGCATCCACAATTCCTATAATATTGAATTTTTTTTTAAAAAAAAAAAGTCTTTAGAGTAAGAAAAAATACATTTTGATCCTGAAATCATTTTTCCGTTAAACTCTGATCTTCTTATATCCATTCTCTTTCAATAACGGTAAATGTTTTCGTGTAATGGAGAGAACCTGAAGAAGAAGAATAAGAAATCTGTTATTTTTCGTTTGCATTTCCTGTTAGGATGATTTAACAGAAATTTTTTGACTTTTATGTCCCGTGGCAAGTTGGGATTGGTTGTGACTTGGAATTTAAATTGATGGTGCTACTCATAGAGAGAGCCAGAAGTAAACTCTCCACGCGTTGAACACAACCAGATAGTTATTACTTACCATATTCATTACAAAGCTGGCTGGACGGAGGAAGATGATAAGATATATGCCGTGCTCAGCTACATGCGTGTATGTTTAAATTGAAAAATACAAACACCAAGTATTCATAGAGGGCGCAATCTTCAGTCCGAAATGTGGCATTCTATCATTCTAGACAGCTTCTTGTGCACTGCTCACAAGTGCATGTGCGCCGTGGTGTTTAACCAAATGTGTGAGAGTTTGCCTTGGATTTTATCAGTGGGCTTTGAGCGGATAGAGTAATAAATGGAAGAGTGGGCTTCAAGGATGTCATCGATAGAGTAATAAATAGAAGAGTTATTGTTTCTATCCAAATTTTTTGACTTGATATTTTTGAATGTAAATATAATCTCATTCAATTAGAGATTATGAGTTATTTTTCAATTAAAAGTCTTTTTAAATTAGGATTGATTTGATCATCGAGAATAAAAGAGGAAGAGTGATATAAAGATTGTAATCTAAAGAGAGAATAGAATTGTGAATAATAAGTTAGTGTGTCTTGCAAACATTGGAGAGCATCAACTTTGCACGAATATCTACTCTCTATCTTGTCTTGTGGCTCACCAAGAGAATTAAAGGTTGATAGATTCTTTTGTGTGAAAGTGAGATTTGAGTATATTGGGACTTCAGTTATTTCCACTGGTTTCTTAGTTTTTTGCTTATATTCTTGATTTTGATATTAGTAGATTTTTATTGTAGTCTCTTCCCGTGGATATACCTCACCCTAAGAGAACCACATTAAATTTTGATATTCTCTATGATTTACCATAATTGTGTGATCAATGACACTGAGATGGATTTGGGAACAAAGTTTTAGTCTCATGCTCGCCCAAAAAAATCGAGGTACTCTCATCCTGAAAGGTCCAATATCCAGTCTTTACAAGGGATCATTGCATCCACAAATATGAACACATGCCTGAGTTAGGCTTTCGGCGTAATATGCTGTTATTAAGGATTCACATGGTGGCAAATTGTTGCGGGATGACTCATAGAGGTAGATACGGAAGCTGCTCAGCTACAGAAACAAACTCACGCAATCTAAAATGCATTCTTCATTTTTTACTGCACAAGTGCAAACCTATAAGATTGTGGGCTTGAGGCGGATCTTAAGGATGTCATCGATAGAGTAATAAATAGAAGAGTTATTGTTTTATCCAAATTTTTTGACTTGATATTTTTGAATGTAAATATAATCCATTCAATTAGGAGATTATGAGTTATTTTCAATTAAAAGTCTTTTTAAATTAGGATTGATTTGATCATCGAGAATAAAAAAAGAGTGATATAAAGATTGTAATCTAAAGAGAGAATAGAATTGTGAATAATAAGTTAGTGTGTCTTGCAAACATTGGAGAGCATCAACTTTGCACGAATATCTACTCTCTATCTTGTCTTGTGGCTCACCAAGAGAATTAAAGGTTGATAGATTCTTTTGTGTGAAAGTGAGATTTGAGTATATTGGGACTTCAGTTATTTCCACTGGTTTCTTAGTTTTTTGCTTATATTCTTGATTTTGATATTAGTAGATTTTTATTGTAGTCTCTTCCCGTGGATATACCTCACCCTAAGAGAACCACATTAAATTTTGATATTCTCTATGATTTACCATAATTGTGTGATCAATGACACTGAGATGGATTTGGGAACAAAGTTTTAGTCTCATGCTCGCCCAAAAAAATCGAGGTACTCTCATCCTGAAAGGTCCAATACCAGTCTTCCTTGGGAAGAGCATGGGTGAGGCGAGCCGTGATCACCTTCGTCAAGCAAAGAAACAACTCACCCTAATGCTCTTCTTTTTTAGCAAAAAACCTATAAGATTGTTTCTCTTCAGGCTTAGAATTAGAGAGGCTTCTAGCTTAAAAAATTTCTTTTAGAAACAAAACACCTTGAATTAGGTAGACAAGACTACCCGCGTCAAATTTCAGGAATTCTGAATCGAACATCCGACAGCTCCAATGTCTTCCTTGGGAAGAGCATGGGTTTTCACGAGCCGCTGATCACCTTCGTGGGATCAAGGAATTTCAATCAAATTTGTGCTGGCTCATATGTATGCCTCCAACTCACTCACAATCAAATCATGAAAAGCACTACGTAACAGGCTCAGCGTGTCAATACAAAATAAGCATGAGATCGAAAAATATGAACATGTTGAGTTGATAGGAGAATGACGATGGCCTTATTTCACGTGCAATAACCAGAACGCGCAGGTCCATGAGACCCCACAGTACAAGAAGATTTCAATAATCAGTTCCCAACTTCAACACGCTCATAACCTCTCTCAATTGATGCCTTCACTGCATCCAATACCAGTTGTGTCTTTCTACTGATGGTTGGCCATTTGTTTTCGGGTTTCAATTCCTTCGCTTTAATTGCTTCTACCAAACGAGCAAATTCCCTGACCATGAGAGCCTCTTGAGGAAGATCTGTGGTGATAGTGTGCTTGCTTGGCTGTTGTATCCATTTTGTCACAAGTTCATCGAATGCTGACTCTGTTCCTGTAGAAAAAGAGGCCTCTTTCTCTTGATAAGGGATGACGAAATCATGAGCATGTAAGGTACCCTTAGTCCCAATAGAGGTTATATCCATTGTCAAATTTGACAAGAAAGAGCAGTGGAAGGTTGCAACTTTCCCATCCTCCCAATATAGAGATGCGCCACAAGACAGAATCACCCCCGCTTCATTAAGGACGGTCCCCTGCAAGGCCATTACTGCTTTTGGCAGCTTATAGTCAGTAGCCCACAGTATTGACCTGATGCAATACCACCCTGCGTCTCCAAGAGCACCATGCACGTCAAGATCTGGCTTGACTCGAATATCATTCTTAAGAAAATCAGCATCAGCACAGAATGTAAAGCAGCTGTGCATCTGTGGTAAATAAAATAGTTTGTCTTAGAACAATAGCAAAAACGAAAAATGAAATCTAGTGTCCACAGCTTTCATTAATGCCTTCTAACAATAATTATTTCCCACCTACGTAGCATGGAGATTTCTACATGGAAAGGTAGCATGGAAATTTCTCCCTTGAGCCACCCATAACCACATTAAATATAATAGTGCTCAGATGCTCCGAACAAACATGCAATACTTACACATTATACGCCATTTGAAAGAAAATAAACTATGGTTGAAAATGCCTCCGCTACTCCTTGTATAATATATGATACACCTTTATAATTAGGAAATCACCCCTAAGTAAAGCCAAACATGCTTACATGTGCATTGATTTATATAATTGTATCAACTAGAGAGCACATCCAGTGCCACAGCCAGTTGTCATAGCGCTTGTCCACCAGGCTCTAAAAGAACATAGATCAGAGAGAGCCCAGAAAGCGGTCCAGCCATTTGTTACAGCATTTTTCCACCAACTTTGTGGATCTGGCCTGCCAAGGACCCTGACCTATTATTGAACTCTTTGCCGAGCTTAACCTTGCCTGCATTTCATTTTGAAGGGTGCCAAAGAAATGTCTCCACCTGCTGCCATCAAATCTTCCTTCGGAATTCTCTGATGACAGACTCCATTGATGGAGTGTTTCCTTTGATTCTCCTATTAAAGTAGGTGGTTGGGTCACTGCCAATAGCTTAGCATTTTGTGGGGTAGCATCAGGTTATGTATTCCACTCATACAGATACAGAAGATGGTCGGCATTAGTAATCTCATCTTCAAGTCCCCATACGAAGTGAGATTTGCTAGCATGACCTAATTGTCCAAACTTCCAGAAATATTTCATATCTACATCCAATACCTGTTTGCTTCTAAATTTTACAAGCTTCCACAGAAGATACTCTGATCCTTACCATCTCACTTAGCTGAAACTGGTAAATCATCACTGCTTCACTTTCTTACCTATAATGTCAATTGTACTACAAATACGACTACGTTTCTCTTTCTATCTATATTTTCCATTGTATCACATAAAAATGCCTATATTACACAAATAGAGTTAAGAGGCAAATAAGGCAGCAGAAAATTAGGTACATAATCTGCAGGCACATTGCATTGCATCCAGAAGAAGGCCATTTATTCCTGCCATGCTTCACAGCATATCCAACATCTCATCCAATCTTTCTTCCAGACATTCTATCTCATATATTCCCTAGAGTAAGGGCAAAGGCAAGAATCCTGGAAGCAACCTCAACAACACAGGTAGAATCAGAAAGTACAAAATTGAAGGCCATTAAAGGTAAGTCGGCAGAAGTACGATGATGATATCTGTCAGGGAAGTTTGCCAGGATTTGAGGAATAATTTTGTATAGAGAATAAAAAAAAAGAGCAGCAAAACCAACATGCACACGTGGTTCACTCAAAAATGTTTTGGGCTACGTCCACGGGATCACTGCAGCTTCACTATGAAAAATAGAACATAGGTTACAAAGAGGAATTACAAGAGTTTTAACAAACTCTCTCTTTCAGAAACCTTCACTATTTTCTGTGTGTGGAATTCGATCTGTTTCTCTCTACTAACTTACTTCCGTTACACACCACACTTTTGTCACTGCACTCCTGTCCTTTAACAACTTGCCGCCAAAGTCCTTCACATGAGTTCCATTTTATGCAAAAATCATACAATGCAGCTTCAATGAATGAGAACGCATGCTTGTCTCTTATACAAGACAATTCGTTGCTTCAGTAAATGCAAAGCCATTTATCATAGCGACAGTATCAGACAAGGACCAATACATATGCCCTCTTTTATGTTGGTGATGACCACAGTAGGAAAGAAGAAAGCTAATAGTGAAAACCCACAACAGCACTGCTTAACAGAATGAGAGAACAATCTATAGCAGATAAGTCCCTTTGAAGAACATCCGAAAATTCTTTCAGAATTAAATATTCTTCAAAGACACCACCGAAGTACAACCTACGCAAGAGCAGAACGACCTTTGTTCTTCTCATATAGCATGTTGTCCCACATATTTTTGTCATTACAAGGCCAGAGCCTCTTTTAAGCAAGAGAGAAATATCAAGAAGGTTAGAAAAGTGGACACTTTGACAGGGGAGAAAGAGGGAAGGAGGTGGGAGTCATCTAAAAGACCGAAGTTATGCTGCTTAATCTTGGTCATTTCGCATGTTAGAATCCTTAAAAGATACATTAGCGATTTAATGAACATATCTAGCACCAGCCCCAGCCCCGAAACCTTCATACAACTCCCTAAAAAATAAATTAAAATAAAACATAAAGCTCTGAGAAAGGAAGCATCAATGCATTCTGAGAAATGCTATCGCAACTCACAAGCCTACAGAGCACAACAGCCAAAGTTCCCAACGTCGACAACTTGCAGATTAACCACGGTCGACAGAAAGGTACAAAGCCCTACTGTGTGTAGATCAGTTTTTTTTTTAAGGGGGGTCAACGTTGTAAACACTATTCCATTCATCATGATTCCATCTTCATTAAGAGATGAGAAGCAAAAGCTTGCTAATGCTACCCATTGAAGGGTAATTAAAAACGCAGACAATGTCGACCATGGCTCCAGTGCATTGTCCTCGCCATCGCTTAAAAAGCACGTGATAGATGAACTAATTAATAACGTAGACATACGAATTTTAGGAATATTACTAAAATTGTGATAGATTAGAATTTTATTGTATTTTGAAAAAAAAAAATTTATAAAAGACAGTGAAATGGAGAGAATTTTAGAGCACACAAAACAAATAAAAAACAAGACCGAGAAAATGGAATCAATTATGTAGAATGGCAATGTATCCGAGCAATTATAAAGAAATTACGTTATTAAAGATTTAAAGAATACGGAAATTAAAAGCTGAATACCGATTTGAGCTGCCCAAAACGCTGTTCATCGGAGAGGAACTCCTTCATCTTGGCGGTCCGGGGGTGGTGCATCCACATGGTGCCGTCCATGAACTGCACCCCATTGGACTCGCAGGCCTCAATGATGGTGTCGAACTCGGCGGCGCTGAGGGCGACGGGCTTCTCCAGCAACAGGTGCTTCTTCTTCTGGGCAGCGAGGACGGCCCAGCGCGCGTGCAGGCTGGTGGGCAGGGGGACGTAGACGGCGTCGACGTCAGGGTCGTCGAGTACGGCCTCGTATGAGCCGTAGATCTTGGCTTCGGGCGGGAAGTTGTTGGCGGATGCGAATCTAGAGGCCTTCTCGAGCGAGCGGCTGCCGATAGCGGTGATCGTGGCGTTTGGAGCAAGCGCGATGGCGCGAGAGAGCTTGCGGGCTATCTCGGCGCAGCCTATTATTCCGAATCGGACGAGCGTCTCGGACATTTTGGTGAGTCGATGACAGTTGAAGAGCTGCTGGGTAGCTAGTTCGGATACGGAACGTTGGATGGAAGTTGAAGACTCCAGTATCTTATGGGCAATGATGGTGTTTAGTAGGACCATCCTTAAAGAAAGAAATAAATAATTTTTTTTTTAAAAAAAAAGGGGGAAAAAAAAAAAAAAAAAGGAGAGAAAAAGTGCTTTAGGACCACTCTTGTATATTTCTGGTAAAGTAATAATTGAGGTTTGGTGGCAAATTTGATTAAAAAAATTATAAAATAATATTTTTTTTTATCATTAAATTATTTTTATTATAATATTTATTAAAAATTTTATTTTTTTATTAATCTCATAAATTATCTTTATTTTTTAAGTAAATTTATTTTTTATCTACAAATTATTATAAATTTTACATTTTACACCTTAAACTATTACTTTTATTGTATTTTATCCACTAACTATCTATCTTAAACATTTTGCACCCTCTATTAAATTTTTAAACTAAAATGATAATAATTGACCATTTTATATTTTTAAAATATTGTTGTCAATTAATTAAATTTTTAAAAATATTATTATCGAATAGAAGGTGTAAAGTGTCTAAAAATTTGACAAAAGGTGCAAAAATATCTAAGATCGGTAGTTAAAGAGTGAAATGTAACAGAAGTAGTAGTTTATGGTGTAAATTGCAAAAGTCATGGTAGTTTGAGGGTGAAAAATATATTTTACCTTTTTTATTTTACCAACTTTATATTCTAAAATTTTAATCATTTCAAAATTTTGACAATCAAACACCGCCACGTAGAGATTGAATAGCAAATTGATCCCACTGCTTAAGTTAGCACCTTCAGAAACAGAAAATGAACTTTTCAACCCAATTAATGATAAATAGGTATGGATAATGCACGTTGTAATCCAAGACGAAGATGGTCACAGAATAAAGGGTTTCTCAGCTCGGAAGTCACTTGACATGAACTTGATCTGATGAAATTTGCTCATTGATAATGGTAGCTAGACAATCAATTTATAAAAGCATATTTTCTTTTATTTTTTCCTACATGTATTTCGCAGAGTCATAAGCTGATGTTTAATTAAAATGGAATTAATTTGATGTTTTTTTGGCACTCAATTCGCACCCCTAACTCCACAATTTCCTCTAAATTCAAAGAATAGACTCTCCAACGTAGTTCACAAAAGCCTGATCATTTTTAAGTCCTCAAATTCTCATGGAAAGTGACGATACTGTGTCACCCAGGGCCTCGTATAGCCAAAAACAGAGGGAAAAAAAATATATATATATTGTTGACCATGATAGCGATTAGTGCTGCTTTTACAATCTGGAAAGTTCGAGGAACTCCTTTTCCTGAAGATAACAAAAGTGCTAGCGTTATACAAAAGATGAGCTAAAGAGGTGGCCGGGCAGTTAATCAGACCCTACCACATACGGACAGTAAGCAAGAGCTGTGCCGGCTTATTCGGAAAATTAAATTATTATCACCCCAAATGGTACCACCTCTTTGCTAAGCACAGGAATGCTTGATCGAGAAAAGCAAGCAGTCATTGGGAGTATCTCCTTTTCTTTAATCCTGAATGGGTACAAGAGTTGCCAAGAAAAGAAAAAAAAAAAACATAGGTACAAGAGTTAAATCCGGAAAAGCTCTTCCCCAAACAATGTAAAACGTTTTATACAGGAAACCATTTTAGTGAAAAAATTTTACGAACGTAAAATGTTTTCCCTAGAAGTCATTTTCCCCATAGGTTGATTTTGACATAAACAGATTTCTGACTTAAAACATTCTGAGTTAAAAAAATTTTCAAAAGAAATGTGAAAAGTTCTATATCTCATTGATTATGGAAGATGTAAACTTTTTTTTTCCCTCTTCAGGCCCATTATACTTATGGTATAATACTTGCAACTTACTGTGCTGGTTCTAATTGACACGTGGATTAAATTGTTCCAAGAGGAACGGTTATCTAAAATGCGAAGAAGCAATGGATAATATAATCGTACTCCTCGTCTTATCTCCAGGCGAAGCTTTAGATAGCTATAGTGCCCAACTCTTATTAGAACAAGCTAGATGAGATATCTTAGTTGATGATGCCAAAGATCACCGAAGGTTAGAGACAAGTACGCCATCATTGAGAGGTGTGGCTCGGAAGAGAGACTTTGATGTCAAAGTTAGAGATCGGAGAGTGTATAAGTTTAGAGAGTTAATTAAGTATGAAAAATATGTTGGGGTTGTACCTTATTTTTATAGATGGAGAGAATTATAGTCCTACTAAGGATCATCTACTTAAGTGGTTAGGACTTTTAGTCCTATTGTGAGTCTTGGAGTTTTCAAACCAAATAGAAGGATGATTCTTCTAGATATATGGAAACGAGAGTCCAAGCTCGTGAAGACCCTGACAGTGATATAATTATTCAAATGGGCCTCACAAGCTACTTCTGCCTGGTTTGATATAGGTCTAACGAAGTATGGCCCATCATTAGCCATTCAGTTGAACATACATAGATCATAGCTTAATGTTGTTTTTGGCTATTACTGAACTAAGAATTCTCTTTCTTTATCATCAATCAAATTATTGTTCGAGACTCAGGATTCTATTTTATCATCAATCCAATCACCGTTCACGTTTTTTCTTTTTCTTATCAATGAATATATCTCTTTACTTGTATGACTTAAATGTCTCATATTTCTCGAAAAAATCAATTCAATTGATGGGATTTGGTATGATACTTATGAATATCGATGAGATTGATATTCAAATATTTCTTCTTAAAACAGTATTGATTTGACCCCATAAGCTGGGACCACCACCCCATAGCATGTTGCCGCCAGAAGCAAAACCCTGTATTTCATTTAGGCCGTCTTTGTTTCAACATAAATTAATTTATAATGCAAAGTAATTTCAAGTGAATTTTATTTCAGCAAAGTAATTTAGTTTTTAATGTTTGGTTACTACTTTAAAACATGTATCTTGAAAAACATTTTTCAATATTTGATACATTGTTTTATAATCTCATATGATTAATAAATTTGATTCTTAATATCAATTTGAGATTATTTTACGAGCGTAAAATGTTTTCCTTGAGAAGTCATTTTCCCATAGGTTGATTTTGACATAAACAGATTTCTGACTTCAAAAATTTTGAGTTAAAAAATGTTCAAAAGAAACGTGAAAAGTTCTCTCTAGTAGTGTAAACATATTATATATCTCATTGGTTACGGAAGATGTAAACTTCTTTTTCTTTTTTCTTTTTTCTTCTTCAGGCCTATGCTAATGGTATAATACTTGCAACTTATGTGCTGGTTCTAATTAACACGCGGATCAAATTGTTCCAAAAGGAATGTAAAACATTTTTCGCAACCAAATAAAATTTTACAAAGAAACATAAAAGTGTTTACGGTGTAAAACATTTTCCGCTTACTCATTTTCTGTTAAAAATTTTACAAAGAAACATAAAAATTTTTACAAACAAATCAAAATTTTACGAAAAACCGTAAAAGTGTTTACGCATAAAACATTTTCAGCCATAACTCATTTTCTCAAAATTTAAACAAAGAAATGTAAAATATTTTCTGCAACATTTCAAAATTTTATAAAAAATGTAGAAGTGTTTACGGCGTAAAACGAGCATTTTCCGCCCTAACTCTTTTTCTGTTAAAGTTTTACACGGAAATATAAAATATTTTCTGTAGCTAATTAAAGTTTTACGAATAAACTTAAAAATGTTTACATTGTAAAACGTTTTCCGCCATAACTCGTTTTCTGTCAAATGCTTTATAAAGAAACGTAAAACATTTTCTACCCATTTCAGAAGAGGAGCTTCTCAAAACTTGTACGTACTTTCTCCATTGACACTGGATACAACACGAAGCAAGGCATGCAACATAATCTTCTATGAATGTCCAGAGAACAATATGCTTGTAATGTACCGCCACGCGAGCTCGGATTTCTACGCCGGTGGCTAGAGCTTGAGGAGAGTGCAGCAGATGCAAACCATGTGAAAATGTCAGATTCCTCATTCATCCAAGCTACCCAAATGGCCAAATAATTAACGCACCCTTGCACCAAAGGATATTTTATATACCTTATTTCCACCTTAAACAATATTTAACAATGAGTGAAACCAATAGATAGGCCATTTTCATGCTGGAATTTATAGGATCTCCGCCATTCCTGATTAATTTATTTGCAAAAACTAAAGTATTGTCATCATCCATGTCGATTAATTTATTTCAAGGTAAAAAATTTTGACCAGAAGCACTTCCACAAAGAAACACACAAAATTTGCTGACGATAGAGTATATTGGAAGAAACATAAAAAGTGTTTTCCGGGGTAGGAGATTTTCAAAAGAATTTTTTTTTTTTTTTTATCAAGAATTAGGTTTCAGTAGTTGATATAAAATCATTTTCCGTAACAAATTAAACTTAAATGTTTTCAGCACTAATATATAAAGACATATACCAACAATTTTCTCGAGAAAATGTAAATAGGTTGGTTTGAGCATAAGAAGATTTTCGACCGGTACAAGTTACATAATTTTCAGAGAAAACCGTGAAAATTCTTCCCGTTCACATGATTTTTATATGTCATTGTCAATGGCGGAGTTAGAATCAAAATCCAAGGGAGTCGAATTTTGAAGGCGAAATGACAAGAATAGTGCGGGCATGCGATGGCGGAGCACAACCGTACGAAAAGTGCGATTCTCTTCCCAATAACACTGCCGTTTGGCTCAATTTCATGAAAGGGATAAGCCCTCTTTGCCGCAGGCTGATGCTTCCCCTTCTGGCCATCTTCTTCTTCCACTTCGTTCACTCCCACAGCCAACGAACTTCTGACACTACTGCCATAACCGAAGTTCTTATGAGACAGTCTCATAAAAAAAAGTGTTGTTCTTTTTGGTGAGTTTCCGAGACACAAGCCTTTGTGCTGAAAAGAGCAATGCATTAGAGCGGTGGAAGAGCTTGGATTTGTAAATGACTTTGCAAGCGCGGATTCATTTCGCATAGGAATTGCGAAGAAGAAGAAGGATTTTGAACTGGAAGACTGCAAGAGTGGCCTAGAATTGAAGACTGGATAATGCATAAAGTGGTGATTCAATGGATTGGTTAAAATTTGTCGATGTTGATTTGGGCCACAGCCTGAACTGAGCACCAATATAAGGTTGAAACAGCTATCAGCCCTATGAGGACGAGTTGGGCTTGGCTTGGGCATGGGCAATCTAAAGCCCAAGGTTGTGTTAGAGTTTGATTGAACACGTTGGCAATATGCTTTATAAACATCGAAATATTATTTTTATATGGGGAAATTGCATGGTGCTCTAAAGGCCAACTTATGAGAAAAAAAATAAATAAATACATATAATTTTTTTTTAGGCTGTCCAATGGGGGGGCCGCCACCCCTTTGATCCGCCACTGGTCATTGTTCCATGTTATAAGTGTAAACAAGAAAAAAAAGTTAAAAAGCCCTATAATAAAACTCTGCAACTCCAGAAGACAATTTAATTAATTGTTGCATGCCAATACAAGCACACAGGTCGACATAATCTATTGAATGCAACGACAAGGAAACTTGTACATGTACGTAGGGGTGAAGACCGACCAGCCGGTTCGGTTTTGGACCCCAACCATGGGCCGAACCGACTGGTTCGGTTTTCACAACATCCCAACCGACGGCCGAACCGTCGGTTGGGAGAACCGGCCGGGCCGACCAAGTTCGGGGGTCGGCCCGGTTCGGTCGGTTGGGCTTTTAAAGGGCCCAAAATTAACTTTTTTTAAAATTTAATTAAATGGCCCAAATTCATTTAAAATTTTTTCAAAGCCCAAATCTCTCTTTGTTTAGCCCATTCGGTGGCCAAAATTTACCTATATTTTCAAATCTTTCACACGATTTAACACATTATAATGCAAGTTTTATGCTTCTTTGGGTTTTTGTAGCTGTGCATGCCTCAAGGGTCCTAACAGTTAACAACATACTTAAAAAAATAAAATAAGAAAAACCAATGGGCTATTTAACATCTAGCCCTAACAAGTATCAAGTACCCAAAAAAAAAAAAAACATAATAAGCTACAAGTTAACAATAACAACAAAAAGAAATTAAAATTAGAACAAGTTTCAAATATTCCAACTTCCATTACATTTAATCGTTAACTGGGCGCTTCTCGGATGGCCCAAGGATCTCCACTGTTGAAAACAAATAGCAAATCAAAGCAAGTTAAGTATACATAAATATAAATTGTGATTAAAATAAATTATAATTGACTATATAAATTAAAATACCTGCTTCTTCTTCATATTTCTCTACATTTTCCACTAACTCATAATCAACAATAGACTCAGCAATAGAGTCTTCCCTATCCAATTTTGTGCACATATGAGAGCTTCCACTGTTCGAGGAGCCAATGAACTCCGATAAGGGTCTAGAACACGTCCTCCGGTGCTAAAAGCAGACTCAGAAGATACTGTAGAAATTGGGATAGCCATAACATCCCGAGCCATGTGAGCAAGAATAGGATACTTAGATGCATTGGACTTCCACCACTGTAAAATATTGAATTCCTCAGTTCTTGCCTCACGACCATCAGTCAAATACTGTTCCACCTCTGATTTGCCATCACCCGTAGATGTAGACTCTTCAAGCCTTTCAAGGATGCGAGCCAACTTCAATTGGCGAGTTTGATTACCCTCTCTAACCTTATGCGTAGGACGAGAAGCTTGAGGTGTTGCTTCAACAGTACCAAACTTATCAGCATACTCCGCACACAACCGATCAAACACATTTTTCATAAAGGCGAACATTACATCCCCCTCTTCAGTTGGATAGTTTTGCTTGAACCAAAGCTCTAAAGTAGTCAGCTTATACCTTGGATCAAGCACCACAGCAATAAACAACAACATATTCATTTTCGAAGAGATCCCCCAATACTTATCATATTTTCTCTTCATACTCGTTGCCATATTTTTCAAAATATGATTACCACTTTCACACAAGTCACAAATATTCTCTTGGATAATACAAATCTCTTGAAAGTAGATATTTGCAGTCACATATGAAGATCCTGAAAACTGTATAGTAGCCTCATAAAACAACTCCAAAAATTGAACAAATAACCTAACTTGCTCCCAATCCAAAACTGAGGAGGTCCCAAACGCAGTGACTCATTGGCACCTTCAGTAAAGTACTTCCTGTATGTGGGATCCTCATCATGGAGCCGGTCAAAGATCTTTTCATATTTCTCTGCTTTCTCCAACATCAGATAAGTAGAATTCCATCTTGTGGCAACATCAAGACACAACATAGCCTTACATTCTATGTTATCTTTTTCAGCACATCTCTTAAACCTATCCATCCTAGCTGGAGAAGATCTCACATACCTCACTGCATTGTGCACCCTTATGATAGACTCATCATATTCTTTCAATCCCTCATTCACTACAAGGTTCAAAATATGGGCACAACACCTCATATGTAGAAATTGTCCATCAAGGGCAATGTTGGGTTTCAAGCGCCTCTTTAAAAATTCAAGTGCAACATCATTTGAAGAGGCATTATCAACCGTGACAGTAAAAATCTTACTAGCAATACCCCACTCAAGAAGACACGCCTCAATATTCATCCCAAGTGTATCTCCTTATGATTAGCAACCAAACAAAAGTTGATAATTCTCTTGTGCAATTTCCAATCATCATCAATGAAGTGTGCAGTGAGACACATATAATTCAAGTTCTGATTAGAAGTCCAAGTGTCGGTAGTGAGACAAACTCTACTAGAAAGTGACTTCAAAGATTTTTTCAACTTTGCTTTCTCTACATTGTAGATCTTGAAACAATCCCTAGCAACCGTTATACGAGATGGCATCTGAAATCTAGGTTCAAACTTCTTCAAAAGCCTCTAAACCAACGACCCTCAACAACTCTAAATGGGTGTTCATCACCAATAACAAACTCAGCAATTGCTTGTCGAAGGTCCTCAGCATTATACCTATGCATGATCATAGAACTAGAACTATTCCCCTCCCCTCAGGTTTCTTATCAAAGCTCAATGTGGGCTGATTTTTATCAGCCACCCAAACCGATAAGGGTATTTTTTACACTGATTCTCCAAGTGGCTTATCATCGATGAAGTTCCATTTCTCTTAGAATGACAATAATATTGTCTCCCACAATAGTTACACGCAGCTTTAGGTGAATGAGCAGGCAAACCCTCAACCTTTGTAAAATGTTCCCATACTAATGAAGAATCTCTAGACTCTTTCCTTTTAGCAAAAGGTCGACTAGGGGCAGTATTAATACTAGGGTATCATCATCAAGATCAATATGCACCCCATCCACCTCATCTTTAATATCAATCACATTCATGGGAGTCTCATTATCAGGGGTACTTGTTGGAGTCTCTTCCATCTAGACGACATTAAAAAAAAAAAAAACAAATTAACAAACAATCCAACAACATAAAATCATCAAACAATCCAACAACACAAAATCAACAAATCATCCAACAAAACTAAACCTAAATTCATCAAACAATCCAACAACACAAAATCAGCAAAGCATCCAACAAAACTAAACCTAAATTCATCAAACAATCCAACAACTCAGCAAATCATCTAAATTAAATTCATCCAAATCCAACAACACAAAATCAGCAAATCATCCAACAAAACTAAACCTAAATTCATCCAAATCCAACAACACAAAATCAGCAAATCATCCAACAAAACTAAACCTAAATTCATCCAAATCCAACAACACAAAATCAGCCCGGTTCGGCTATCGGCCCAAATAACCCAGAATCGGCCCGTTCGGTTCGGCCACCCAGAACCATGGACCGAACCAAATTTTGGGTATTTTTGTTTTTTTTTTAAAACTTAATACGTCGTGTCTGACCCCGTCCCCCCCCCCCCCCCCGGCCCCCCAATAAGCCCTTTTCCCCCGAGTTGTGGATGCCCTAGCCGCCGCCCCCCGCCGCCCCACACCCCTTCGGCGTCCTTCTCTCGGCGTCTCTCTGTCGCGGATCTCTCTCTCTTGGCGTCTCTCTCGTCTCGAGAGAGGTTGTCTCTCTCGACGTTCTCTCGACCTCTCTCTCTATCTCACGAGGCCACACCGCCTCTCAACGTCACAAGTCTTCAGGTCCAAATCACTCTCTCTCTCTCTCCGCGTCTCTGTGTCGTTGGATTTTTTACGGCGGGGGGCTCTGACTTTTGCTTATTGTTTTTAAGAAAAGAAAAATACACTTTTGCTTATGATTTTTACAGAGCTCGTGATTTGCAAAGAAGCTACTTATCAAATCAGGTTAGTATTTCCATGTCTAGTTTACTGTTAGTTTATGATAGAGATTGGAAGTTTGGATTATGTTGGTTCTGTGGAGACCGAGACCAGGGCTGATTTTGATGTTGGGATTTGGATGAATTAGATTTAGTTTTGTGGATGAATTTTGTGTTGTTGGATTTGGTGAATTTAGGTTTAGTTTTGTTGGATGATTTGCTGATTTTGTGTTGTTGATTTTGTGTTGTTGGATTTGGATTTGAATTTATGGGTTTAGTTTTGTTGGATGCTTTGCTGATTTTGTGTTGTTGGATTGTTTGATGAATTTAGGTTTAGTTTTGTTGGATGATTTGTTGATTTTGTGTTGTTGGATTGTTTGATGATTTTATGTTATTGATTGTTTGTTAATTTGTTTTTTTTTTTTAATGTCGTCTAGATGGAAGAGACTCCAACAAGTACCCCTGATAATGAGACTCCCAAGAATGTGATTGATATTAAAGATGAGATGGATGGGGTGCATATTGATCTTGATGATGATACCCTAGTATTAATACTGCCCCTAGTCGACCTTTTGCTAAAAGGAAAGAGTCTAGAGATTCTTCATTAGTATGGGAACATTTTACAAAAGGTTGAGGGTTTGCCTGCTCATTCACCTAAAGCTGCGTGTAACTATTGTGGGAGACAATATTATTGTCATTCTAAGAGAAATGGAACTTCATCGATGATAAGCCACTTGGAGAATCAGTGTAAAAAATACCCTTATCGGTTTGGGTTGGCTGATAAAAATCAGCCCACATTGAGCTTTGATAAGAAACCTGAGGGGGAGGGGAATAGTTCTAGTTCTATGATCATGCATAGGTATAATGCTGAGGACCTTCGACAAGCAATTGCTGAGTTTGTTATTGGTGATGAACACCCATTTAGAGTTGTTGAGGGTCGTTGGTTTAGAAGGCTTTTGAAGAAGTTTGAACCTAGATTTCAGATGCCATCTCGTATAACGGTTGCTAGGGATTGTTTCAAGATCTACAATGTAGAGAAAGCAAAGTTGAAAAAATCTTTGAAGTCACTTTCTAGTAGAGTTTGTCTCACTACCGACACTTGGACTTCTAATCAGAACTTGAATTATATGTGTCTCACTGCACACTTCATTGATGATGATTGGAAATTGCACAAGAGAATTATCAACTTTTGTTTGGTTGCTAATCATAAGGAGATACACTTGGGATGAATATTGAGGCGTGTCTTCTTGAGTGGGGTATTGCTAGTAAGATTTTTACTGTCACGGTTGATAATGCCTCTTCAAATGATGTTGCACTTGAATTTTTAAAGAGGCGCTTGAAACCCAACATCGCCCTTGATGGACAATTTCTACATATGAGGTGTTGTGCCCATATTTTGAACCTTGTAGTGAATGAGGGATTGAAAGAATATGATGAGTCTATCATAAGGGTGCACAATGCAGTGAGGTATGTGAGATCTTCTCCAGCTAGGATGGATAGGTTTAAGAGATGTGCTGAAAAAGATAACATAGAATGTAAGGCTATGTTGTGTCTTGATGTTGCCACAAGATGGAATTCTACTTATCTGATGTTGGAGAAAGCAGAGAAATATGAAAAGATCTTTGACCGGCTCCATGATGAGGATCCCACATACAGGAAGTACTTTACTGAAGGTGCCAATGAGTCACTGCGTTTGGGACCTCCTCAGTTTTGGATTGGGAGCAAGTTAGGTTATTTGTTCAATTTTTGGAGTTGTTTTATGAGGCTACTATACAGTTTTCAGGATCTTCATATGTGACTGCAAATATCTACTTTCAAGAGATTTGTATTATCCAAGAGAATATTTGTGACTTGTGTGAAAGTGGTAATCATATTTTGAAAAATATGGCAACGAGTATGAAGAGAAAATATGATAAGTATTGGGGGATCTCTTCGAAAATGAATATGTTGTTGTTTATTGCTGTGGTGCTTGATCCAAGGTATAAGCTGACTACTTTAGAGCTTTGGTTCAAGCAAAACTATCCAACTGAAAAGGGGGATGTAATGTTCGCCTTTATGAAAAATGTGTTTGATCGGTTGTGTGCGGAGTATGCTGATAAGTTTGGTACTGTTGAACAACACCTCAAGCTTCTCGTCCTACGCATAAGGTTAGAGAGGGTAATCAAACTCGCCAATTGAAGTTGGCTCGCATCCTTGAAAGGCTTGAAGAGTCTACATCTACGGGTGATGGCAAATCAGAGGTGGAACAGTATTTGACTGATGGTCGTGAGGCAAGAACTGAGGAATTCAATATTTTACAGTGGTGGAAGTCCAATGCATCTAAGTATCCTATTCTTGCTCACATGGCTCGGGATGTTATGGCTATCCCAATTTCTACAGTATCTTCTGAGTCTGCTTTTAGCACCGGAGGACGTGTTCTAGACCCTTATCGGAGTTCATTGGCTCCTCGAACAGTGGAAGCTCTCATATGTGCACAAAATTGGATAGGGAAGACTCTATTGCTGAGTCTATTGTTGATTATGAGTTAGTGGAAAATGTAGAGAAATATGAAGAAGAAGCAGGTATTTTAATTTATCTAGTCAATTATAATTTATTTTAATCACAATTTATATTTATGTATACTTAACTTGCTTTGATTTGCTATTTGTTTTCAACAGTGGAGATCCTTGGGCCGTCCGAGAAGCGCCCAGTTAACGATTAAATGTAATGGAAGTTGGAATATTTGAAACTTGTTCTAATTTTAATTTCTTTTTGTTGTTAATTGTTAACTTGTAGCTTATTTATGTTTTTTTTTTTTTTGGGTACTTGATACTTGTTAGGGCTAGATGTTAAATAGCCCATTGGTTTTTCTTATTTTATTTTTTTAAGTATGTTGTTAACTGTTATTTGTAGCAGAAATTATTTGTTAGGAGTCTTAGGACCCTTGAGGCATGCACAGCTACAAAAACCCAAAGAAGCATAAAACTTGCATTATAATGTGTTAAATCGTGTGAAAGATTTGAAAAATAGGTAAATTTTGGCCACCGAATGGGCTAAACAAAGAGAGATTTGGGCTTTGAAAAAATTTTAAATGAATTTGGGCCATTTAATTAAATTTTTAAAAAAGTTAATTTTGGGCCCTTTAAAAGCCCAACCGACCGAACCGGGCCGACCCCCGAACTTGGTCGGCCCGGCCGGTTCTCCCAACCGACGGTTCGGCCGTCGGTTGGGATGTTGTGAAAACCGAACCTGTCGGTTCGGCCCACGGTTGGGGTCCAAAACCGAACCGGCTGGTCGGTCTTCACCCTTAAGTCAGAGGGTAAGTTTCCTTAAGTTTATTTGAAGCTACGTGGCAGTGCGGTTGATTACGTGGCACAATAACAATTCGCGATCCCTGAAGCGTCCAACGTGCCTCGGCAAAGACCACGACACGCATATGCATACCCAAACAAAAAAAGGAAACATAGCAAGATTGGGATTGTTCCTTTAAGACCCTACATAAGAGGGTATGTATGATCAACATATAAATTAGCCATAGATAAATCCAAACTCAGCAGTAAAGAGTGACGAGAGAAGAGAAACGGACATGACTTCACTGGTACCGTGGCTCAGCGCCAGCGAGCGCGGAGGAGGAGGAGGACTTGCCTCTCGGTGGTCGCCCTTCTCAACAGATACATGGGGACAACGTGATCGTCGTGATGAAACCTCAGCCTTTGCTAATTCTCTGGTCGATTGGTGTGAAACAGACACAGCACACGAGTTTCGTGTTGATCTTCCATGTTCGCCATCTTTTTTGACGCAACCTTTCCGATCTCTCTCAGATAAACAGAGTAAACAAAGCCGCCAAATAATGATGATTTTACATGCATGAGAAAAATCTCGTCTGTGTCAGATGCTGTCCTAAAGCATATAGGGTGCTCTTCTGTCGCATATTAGTATATATGTTTCCACTTTTTTAATTACGTAGAGACAAAGGAACACAGAGAAAAAGGGCAAACTTCCCAAACTAATTTCTTTCTTGTGCTAGAGGTGAAGAGTATGTCTGCTCCTATTTACTTATAGCAAAGGATATGCTATATTCTAGATCTTCTTTTATTTTTTGTTTGATAATTTGACATGATCAAACAGAAAGAGAAGGAAGTAGGGACAATAGGTTGTGCAATAGGTCTGTGTGCTCTAGTATCATCAGTGTGCAATCACTACAAGAAAAATTAAGCTGGGGCCATGTCTCATTTTTGTGGTTAAACGCCTGAAAACGTGGCTTTATGTAGGGGTGTACACCCAACCCGGCAGGTCAAAAATTTGCATTTTCGGCACCCGACCCGTGTAAAAACGGAAGAGAAAAAAGCCTACCGAGCCGACCCAGATGAAGAGGGAATTTCGGGTGGAAAACAGGTAGGAACAACGGGTCGAAAAACAGTTGAAAATCGGAATGGGAGTCTACGCTTGATTCTTGAAGACGTGCGGCAGGCTGGCAGACGGCAATTGTAGGCTTGCAGCGGCGTAATCCCATCGGCAGAGAGGAGGCTCGAGCTTGCAGCGGCGTAATCCCGGTAGTTGTGCATGCTTGCAGTATACAAGCTCATCGGCGCAAGCAAAAAGAGAGGATTGAGAGAGGCAGAGAGCGGCACTGCGACAGAGACAAGAGGCGGAGAAAGCTTAGAGCAGTGAGGACATAGGTCGAGAAAGAGAGTAAAGAGGAGGCTGAATTTGTACCTGATGAATGAAGGATGAAGAGTTGAAGACATGCAGCGTATTGGCCTTAGGCATATTCCCGTGATTCCATGAAGACTGAAGTCTGGAGACTGGAGATGTGCGGCCAGCGGCATAGAGAGAGAGAAGTTCACCGGAGAAGAGGGTAGAGGGGAAGATTTTAAGAGAGGTTGAGAGAGTAGAGTCTATAGAGAGGGGTGGAGGCGCTAGGGCAAAAAATGAGTGAAGGTGTATAACGTTCGTTTTGATATTCATATATATATATATATATACCGGGTTGGGTCAGAAATCGCAAAAATTCTTTGCATATTCCGACACCCGACCCGAAATTGTCAGAAGAGAAAAATGTCTTCCGTAAGCAGACCCTAAATCTTGGAAGGCCAACCCGAATTTACTCGGTTCGGTTCGAAACATCGGGTCGAGTCGGCTTTCACTATTCCGTGAACACCTCCAGCTTTATGTGATTTAGTGACTACCAAAAAAAGGTTGGACCATCGTCACGAGAAACTTAGAGTTAGGAAAAAGTCCTTGTCTGGACAGATGGTTTCGTCCATATTAAAAAAATATGGGAAAATGCACAAAATCTTTGGTGGCTAAATAACTCCACAAAACTTAGAAAAATGTGGAATTCTTTCTTTTCCACGTTTTTTCCCGCAAATTTTTTAGCGTGGTTATAAGTAATGGTTAATTTACCGTATTACCCTTTTTCAAGTACCCGCTCTCACTACTTCAAGTCTTTATTGTCTGCATTACATGGCTTATGCAATGGCTATTGAGCACGGAACGGGAACCACAAACACATGGAGACCAATAGTTAACGTGGTTCGGCAACTTCCTATGTCCACAGAGAAGAGTATTTTGATTTCACTCGCAGAACCAAAACTTTCTCAACTCTCACACCGCACCTTTCCTCCTCACATTCTCTCTCAACCCACGAGGATGCTCTTCACAGAGGCACACCGAACTCTCTTAATAGAGTTTGCATTTATAGAGCAAACATCACCGTGTTAAATGGAGGAGAAATTTCTTCAAGAGTTACGGCTTGCAAATCTTCTCTTCGGTGCCTCCTGCCAGAGGTGGCTGGAATTGTCAGGATTTGCGGTTTGCAAATCCTGACTCTGTGGGGTGTGGATTTCGCGCTTTGAGCTTGTCAAGATTTGCAGCCTCACTCAAATCTTGACTCTTCACGCTAACAATTCTCCCCCTCCATGCCACACAGAGGAGAATATATCCTGACATCTTCAGTTGGAGGTGTTCATCCCAGCTATGTCCCACATAGCTCCACCTACGATAACATGTCAGCTGAAACCTTCAGTGCTCTCTTTGGAAGTCTCACCTGTGCAAGGCATCTTGCATCTTCTAAATCAACCTGTGAGTCTGACTTCACAACAACTTTGTTGCTCCCCCTCATCAATAAAAAGAATATAATTTGATTCCAGAAATCTCTTCGACAGAATCAATGACAACCCTCTTTCCATGAAGGATCGTCAATTAAAGGAAGTTCATCATCACTTGATCCTTGTGATGATCAGCTTCTGGTGGAACAGGTAACTCCCGAACTCTCTCAATAGAGTTCGCATTTATAGAGCAAACATCACCGTGTTAAATGGAGGAGAAATTTCTTCAAGATTTGCGGCTTGCAAATCTTCTCTTCGGTGTAATTACTCCTGTCAGAGGTGGCTGGAATTGTGAGAATTTGTGGTTCGCAACTCCTGACTTTGTGGGGTGTGGATTTCGCGCTTTGAGCTTGTCAAGATTTGCAGCCGCAAATCTTGACTCTTCACGCCAACAATGGTAGGGTCAGGAAAGAGGAAGTGAAGGTGCAAGTGGAAGACAGCAACATATTGCATATAAGCGGGGAGCGGGAGGTGGAGGTGGTGGAGGATAACGACAAGTGGCACTGTGTTGAGAGGCGTCGTGGCAGCTTTATTAGATGGTTCAGGCTCCCGGAGGATGCTAACCTGGATGAGATCAAATGCTCACATGATCACGGGGTGTTAAAAGTGATTGTGCCGAAAAAGGAGGCCGAACAGAAAAAGAATGTTCGATATATGGATGTCGAGTAGCCAACGTTTTCATCTGTCTCGATGCCTGTTAGGGCACGTCACCATGATAGTACTTTTTGTAGCAGCGTTTAGTTGGTTGTCACGAACCCCTTTGGCTTTTGGTGGTGCACCGTGGCCCGTGCACCGAACTTACTATATAGTAGGATGATGGTTAACACAAGTTCTCAGTTTGTTGCAGCTAGCAACGTTGAATGCCTGCTGTAAAGTTCTCATCTTCCCGGCCGCTATCTAATGGATTTTTTGCTCTACGGATGAATCCGACGTGAGCACAATCTTTACTTCGAAAAATAATTCGGGTCGAAAAATCACTCAAGTGAGAAGTCCCAAAAATTTCAACCGGCAATGGGCTTTTCACTAGGAAAATATTTTTGTTGAAAATACTTAAAAACTCAATATTTGGTGCAAAAAGTTTAAGACGCGAAGAAATATTAAAAATAAAGTTAAATATAAAATATTTGTTGTTATATTTTTTCAGTATAAAATTAGGAAAAAATATAATTTTTCATCCACAAATTATCGTAGGTTTTACACTTTGCACTATAAACTACTATATTTGAGACATTACACCCTCTAACTACCAATCTTAGATATTTTCCACCTCGATCAAAATTTTTAGACTAAAATGACAATAATGTCCTTGACCCACTTTGAATATATTAAAGATATTGTTATTAATTCATTAAATTTCGGAGGTATTATTGTTGAAAGGGTGGTGTAAAGTGTATAACATTGGTAATTAAAAAGTGTAATTAGGGCTATGCAGAATTTGCTCGATCCGAATCGCCAACCCGTCTCGACCCGATAGGGTCGGATCCAGTCGGACACGGATTTGGATTTGGATAGTATATGAAAATAAATCATGTATTCGGGTCGAATTCGGATATCCAATATGATATCCGGAATCACCCGACCCAACCCGATTCTCTCATTAAAACAAAATGCACCGTTTTCATTTAGCTTACCCCCTTCCCTCATTCGTGATTTTAGAATCTCCCCCCCCACCCCCCCCCCCCCCCCCAAAGTTATTGATCCCAGTGCCCCCTTTCCCCCTTTGATAATTAAAACCCTAACCCTAATCTTCTCTCTGCGTCCTTCAGCCGTCGTAGCCAGTCTCTTTGTTGCCTACCTCCATCAACTATTGCCTCCTCTCCTCCCTCCTCAGACATTGACGCTCTTTGTTGAGCCTCATAGTCACAACCCTCATCGACGCTCATTCTCTATTGCCGCCTACCTCTGTCCTCTGTCGACTATCGCTGCCACCGTCTCCTCGCCTCCTCCCTTTTCAACAAACTTTTGTCATTGTATGATTGGACTGTGAGTTTTTTTGCAAACTTTTGATTTCCTCAAATATGTTGGTTGTGTTTGTGTAAAAGCTCAAGGAAATAGCAAGCATAAAAACGTTGTAGGGGCAGACATGGAGGCCGGAGGGGGTGGCTTAGAGGCCGGAGGGGCTGTGAGTTTTTTTGGACCCAAATCCAAATCCAAATCCGATCCGAATCCAATTTGACCGACTAGACCGGATATTATGCATTTTAGATCGGATTCAGATATCAAATCCAGTATCCAAAAATTTCAGATTCGGATTTGGATAGATCCCTTCTGAATCCGAAATTTTTGGTATATAGCCCTAAGTGTAATGTGTCAAAGTAAGTAATTTAGGGTAGGAAATGTTTAACATTAGTAGTTAAAATGGTGCAATGTGTCAAAACTGGTAGTTTATGGTATAATGTGTCACAAACCCCTTAGTTTTCAGGTGAAAAGTGTAGTTTTCTTCTTTTTTTTTTATGGAAATTGATATTTTAAATGACAACTATACTTTTAGAAGACAAGTTTCTTTTAGTTGTTATTTTATTGAATTAAAATATTAATTTCGAGAGGCGTAAAGTTTACAAAGTAGTTGGAGGTTTATGAAATTAATAATTCGGAAGTGCATGATAGTTTGGCGAAAAATATTTTTTTTTAATTATATTCCTGACGATTTTCATATGAGATTTTTTTTTTTTTTTAAGTAAATTTTCATATGATCAATAGCGAGGTTCTCTTCCTTCCGTTGCCAACATAAAAAAAAAAAAAAAATTAAAAACAAAACAAAACGAAAAACAGAAAACAAAAAACAACAACAACAATTGGATGGGAAAAAGAAGAAGAAAGGATAAAAAATGCAAGGACCGCAGAGGAGACGTTAGCTCGTACGTTTCAAAAAACCAAATAAAAGGAGGCTGTACAGCGGCTTTGTTTCCGTTTTAGCGGTTTGATTCAAGCGGCAACCACCGTTTACAGTTTGTCTTACTCGGTTACACCACACCGAAGCAATGCTTCTTCTCCCCCACACACTATCCCTCCGCTCCTTTCCAGCCAATCCGAAATTCAAACACCACCGCTCTCTCAGTCCCGACCTATCCAAAACTTGGGCCAACCCTCACCGCGCCTCCCGTGGGCCGCACCGTCCCTTCCGCTGCGCCGGTAATGGCGAAGTGGATGCCTTCACCGAGCGGTCCGGTTACCTCTTCGAGCTCACCGCCACGGAGGCCGATTCCTTGGCCGAGTACAGCGTCTCGAAGATTGCCGCAATCTATAAGAGAAAACCGCTGGTTCTCATTCGCCGCCTTTTACAGATTGGGACCACTTTCGGGAAATGGTTCGGCCTCCGGTACCTCGATCAGATTCAGGAGCGTTCAGACCTTATGTTCGAGGTGAGGCTATTTTAATCTGACTTTCGGCATTGATTTTGAAGTCTCATCGTTCGTCTTTCAGTGGTTTAGTTCCTCGACACTAATTTTCATTGGTCCGATGCAGGTTAGAGCTGCAGAGCTTCGAAAAATATTGGTAGAACTTGGTCCGGTACGTGCTCTTTGTGGAGATTGAAGTGCCTTAGACATAATTTTGCTTCGTCTGAGCTTGGTCTGCTTTGTCTTGCTTATTATTCTCGAGCTTGTTTCTGACAGTATAAGTCTTTCACTCCTTGTTCGCTTTTGTTCTTATTTTCTGATTTGGAACTTTTAGCTCCTGGTGTTCCGGCTCCTCTCTTCTTTATAAATTGTGTAATTGATTGTTCGTATAGGCTGCGAGTCAGATTCAACGCCTCTGTCTGGTGAAATCCACATCATCATCCATGTGACACTGTAGCTACAGGCAAACCTTCTTATTCTTGAAAGTCTCCACCCAGAATACGTTAATTTATTCCAGTCCACCGGTCTGCCTCGACAATTAAAAAAAATAAAAGAAGGAAGACAAATTCTGCACAATTAGGGTTCAGATATTTCCTGATGTGGCATCACTTTAATAGTTCATCGAAGTGTACAGTTTTAGTCCAAAATTTTGGTAGGTTTAGCGGAACTCTAACTTCTAAAGAAGTATATTCTTTGTACATTGTTATGTTATCGACTATCATCAGAAAATGACAGATCTGCTGTTACCATTCCTGGTTACTCATTTTTGAAAATACTGATTTTAAGTAATGCCAAAGACAGTGGCTGACCTATTGCAGTGAGGGGCAAGGAAGCCTAGCTCATTTAGGAGCGAAGTGTGGAAATGTGGCGGCAATTGTTTTATGTGGAATATATGGTTCAAGAGAAACAACAGACCTTAGAAGGGATTGAGCTTTCTGTTGATAGGTTTCAGCATGTGTTCGTAAAATCTTTGCTTGTTTTCACCGAGCGGTCCGGTTACCTCTTCGAGCTTTCCTTGGCCGAACAGCGTCTCGAAGATTGCCGAATCTATTGTCTCATTCGCCGCCTTTTACAGATCCACTTTAAATGGTTCTCCGGTACCTCGATCAGATTCTGGATGAGGCTATTTTAATCTGACTTTCGGCATTGATTTTGAAGTCTCATCGTTCGTCTTTCAGTGGTTTAGTTCCTCGACAGTCCAAATTTTCATTGGTCCGATGCAGGTTAGAGCTGCAGAGCTTCGAAAAATATTGTAGAACTTGGTCCGGTACGTCCTCTTTGTGGAGATTGAAGTGCCTTAGACATAATTTTGCTTCGTCTGAGCTTGGTCTGCTTTGTCTTGCTTATTATTCTCGAGCTTGTTTCTGACAGTATATCTTTCACTCCTTGTTCGCTTTTGTTCTTATTTTCTGATTTGGAACTTTTAGCTCCTGGTGTTCCGCTCCTCTCTTCTTTATAAATTGTGTGATTGATTGTTCGTATAGGCTGCGAGTTAGATTCAACGCCCTGTCTGGTGAAATCCACATCATCATCCATGTGACACTGTAGCTACAGGCAAACCTTCTTATTCTTGAAAGTCTCCACCCAGAATACGTTAATTTATTCCAGTCCACCGGTCTCCCTCGACAATTAAAAAAAATAAAAGAAGGAAGACAGATTCTGCACAATTAGGGTTCAGATATTTCCTGATGTGGCATCACTTTAATAGTTCATCGAAGTGTACAGTTTTAGTCCAAAATTTTTGTAGGTTTAGCGGAACTCTAACTTCTAAAGAAGTATATTCTTTGTACATTGTTATGTTATCGACTATCATCAGAAAATGACAGATCTGCTGTTACCATTCCTGGTTACTCATTTTTGAAAATACTGATTTTAAGTAATGCCAAAGACAGTGGCTGACCTATTGCAGTGAGGGGCAAGGAAGCCTAGCTCATTTAGGAGCGAAGTGTGGAAATGTGGCGGCAATTGTTTTATGTGGAATATATGGTTCAGGAGAAACAACAGACCTTAGAAGGGATTGAGCTTTCTGTTGACAGGTTTCAGCATGTGTTCGTAAATCTTTGCTTGTTTGGACATTAATGGATGGAAATTGTCCATTATCTTTACTGGAGTTTCTGGATTCCCAATATTAGTCCTTCACTCCAAGCATTAGTAAATGGATTTTAAATCTTTGTTCGCTTTTTTTTTTTTTTAGATGGTCTACTTGTCGAGTCTTGCAGAGGTACTAGTGCAAAACAGATCTCAGTCCTGAATACATATTGTACCCAGAGGCCAGAGATGCCATCAAAAATTTTCCATCCTTAGACCTCTACTCTATACAAGATTGTTTTAAATTCCTCAGCTTCTTTAGATGGCTCAGATATCATGCTGAAGAGTCCTTTACACACCCAAGATTTTCTATAGAAGCACTTGTAATAGCTAACCATGGCATTTTCTAGTAATCAGGAGAATGTTGCAGTAAAGAACCCCACCAAGAAGGATGTTTACCCTTTCAAATCAGTGCCAAAGTAATATGTGGTCTTCTTGAGATTACTGTTGAATTACTTTCCACACAATCGGTCTCAAAAAAGGCCTGCTTTATAGGGTTTTGGAAAGATAATGGTGCAGAATCTAAGCCAGACATCAATGTATGTTGCCAAAAAGGGGGAGAAAGAGAGAAGAAGAGGGGAACAAAACTTCAGCTGATAATCTTGGGAAGAGACAAATTGCTACTTTTGTTCTCTTCGTCTAAAATGTCCCAATTTAGATGGGAATATTGTAGGTGGAGAATCTTGAACATAAGCTTTTTTCAAATCTTAAGCTTTTTCCATACTTTTGCTATGAAAGACTCAATTTACCTATCTACTGAGATCTAAAATACCAAGCGATCATAGTTATCTATAATTGCTTCGTTGTTATAATGTGCTCTTCTGATAAGATTATTGTGCCCTGTAGGCATATATCAAAATTGCTCAGGCTATCTCAACCAGACCTGTAAGTTGACATATGCTCCATGCTTTCAAACTTTCGACTGTCATTTCAATTGAGTCTGCTTGTTTTATTATTAGTTGCTGTCACTTGAGATTTCAGTCCGAAGGCTTTTCTTCTGTGATATGCTGTAACACACTAAACAATGCCTGTAGGGGACATATGTATTGTTCCAATTGGTGGTAGATATTTTCCTTTCAGGTCTTTGTCGTGTTGTTCAACCATGTTACAATTCAAACACCAAAGAACTTCACAGCTCCACAAGTTCAATTTTCTTGAGTTGATTTCCCATTGGGGATTGACTCACCCACATAACACCACTGTTGAGTGAAACGTTTGAGCTCTTAATTAACTTCACTGCATTGCCTGTGAAGAATTTCTGGAAATAAGTTCTGTTCAAGTTTCTAATAACAAGTCATAGAAGTAATATTTCTGATGAGGTTATTCTTCTCTTCTATTATATAGGGTCGAAAGATGGTCTCTTTCATCAGTCTTGATTTTGCTCACCAAGCTTTAAGTATGGGGAGAAATTTTATACAAAGGATGGAACTTTTTGCTTTAATTACCATCAACCTTACAAGATTTTAAATTTGTTAGCCTAACTCCTAACTCATAATGTGGCTTTCCCATCAGTGAAGTTTGTTTCCCTGTAATTTTTCTTCTTTTTTGTTGTGTGTGTTTGGGGGGGGGGGAAGAGAGGAAGGAAGGTATTTATTATGGCAACAATCATGCTACGGTCACGATAGGCCAGAAATAAGTGAAGCCAGACAATATTCAGCTTGGTAATGATTATGTTCAGCAAGGGAATGGCAATTCCTAACTAGACCCATGGCTCTTATTTGAGCTTTGAAAATCATCCTCTACCACTCACATAACATTCAAAACAAAGTGATGTGCAAAGTATGGTGTGTTTTCTGTTACATTGATAGTATGTTGAAATTTGTTTACATCTTTATGGCTATTATGATGTGATTTTGTTCAAGATTATCTCATTTCATGATATCTTTTGTAGGATTTGATACCGCCCTCATATTTGGATGAACTCTCAATGTTACAAGACCAAATTAGTCCATTTTCCACTGAAGTTGCTTTCAACACCATCGAACAAGAACTTGGTTTACCTATAGATGACATTTTTTCAGAAATTTCACCAGAGCCTATAGCTGCTGCATCCCTTGGCCAGGTTTGTATTTGGTCAGGCTCATTATCTAGGACCTTTCTCTGGTATCTTTCATGTAATTGAGATGAGCTCTTGTATACAGTCTCACAAGTCCAACATTACCTCAGTCATTTTCTTCTCTCCAATATTAGGTTTACCAAGCTAGGCTTCATCATAAGGGAGATGTAGTCGCCGTTAAAGTGCAAAGGCCTGGAGTTCAAGCTGCTATATCCCTTGACATACTAATCTTGCGTTTTGTAGCAGGGCTACTTAGGAGAGTAGGCAAATTGAACACCGATCTTCAGGTATGCTGCAACATGTAACTCGGATTAAGGCAACTTTGACCTCTATTGGGCTGGAAATGTGGGATTGGGTTTTAATGTCATGTTGTTGACCGTACTGAATGGATCTTCTGGGGTTTTTTGAGCATTTCCATTGCTTGGCATGAGCATTTTTAACATTAAAACATTGTACCTTTTTTTTTCAGTCATGTTGTATGCTATCTTGTCACATTGGGCTGTGATAACTGAGAAACGTGATTTTCACTTGGCAGGCTGTTGTTGACGAATGGGCATCAAGTCTTTTTCGGGTATATATCGATCTTCTGTCATAACATTTTTCTCCACTGTAATGCATGGGGGAATGTAGAGTAAGAATTTGAGTCCTTAACGGAAAATAATTAATTGCTTAGACCTTAACTAAGTCCACTGCACTATGATAATTAAAAGGTACCTTGTAGTATGGGAACCATAAATCTTAAGATCAAGAAAAGGTTGTGCTTAGATTTATGGTTCCCTGGTCAATTTATTATCACACACTCACAAGTATTGCTTTTTTTAAAGACTTTCGCATGGATAATCTTTTGTTAGTTATATGTTGGAACGAAGTTATTCGAACCTTTGAATTTGCTTCTGAAAATATACTGCTTAAGGACCCCCTATGGTGTCATCAGATACTCATTTTTCTAGAGCCTATTCTTTCCCTTCAACTTATTCCCTGGTTTCCATTTCTCCAACAAGTAAAAAGATGGAAGAAAAGAAAAGAAAAAACTGGGAAATTAACTGGTTGACCATGTTCCACCATTTGTAAAGTGAATCCAAACTTTTTCCTTGAATATGCTTGTTGCATGGCGAATATTCTTAGAGCTTCATATTGAATACAGGGGAATCACATTGAATGCAGGAGATGGATTACATGAAAGAAGCAAGCAATGGTCTCAAATTCAGGTAAGAGCACGGTTAGAGGGTTTCTTTATGAGTTCTTTTGGGTCTTCATTTATTTGGGTGTCTGAATACCACCTATTCACAAGTTACAGTGACAAAAATGTTAATACCATGTCACCTGTGGATATGTAATTCTTGAAACGTTGGATCCAAATTGCACCCCAAACGGCTGATTCGTCTCCTTCTCTTGGTCCATTAGATATTTTAAGGCCTTATCCTCTTGACAATGTCGCAAAGACATGAGCATGGGCCATTTCTATAGTCATGGCTCTACCTCTCCGGTTACCCGTATATGTAGTTTCTGTTGCTCTATTAATACTTAATTACCCTCGCAGTTTTTGCTTTTCCATCAACTTGCAAATGATAGATGCCTGTGCATGTTGATGAATATTTCCCCCCTTTTTTTAGCTTTATAGGCTACAGATGCATATTTTGGCAATAATCCTGAAAGACTTGCTTGCTTTCTTGCCTTTTCATTTTAGTTTCTTTTTTTCCCTTCTATGACAGCCAATAGAACTACTTCTAACTCCAGCTATGTTAACTATTTGATCCAGGTCCTTGAAAATATGGTTACCAATATTGCACCTTATTTCCTTGAGGCATGTTTTTATAGAGTAGACAGATTATATCTTTTGCCCTTGACTATATTTTAGGTAGTTCACTTGTCTGAATGATAGCCTATCTGAGCAAATAAGTTGGTTGACAACATTCTTCAAACTCCAGAGAGCTGGAGAAGAATGAGTCACGGCACGGATATTTGGGCATGTTTTCTGCTTGTAAACTCACCTTAGATGTTGTGATAGTAATCATATGCTAGTTATACCAAGTCATTTCAGTATCTAGCAATCCATATTTTTTTCTGTCAATACATTTCTGATATAATGGGATTAAGCATTACATAGAAGCTCTTAGTATGGTCCAATGTATACTTGAACAGACAGTTATATGGCACGATACCAGATGTTGTAGTCCCAAAAATGTACATGGAGCATACGACTCGTAAGATCCTTGTTATGGAATGGGTGGAGGTATTGCTCATTATCTTTTTTTGTCTCTAATCAATATCTAATCATGCACCAAATTCTTCTAAGAATGACTACTACCAGCCAGTTGCCTATAAAGTTTCTTATTGTCTTCAGTTGATGCTCATGAGGCCACACCATAAAACCTTGAAACTATTTGAACATCACCTACTTCCGGTATTTTGTAAGTGTTACATATATATGGGGTATGCTAAGGTAACGTTCCCATGGGACAGTTAGCAGTGTGCCCCCCCTTAAGTGAACAATAATGGTTTTCCAGTCATTATAGTATTCTATAATGAGGAAAGACAATAGCTGGTCAATTCCTCTGTTTTGTTCTCTTTTATAGGAATCTCTTTTGCAACTCCCACTCAGGTTGGATGTGGACAATGAGTTTCCTTAAGGCCTTAGTAAAAATATATCCCTACGGATCACTCAACCTAGCATATGTTGCTATAAATTTGCTTCTTGGTAAATCGGTCAAAATGACAATCAACCTTAATGTGTTTGGTTTCTTCATGGATCACTGGATTACTCTCTTTATTTTGAGCAAGAGTAATTGAGTACCGCTTGTTTACATTGGTGCCGGCTATCCTGAAAGACCTTTGTGCCTTTTTTCCTTGGATAAACCCCTCTATTAAAGAGTCCCTTTTACCAAATGAGGTATCACTTAGAATATCTTATATGCTTTATAACTACAGTAGAAAGAAGAAACTCCTCAATACCATTCCTGTTATTGGATGCCTACTCGAATTATAACTCAAAAAAAAAAAAAAGAGGAAGAGGAAAAAGAGGAGGAAAACTTTTGAAGTTGGTCCCTGTTAATTTGACGCATAGATCGTGGGAACAATGTGCCGGAGACAAAATTACTCTTGTTTCAACAGAAAAACAGCAGTCATAAAGTAGCATCGCATGGCTTGATTGATAGTTTTAAGGTTTTGAATAGGTATTTGAGGCATGTGCCTCAAGTGCCCTTCAGAAACCATTGGGGGGGTGGTCAAAGTCATCTTTTTCTCAAATAGGGTTGCCAATGAAAACTTACGTATGTCCTTAAGATTCTATGCTGGTGTTTCTGCGGCTTTTGCAGGGAAAAAAATTGTCAGAAGTGAAGGATCTTTACTTGGTTGAGGTGAATTTTTAATCAACTTGCAGTGATGTTGTTGTTAAATAACAATGTCTGTACCCTCTGTATGGATCCTTTATTTCAGGAATTAAATGAGATCTCTGTTTCTTGGTGCTGAATAGGTTGGAGTCTATTGTTCCTTCAATCAACTTTTGGAATATGGGTTCTATCATGCAGATCCTCATCCTGGAAACCTTCTCCGTACATATGATGGGAAACTAGCTTATTTAGGTATATGCTACAAGTTTGAATACGTCGGTCTATAAACTCAGACAAGTCATTTATTGCAAAATTAATTATTTGGTTCACTTTCATAGTGTCTTTTCTACTTAAGAATTTATCCAATTGACCATTTCAAATTGACATCTTTCATTTATGTTTAGTTCTTGCTTGAAACTGGTACGTGCTAACCAAGTTGTGAAAATGTGGGCATAGACAATGGTCGTAAATTTAATATTGACGGACTGTTGTTATCTGTGCATCAGTTGTACTTTGGGTTTGATTTTCTTTACAGTAGTTTTGACTAGTTTCTTATATGACCTGGTTAAGAGGCTACCAATTGCTTCATCTAGATGGATTTGCTCCTCCTCCTTCCATAATTTTTTGCTTCTGTTTTACTCTCAAAGACTATGCTGTATATCATCTGGTAACTGCAGGCAATCATTTCTAGGAAATAAAAAGGTTAGGTAAACTGGCGAGCTCTATTATATGAAAGTACATGTGTCACATTCTAAAGTACCTAATATGGGACCAAAAATAGAAGACATGAGAGACACCAGATAGAAAGACATTTTAATGTATAGCCATTCTTAATTTCTGAAAAACAAAAAGAAGCCTTATCAAGCACGCACTTATATGGCTAGGAGGGTGGTGGAAGTGTTGAAATGTTGGAGGAGGAACTTTGAGGATCCTATTGCTGTGGCCATTTGGAAGATGATCCCTGTTTGTATCTGGTGGAGTTTGTGGAGGGAAAGAAATGGTAGATGTTTTGAGGACAAGGCTGTGTCTTTGGAAAGTTTGACGGGCTCTATGTTGCATTCTCTTTTTCTTTGGGCTAATTCGGTTTTAGGGTATCCTTTTTTGGGTTTTCCAGACTTTCTAAGTTTTTTAGCTTGTTTGCTCTTGATGTTTTCAGTATAGTCTCTTGTACTGCCAGCATTCTTCATTAATAAAGTTTAACTTATTAGAATAAATAAAAAAAACTTAAAACTCTCTCACTCTCCCTGCTCCCCTCTCCCAAAAAGAAGAAATAGAATGTGCACAAGGAAGTACAACATGAGGTGGAAATTGGAAAACAAACATGAAAATACCAAGCACAAACTAAAACAAACGGTATTCCCACTATTCAGTTACTGGAAGCTTTTAGACAAAAGGAGTCATGCATACCATGTTAGCAACCATCAGTTCCTAAAAAGCATAGTAACTATCAATAATGTGGGTCAAGAATGTCCTGAAACAGTAACTATCTTCACCAACCTTCTCAGAAAACTCTGGTACCAGGTTATATTTTGAGGTCAAAACAAAGAGGTAGAAGATGAAGCAAGTAAAAAGGGACTGCAAGAAAAATAAGAGATATGAGCAAAGGGCTAGTTGTTATTTTAATTTTGTAGCATCCATGTTATAGTGTATACTTTGGTTGCAGAACAATAGTAACAATGACAATATAATTTTATCGTCACCCTTGAATAAATTTCTCCTTTAGGCTTGATGGGTATCAATTGATTGCACCAGCAATGATGTTAATCCCATTCCATACCTGTTTATACCGCCTGATGTACATGGACTTTTAGAAAATCCGAAACATTTATCCCACTAGTTTAACTTCGTCTATATCAGCCAATATTTGTGTGTAGTAGCGACTCTGCTATATCGGTCTGCATTCCCCAATTTTATCTCAATATCTTTCTAAAATTTTGGGAATACAGAGTAAAACGGAAGTTGGCTACAAAAAAAAAATACTAAACTATGATGGTGCTCCAGTATTGATAATATTTCTCATACAGTCTAAGATTCCACTTTACTACTTGCTATAATTCCACCATGGAAAGCATCATCATTTTGTGTTCCATTGTGGATGCTGTTTGCTGACATGAATATTTTGTGAGAAATTAAAGCCGGCCAATTGCAAACTCAGAATGCTTGAGAGATGCTAGGGAACTAATAAGTTCTAGGTTAGCAAACCAATTGCAATGGTTTTACTGCTTCAGCTCTAAAGGACAGATAGTTGCTTTAAATGATAGCAATATCAGATTGGAATAAGTGGGGTGTCTAAAGAGCTCCTCTTGCTTCGAAAGTGGAGCTCAAAGAGACATCAGACATGGTTGTATCAAATGATTTCAGACCGGCAAAACATTATGGAAATCCTATTTCCAACTTGTTAGAAAGCCAAAGCCCCCACACCAGCTTACTCTCCCATCCCTCCCCACCTTTGCCTGTACCTATGTTTCTACCCTCTGGACTGGTTCATTGACAAGTCCACTGGCATCTGGGTCAGAACATGTACCTTAAAGGTATGCCACTAGACCAGCTGCTTAGAATATTTAAGTGGTTGAGGAACATTTTGCAAGTTCCATGAAAGCTCGCAAGTCTTGAATCGCTACTTTGAGGAAAACTCTAGGGAAATTAACTGCAAGTGTGAACATTATTCTGATTAATCTCTTCAAGGTATTTACACTCTATCCACAGCGCATCTTTTTTTCTCGTGTCAGCTGAATATTCGTTGGATGTATCTATCCCTGTAACCATATGTATTTGTGTTCCCAATGTCAGCTGTAGTGATTTATCCTGTTATGTATTGGTAGATGATATATAAGATGCAGAGTTAACTTTTACTAGTACCACAAGAAGTATTAACTACTGATATACTTGACCACCAGACTTTGGTATGATGGGTGAATTTAAACAAGAACTTCGTGATGGATTTATAGAAGCCTGTCTCCACCTTGTGAACCGTGATTTTGATGCATTGGCTAAGGACTTCGTCACTCTTGGGTATCTATCTTTCCGTTAGAGATTGTTCTCATTGATGTTCGTATTTAGAAGGCTGGTTGACTCACAAACTCTACAGGCTTCTTCCAGCCACTGCTGACAGGGAAGCTGTTACAAAGGCCTTAACAGGTTTTCTCTTTTTGACTACATGAACCTAGGTGTCCCTCTAGCTGGATTTGTAGGACTTGAAGGTGTTTGAACTTTTTTTCTAGAGGATCATACTAATGAGTTCTGGTGTCACCTTCATTGTTTATATTTAGGCGTATTCCAGAATGCTGTTGCAAAAGGAGTCCGAAACATTAGCTTTGGAGACCTGTTAGGAGATTTAGGAACAACAATGTAAGGAGCTGTCTTACCACTTACATCTCTTTGCAAGATATGCATCATCTTCTGCAAGTATGTTAATTACTCTTACATTTCTTTGCAAGACCTGTTAGGAAGTTTAGGAACAGCCATATACTCTTTTCCTTCCCTCCATTACTTAAAATGATCTTCTTTTCTTTATCCTTTTGTCTATATCTCTTTTGCAGGTATAAGTTCAAGTTCAGAATACCCTCATATTTTTCTCTTGTCATTCGGAGGTAGTCATCTTTTTTCCAAAAGAGAGCCAATGGATCCTACTTGATACTGTTGGTAGATTTTTTTTTAATGCTTCTCAAGGTGTATTTGAGATGTTGAATAATGTTGGTTTAATCGATTTTCTCATGACTATTGCTATTTTTCTACTTTAAGTCTTTTACTTCTTTTCTGGCTTTCAGCCTTGCTGTATTGGAGGGAATTGCCATTAGCTTTGACTCAGATTACAAAGTTTTAGGCAGTACGTACCCTTGGATTGCTAGAAAAGTACTAACAGATAGCTCCCCACAGCTAAAGTCTTCCTTGCAAACTCTTCTTTATAAGGTAACAATGACCTTATTGTGTCAATTGATTTTTTAATCATAATTATTTTTTCTTGTTATCATTTTTATTCTATGTCTACTCTATTGCATGTGCACTTAATTCCAGGAGAAAGAGACAGAGCACATACTTTGTCACTCATTATCCTGATTCCGAAATTGGTTCTTCTTCTCAGGATGGTGTTTTCAGAATTGATCGTCTAGAGTCTCTGCTAAGTGAGGTTAGGTTGTCTGTCATTTGTGTCTTTTTTTTAATGATCTCTTTCTCGAATTAAATCGCATTCAGGTCATGTTATCTTATGACTCAGAAATATGACCCTTTGTGGAAGTTCTATTGCAAATGGTCAGCCAAAAAAAACTTGGTGCATTCTACTTAATTTCCACAGCCTCTGTAGTAATGCCTACCCATTGGTTGATTTCAAATTGTAAACTAAAAAATGAATGGTTCAGTGAGACACTAGAAAATGAGTAAATACAAATAAAATAATTTGTTCTGCTGAAGAGCACTAAAAGAATCAATTCTTTTTCAGTTGAAACTGGCTTCCTTTTTAGGGAGTCATTGGATATAGACAGATTATTTAGATCTTCTGGTTCCATTTCATGAAAATGTTGCATCTTTTGGTTATTAATACCTTCATCTAATGGTTCATTAAAGTGCCGCCCCTACCCAAATGAGTCCTAGGAGGTGGCTTGGATAAGGGTGTGCAATTTATCCGGTTTCCCTTCACTGTTTTTGCTGAAAGACTTCCGGTTCACAATTTTTTTAAAATTTCAAAAAATATTGTAAATATTGCCTCTTTCAAGTTGTTTAGTTGTTTACTTATTTGTATGATTAATTGTTTGTTTAGTAGTTTTTTTTGTAATTTTAATTTATTGTTTATTTTGACCGTGTTTTATTTTGTTTTGAAATTTAGTTGTAATTTTAATTAGAGTTTATTTTGACATCCTGAAATAATGAAATATTGTTTTGGAATTTAGTTGTTTAGTTCTAATTTTAATTTAGAGTTATTTGACAATGTTTATTTTGTTTTGGCTCACAAAATACAACTTAAAAAATTCATTTTTGGGCCAATGGACCCAAACTAAATCTGACTTTTTAGGCCCAGATAAGGAACCGGAATTTCTGGATTCTGAAGGACCGGTGGGTAAAATATCTTCCGGTTCCATCCGTTCTCTTTTGGATATGGTCCTCCCTTCACTGTTTTTGCATCAAAAGACTGGTAATAACTCTGCTAATTCTTGGTTTGTGAAACCTGAAGTGGCACTGTAAGGGCCTTTGTTTCTTTTCCAACCGTAATAGCTAAGACTCATTGCCTTAGTTTACTCAGAGCCTCAAATAACTCTTATGGCAGTCCCTCCGTGCCAAAACGAAGAAGGCCTTGGTCAGAAAACAAGAAAAGAAAACTGATTCCAGGGTAGTTATTAAGCAAGTCCTGGATTTTACTTTAAATGAGAAGGTATACTCCTGAAATTCCTCTTCAATCACACCTGAATCCTGTGACTATTGCAGATGTTTTTGTAATTCTTTTTTTTTTTTTTTTTTTCATGGGTTCACATTTCTCAGGGAGCCTTTGTGAGGGATATACTACTTCAAGAAGTTGCTAAGGTAGAATCTTTGGACTCGTACGTATTGTGTCCATCTTTACTTCTAATTGTAGCAACTACTGTAGTGTTCAGGTATTTGACGTTAAGTCAATAAACATACATTAATGTGCCTTCAATACTTTCCATTTGTTGATAGCACTATTATTTTCCTGTGTTTTGGGGGGTAAAAAAGAAAAGTCATCAGTTTTCCTCGGTGCATTCAGAAGATAGACTTGCACAAAATTATGTCACGTTCTCTCTAGATTTTGGAGGATCGCCTTGCCTTTTCTTGTGTCCTTGCAGGTATAGGAAAATACAGTCAGGATGTAACAGTTGGTCATCTTCAGTTGCCCACCATAGGAAACATGTTCTCTTGACTATTTGGTTTGTGTCCCTAAAAGAATGCCTTCCTTGTCCATTCCCACGTGTTCAGGATGAAACAGTTGGATGACTGCAGTTACCAACTATGTTTCTGGACGATCTCACAAATCTGTTGATTAGCCATTGAAAAAAGATACATATGGTTGCTGGTTTGTTATAATCGTTGAGCACATTGGTACATATCACTTGTTGAATGGTCCCTTTGCATGTATCTATCATGAACTGATTTAATCATCTGTTAGTATATACTTAAGTCCAATCACACTGGGAATTACGTACAGGGTTTGGATGCACTTGGACTAGCAACACTGGATTCTATAACTTCTAGAGCTACTGCAAGTCTACCCTTCATTTCTTTCTTCTCATGCCCTTCCATGACTGAAGAAGACATGGAAAACTTGAGAACGCTGAATCGCCTTATGCTGTTGCTTTCAGGTTATCAGCAGACTGAAAATTCCACCATGGTAAGAGCTTTTGTTTCTACACTACAACAACCTGTTATATAAGCATTAAAAGAGAAGCGGGAGGGGGAGGGACCAAAGCATTGGTGAATTAATATAAGCACTGAGAGGAGGGAGAGAGTTCAATGGGCACTCACATTTGATACTGTACATGTGCATTAAGCTTGCTATTGACTGGCCACATTTGAGATACTGCTGCAATCCAACATACTCTATTGCATGTACCAAGAAATCAACCAATTCAGGAATTTGATTAATTGATTGAAATTTGTAATCTAGCTAAAGGTCCTTGTGTCACAATTAATGCATTAATTCCTACTCTGTAGGGAGTTGCAGTTGTCAGATCAAGCGAGAATCAAGAACTGTACCTGACGGAAGTGTCATCTGTTTTCAATCAACTGCCTTCTATTCAGGAGATTCTACCGATATTATCTGTTATTACGGAGGTAAGACAATCATGCACATGTTTGAGACACACTTCACAGGCCATTGCCATTCTTTGCTTTCTGTTCGTGACAACTCCTTCGTCTTTGTTGATCACTTGTATTTGCAGCTCCCACCAGAATCCCAACAGCAGTTACTTAGTCTACCAGCTAATCTGGCCGGACGATTAACTTCCCGTGTTGCTGCAAGGACACTCCGGAGAATGTTTTTATGACAGAGTCACGTTTTGTGTATGAATAAGACGTATCAGTCGTTTGTAAACATCAAAAGATTTATCCAGTAAGGCCTCACTAAGGTTTCTTTATTTTGTATGGTTACTACCGATTAGATACTTTTGGCTAGTGCTGATTAAATTTTTGGGATACACACACTTTTCAGCAAGGGGTTTGACACATTACACTCTCCAACTTTCAACTTTAGATACTTTGCACCTCTGTCAATATTTTCTGTCAAATTAGACAAAAATTGACGATGATGCCCTTTTATCTACCTTGCATGTTTTCTTATCTGAAGGCATTTTTTGTCAATTTATCAAGTCAGAGGGGGTATTATTGTCATGTCAAACATAAAAAAAACTCAATTTCCAATCTACCATGTTTGACATTGATAGTTAGAGAGTGTAATACGTCAAAACTAGTAATTTAGGGTGTTCTGTGTTAAAACTCCTATAGTTGATGAGTGAATATTAAAAAGTATATTTATACTTTGATTTTGTTATAGGTCTGAACTTTCATGGTAATTGCAAAGACTATTGTGAAAGATTTATCTTTTTTCCTCGTGCTCGCAAGATGTCGGGTGAAGCAAATACTGCCATTTACAACTTAAGTACACAAGACTACAATCGTAACCTTAAAACTTGCCTGGCCAATATAATGAAACCAAGAGACAGGGTGGGTAAATATTCCAGCTATAATCGGAAAGTTCGCATATGGGAACCGAAACCAAAATTTGCAAAATGCTTGAAAAATATTTTGGGCCCATTCGAGCCAAAAAAAGTTCGCATATGGTCGAAATCAAAATTTACAGAACTGAAAAAATTTACATTCTAGTAGGTACCATAACTGAAATTGATCATTCTAGTTTCATGCGTCTTTAGTTCTTAACTTGTAACTAAAAGCCAGTAATATTAGAGTCTCGCAATTCTGTGGTTTATAATTTCTCTTAATGGTAACAATAGAGGCAATCGGAGCAACGTCCCTTTAAGTGCGCTAAATGTACTACTTAGGGTCAAGATTTGAAAACCAGGTTAGTTTCAGAAATTGAGGCAGATTAGATTTTGAGAGAAAGAAATGAAAAAATAAATTTTGACGAGTCTATGAAAATATAAATAAATAATTTGAGTAACTTTTTTATGTTTATTGTAATAAAAAAAAAATTTGAAATGAAGAGATTATTTTAAAATTATTTCATTTCTTATCAAAAAATGTTTGTTGACTTTTGCAAACATTTCCTTAAATCATTGTAAAAGGCTCGCTTATCCAATAGTACGCAGCAAAGGTTGTTCATGGGGCCATAGGTAACAGCTGATCCTACGTGGTTTTGACAATTGTTTCGGTTTTAAAAAAAAAAAAAAAAACCACCTTCATGATTCAGAACACAAACCTTACCACAGTGATTTGTTTCTAGTTTTTGTAACGTGCGGTTCAATTTAGGTTCCATTTCGGTCAAATCTATATTCCCTTTTCTTCTAGAACTAAACCATGCGCAATCGAAATTGGTCCAAACCCAAAAGGCCTCACTGTAAATGCATGCCTTCGGAAATAGGACTTTTCTTTATTCGGAATTACAGAAGGCAGAAAAGCACAAAAAAAGGATTGGGCGGGAAGCTCAAACCATACGCATTAAACTGACTTTCCCTTGACTAGGTGGTCAGAGAAATAGCGCTTCAGCTTCTAAGAAGCGTACAAGATAAATAAATTTGAGACAGTGGACACCTCCATGTGTAGAACCTTCAACAAAGAATCCCGTGTTTCAGAACAGGTCTAGATATTCAGCACTTGACCAGGTTGAACCATATGGCAGACTTATGTATTATATTCGACCCTGGCCAAACTAATCCGAGCAAAATAGCTACTGCTTAAAGGCCGCTGTCGCTGGTGCTTTGTATCACAATCTTGCAAGTGTGTCCAAGTCCAATGGATTCCCTTATTTCATCTGTACATCGGATAAGATGACCCTGCTGAAAGAGCCTCTTGTAAATTTTGTTTCTCACTAGGTAGATTATAACATGTATAAATCTTATTTGTACCAACCCAAAAAAAAAGGACTTATTGTTATACATACGAACTCCGAAGAAACAAAAAAAGCAAGATATTGGATTGTTTAAGGATATACTCGAAGAGACTTGCCCTGTTCACCGTGTAGAAATTTCTCAATTTGTACGAGTACCTGCGGAGATTTCAAGAACATGGCAAGTAAATACACCAGGGTCATAGCAGCAGAAATATGCTACACAGGATAGGATGAAGAGAGACCTCAATTGCTATGACCGTTGGCGAAATATCAGAGAGATCTTCCACACGCAGGTTGGCTGCAAGATCTGAAAAGAAAAAGACCTCTGTTTTCTTCAACATTGAGGATTTTTATGTAAAAGTATATAGTGCAATAAGGACGGATTCAGCTAAATGCTTTAACAAGTTTCATTTAACATTCGTCACAATCATCATCTGTTTGACCTAAGAATTTTGCTCATTCTGTCCAATGCATAACTTAACGCATAGCAAGAGTCAATATTGTACGCCAAATTTCCACCAGTAGGCCTATTAGGAAGTCATAAGTTGCTCTCTTAACACAAAAGGATCGAATCTAACATCGTGATGAATGCTCCTAATATGGTTTTATGCTGTCCAAGAGAATGTGGTGCCATAGAACACTAACAACTTCCAAAAGAAGTTTGGAGAGTCCAATAAGTGGGGTATGGCCTCCTGTTAGGACCATATACTATCCTACGTTCCCCAATTATATCAACCAGTGCATTATAAACATAATTGCATCAGGAACACTAGAGCAGTTTCAGTGGAGCCACATCGAGGATGCATTTTCCCCTGAACTGAGAGTGCAACCATGTCTTCCAGTATTCAAGTGAGGGAGGTGAAAAAGAAGGCAGGAAATAAAACACATTAGTATTTAGGAGAAGGCATACGTAGAACGGAAACTGTAGCATCAGCATCCGCATATGCCTGAGATCTCTTCTTGGTGAGAGTGAATAGTCCCACAAAAGCCTGCAGGAAAGTTGAGGATTTAATCCTTCTGCAAAACCAAACTCTAAAGCTGAATCTAGTGGGGGGGTTTTGATATTTTGATGGAATTGATAGCCACCTTTGTGTAAGGATCTCCTGAATCGAAATGCAAGAGAGGGCGAGAATCAGTTCCCACTGCAGCAATTCTCCTTGCCAATGCATCAAGGGGCACATCTAAAAAGACTGTGATCCCCTGCCTCATAAATTTCCTAGAATAAAAAACAATCAAGGAACTCTTAATACAGCTGAAATAGATGTAAAGCTTATACATAATAAAAAAGGGTACTAAATTGCAGTATCCATGGCTAGTATACCAGTTGATAGGGCGAACCACTACGCCACCCCCAGTGGCAACAACTTGCCTGGGCACTAAGGATAATTTCCGCAATACCGCGCTCTGTGAAGCAAAGTGAAAAACTGTTGCTCTCTCTCTCAATAAACATAAAAAAAAAAGTTAAACAAAAAGGAATTACTCCTAGCAATAGTAGTGGCATCAGTGCATTTATTTAACGCAAAGAAGACCGGAAACAGGTTTCTTAATACCCATTAACACAGGGTCGCCATTCTGTAAAAACTTCAAATTATTCTGTTATTGACCAATTCCAGTATGTCTAAATCCAACGTCTTCCACATTTTCCAATTTGCACCTTTATGACCTCATGAATCAGAATTTGAAATAAGTTCCACCTTTCCTTTTCCTTAACGTCATATTTGATTAGAAATGAAGAAACCACTTCTATATCCAGTTGGCACAAACCAACTAAAAATAGTCTAAGAGCAGCCCACAGAACCAGGTTAATCCAGTGTACCATAAAGCTTCAAGTACAGTATCTTTAGTGCCTCTTTTTTTATATGAAAATGCTATTTAATTCCTAAATTTTCACTCAATGTTTCACATACAGATGTCAATTGATATGAGAAGATCCCAAATCTTATATGTCTGGATGATTGAAATTGAACCCTAACAAAAAAAAAACACAATGCTAAAGGCAAGGGGTATGTGAAATCAAAATCTAGAGCTCCTAACACCAAGTAAACGTCATATCTGAAACAACAAAACGATATTTCAGGAACTAGTAGCATGATAACGAGAATCATAACAGTAATACGTGTAATTGCAATAAACAGTGGGGAAAAGAGAGGAGAAAAGAAATTTTGGCAGTTAAAAATATACAGTGTTCCAACAAACCTCCTCATCTCTGAAGAAGCTCTCACCACGCTGTTCAAAGATTTGTGCCACAGAGGTTCCACCCATAGTCTGTTCCACATATGCATCACTGGCTCCACAAATGGAATACATCTCTAAGTGAAAAATTTGCAACCCACAATAGCATCATTATATTGTTCTGAAGCCAACAGTGTAAAGGTGCGAAATACAGCCAGTCACACCTTTCCCTAACATAATAATCTGATTGCTGAAACAGATTAGCCCAAAGGGGGGCTGTAGTAGATGTCCCTGATGGAAAAGGGAAAACCTAAGCCATAAACTGGTGAATCCTACCATTTTACTATGCCTTCTCTGAGCTGTTTCATTATCCACATAAGATTAACTGGAAACCATCTCCCAAACTGTTTCTTTCCAATCATAACAAACAAGTTCCGGTGACAAACCCAGAGACAGTAAAATCACTAACCTGTCAACAAAGGAATAACCCAATGCTTCTGACAGAATTCGGCCCACTGTTGTTTTGCCAGAGCCCATCATTCCTGAATTTTACACTTAATAGAATTCAATGACAAGAAGAACCATATTGGTAAGTCAAAGATGAAGTTCACAAAGGGGACTTACCGAGAAGAAATATAGAGCGCCCTTTTAAGCGTGAACCAACCTCTTTTGCCTTGTTCTGCAGTTACACCAGAGTCCGATCAGCAGTGCTATGGGCTTTAGATTGTATAATAAAGAGTTAGTATACCTTTAATAACCAGTCCTCATTGAAAGAGGCGTAGAAATTTCCAGATTCCAGTATTGTAATAGCTACAAAAGAAAATATTACAAAAAGTAATTGAGAAGAAGCAGGAAACCCAACAGAAAAGAACATAAATGCCCGAACTCCATTGAGAAGCTGTTAGCATGAACAAACTATCACGTATAAACAACAGGTGATTAAATTGAATATAAGTATCAACCCAAAGAGTAGCTAGTACACCCAGCATTAAAAACTTTAGTAGATTTATCAACCTTGCTATCTGTAACCCAAGGTACATCTCATCATACACTTTTTTGCAATGAGAATATTATCTTTCTTCCTCTCTTAGATTACATCACCTCGTCAAATCCATTCAGTAAAGATAAAATCAGATCAAAAAAATTTCAAGAAATTCAAATTTCACCTTGAAATCTGAACTATCAGAAGAATCATGGGCACCCAATTTGATATCTGCTGTTTAGCTAAATAGATCAGCTAGAATCAATCGTGATCTCAAGTTTAACAATTAAGTTCTTGACACAACAAAAAATATGATTCTAAGGACCTTTAGGTTTTCCTCTATTGAATGTACCCATTAAGGCATATCTTAAAGTAGCAAAATCTGAAGCATTTAGGTACAAATAAATCGTTAATCTTTGGAGAAGCCTACTGTGTAGTCAAGAATGCAAAATAACCTCGTAAGGAAAATTTTATTTCAATCAATGATATAGCATAGATAGCAGATAACAATTAATAAAGCATAGCATCTTGATGGGACTGGCACAGGCAGATATATACCTTGTGCTTGACAACAAGAGTGTGGAAGTGCCAAATCAAAGCGCCTCTGCCTCGTGCACAGGTTTTTCCGTGGCAAACAACATATTTTTCTCTTACAATCTTTGCTGCCTCTCTGATTCAACGGCACCACCGCCACATTCTGCTTCCCTCCAATACTCTTAGAACCGATCAAGAACGTAGATAACTGGGACGCTGCACCACACGTTGCCTCCATGGCCTGAAAATTCT
>CM025851.1:32199765-32352924 GCA_003952965.2 Morella rubra
GGTCACAATAAGACATGAAAAAAGTCACTGGATGGATGTGATACCAGAAGCAAAGTTAGTCAGTATGCTTGGTGTCTGGCTGAACTACACACATTAATTTATCACTAAGCTATAATCATTTCAGCGGACTCCTGCTATAGCAGATTATTATTCAAAACAATTCCGGATTTGTCGAGTACCAAAGTGGACTCAGTAAGCAGGGGATGGTCTCGCATTTCATATCATAACTAGAGGCAGTAGATGGAAAGTAGGACAAGCTGTTTAGATACAGAAAAATGATATCGCTGCATCAGGTCTAAGGAAACTCTCCGTTCATGAAACATCAATAATTTTCATTCAAAAACAGTAATTGAGGAAAGTTATTATTATCGTTCTTTGTGATAAGACTTTACATCGTTAGAAAAATTATCATGATTCTTTTTCCTCTTCCATTAGGCTCTTCTTTCTAACACAACTCCTCTTCCACTTGGCAAAGCAGATGACACTTCTAAAATTTTGCGTGCTCATTCACGCCTCGCTATGAATCTACAGACAAGATATCTTTTTCGGCATTACTCCAGAAAGCTCAACATTAACAATTATTTTGTTATTCTTGATAGAGAGAACTACTATGATAATTCTTTTGTCAGATGACCGAGGGTGATGAGCCCCCACGTTTGATTGTCATGGATTTATTTATCTAAGTTAGAAGTTTTCATAGTGATCACCTTCGGGTCTTATGGCTTAATATGTACTGTACGTTCGTTCACACGCTAACAACATCGTCTACCTCAGGGTGTTTTATCCCAAGTGTTTAATCGTGTCCAAGCACATACATAATCATTCATGACTCTCAGACGGTGCATAAACGCTTATTTTGATCACCTTTGAAAAGTCTTAACACATCATGCTATCTCCATGAATAATAAAGATTAATGGATTGACAATCAGGGCACGCATTTCAATTCAATTTGTACAACACTCTCTAATGGATACTCACTCATAGAATATGACAACACATGTGATTCGCTTCCTCTTTGAAAAGTTGCTGTCAAGATTCAACTCATGATTAAGCATGTACATAATAATCTCATTAGGATTAGATAGGTAACGTTGGATTAGGATCAAGGAATAAGAATTAGTTATTTCTTCTCTGAGGTTATACACACCAGCTGGTAATACAGTAACACAATTTTGACATAGGGTAGTTATTGAGATGAGAAAGGGATTAGGATGGCAAGATGGTATCATAAAGAATATGTTCAAGCTTTGTAAAGAGACATACATACTTTGGGTGAATAAAGTTTATTTTTGAAAAGAAACGGATAAAGTTCGACATACAGAATGGACTAGGAAAAGAGTATCGATCTTCATCGAAAATGATTAATTTTTTCCTTAATAGACGGAGACATTAGTTACGGGTCGTGACAGGAGAACATACGTATTGAACGAACCATGAAATTATTCTTAGGCGAAAAGTTATTCATAGATCAAATAACTACCAGTCAACGAAGATGTAGAATACAAGAAAATTAAATGAGTTAACCGCGACATCAACAATTATTGGTGGGAAAAATAATGTATATATTTTTTTTTTTTTTGTTTTCTTTTGTTATATGTATTGTTTTTTGCTTCTGTATTTTGGACTTTTGCATTACACAGGCATTTTAAAGTATACTCTGATCAAATGAATAACCAACAAAACTTCTATCTACTTCTACACATCTGAGCCGATCTTACATTAGGATTGACATATATACCCTGAAATCTCTTTTTTTTCACACTCTACTTATCTCTACTTTCACTTCTTGTCTTTGATTCCTCGACAGTCCTTACTCTTACATATTATATTTCGGATCGAAGACTATTGGTTTCGTATAGTTCTGAATCGAGTCAATTCATCTATAATCTCGGACATCTACATATATAAAAATAGGATTTATGGTAGAGGATAATAACTTATTCTTTTCTAGACTTGTTTAACTTATTTTCCGACACATTTGTTCGAAATTAATAGACATACTCGTATATATATCAAAACAGCAGACTCACCGGGTTAACGTGCAACTCATCATAATATTAAACCAGTGACCCCAAGCTGCTGTAGAGCACACCTATGGCCGGAATTCTCCCTATACCTCGATTTCGTTGGTAGATTGTTAAAGCTCCGCCAAGAAGGCAACACTAATAACTAGGTATGTTTCGAGCACCTCCTTACGCTTACCTACGGTCTTTTCCATGCTCTTTACACTAAACATAGCATATATATTACGGATCTTTAGCATTCGTCGTGTTCTCAGATCTATAGAAATTGAAATCATATAGTTAGGATTCTCTACGCACTAGGTGTCACTTTCTACGCTGTCCGATTGACCAGAAAAAATACTCTCTCAACATTCTTCTAACTATACATATGCGCAATCAAAACGATTATACATAGCATAAATCTAAACTAGACAAAACTTAGCCCAATGGATTTCCGGATACACTAAACTACATACCTTGAGTTACATAGTCACGCTACTTGCCTTCAACTCGAATTATTATTATATACAAGGTCTACATCCAACTCTACAACAATTAAATCTCCAGACTAGAAACTCATATCTTCACATCTCATAAAAATAAATAAAAACAAAGAGCACATATTAAAAGTTTATAGATCAGTGTAAGTATTTATCAGAATTATTACTAGACGACAAATAGGGAAACTCCTTGTATGTAAGGAAGTAAATAATTTAGATGTAAAATTGTCAAGGCTTCAATTAACGTGGTTCTCAACTTCTAAGATTTACACTTAACCACTGTGGTATGAGACAATTTAGAATTTCATGTAACTGGGTGTGAGGAATCCAGAAATATTTTCATTTAAATGACAATTAAGATTTGTATACGTAAAATTCAACGATGGGTCATTAATAGACACTATTAGGGATAGATACCTACAAGTACTAATTTAATCTCAGCGTGTACGTTTTCAGATTGGGAACAACTCTAAATTAATGCACATACTAGAACCAATTACTCACTTAATTATACAGAGATATCATATTGATCATATATGCATGATCTATTCATCGTTAAGAACACTTACGGAACTAATTATATATGTCTACGGGCTATTGACTAAGAATAATATTTCTTACAACCCAAAGTTTGCATGCGAAAAGACTGTACAAGTGGATTTAAATTATTTCAGCAAGTTTGCATTATTGTACGAGAGCGAAGAATTCATTAAGTTAATTCTTGAGTTGAATAACAGATTAATTGGTGTCATTAATACAGTATAAGTTTAATTCAATGATGCAAGTTCAATTGTGAGTTCGCTCTCTCTGTAGAAGTTCGATTCACATATCAGTGATGTTTATTTTAAAGAAGAGGAATACAACTTTACTACATAAAAATAGAATTTACTACATTACACAATATATGGTCGTGAGCGATAAATAAGGAATGTTGCATCATAGCCTAAATCTGCAAGAAGAGATGCATAACTGGTTGTCATGTTAGGTATTGAATCATGCTTGGAATTTCTTCGACAAACACGCAGTTTTGGCATGATGCAATAGTGTAGTTATCGAGACCCAATTAGGAATTCATTCTTGAATTTACAAGGATTACTAACTATTTGAGGTGGCAGAGGCACTACGATAATCGTAAATGTCTCTGAATAGTTAGAATGGAGTTGATGTGGGAAGTAATAGAGGTTATGATTTTATTTTCAGGCAGACCAATATGTATATGCGAGTCTTCTATACTCTCGAACACAGATGTACGGACTATATGTGGAATCGTCGGTGGAGTGAAAGAAATGAAGATAAATTTGTCTATATTGTCAATATGAATGATCTTTGATCTGCTTAGAGAGACTATATATTATTTTCATAGTGTTATGAGGAATAAGGAGTGATATGGGTTAATTATTAAAATATAGTCGTTATGGGAGTTTCAGGTGGCAAATGGACTTGGTTATTGTCGCATCAAGATAGGGACGATAGTAATATATGTATGATATAGGATTTGCTGTATTAGGAAAATAGTTCAATCTATGAGATAGAATAAGATGAAATTGAAATTGGATATGACTCTGAATGTAATTAGTTTTCGAAGATAATGATCAGGTGGCGATATATATTAGTGTGAGATATATAGTTGTTGAGTTTGGGAGACTATATGATGCAATAGGAAAAGTAACATTGTTCAATTGATATAAGTTATGAAGTAGGCTTTTTGATTTCTTGTAAGAAAACTTAGTAAGTCATTTAGATTTTGATCCGGGACTATGGAATATGAGATTGGAAAACTAATGAACGCACTTATGCATAATGGGTGTCATATTAGGTATGAGTATAGGTTATTGGTATTGGTATTGGTATCATTTTGTTTTTGTCTTATTTGGGATTGGTCCTGAAAAATAGTTCAAGACGCTGGGAAGGTATGGATTTCGCGTTGCTGCAAAATGATTTGAATTGGGAATGTAAATTATTGGATGTCAAAGCAGGTCGCGGACGATATTGTGTCTCAACTTACTCATATGTGAGGCATATTCAGTAGCTCTATAGGGAGAAACCGTGAGTGGACTGTTGGGTGCATTATGGACGAGGAAGATGGAGTTCATATTTAGATTCTAAACGTAGGTGTATTTCTCGTGTTGCATTTTGTACACGCTAAGTGGGTGACTAGACAGTGACTCGATTGTTTTCGAGTGATTGATTAATGGTGGGGTGTTTATGAGAGAAGACGATCTCACTCAGTTGGAATATGGCAGTGGTGAGAAATATAGTTCAATGTTGACTCGTCTTGGTATGGGAGGTAAATGGGTTACTCTTCAGAATAAGTCGTCGTTCTGTGTTAATTAATTTAGTTGATGGATTTCTTTTTTTCTCTTTTTCGTGTAGTGACTCAAGAGATGCTATTGTCTTCTATCGTGATGGCTGTTGTTATTGCGGAAGTTGTGTGATGGGAATAACATCTACAACTATGTACATGTTGGATATAGGGGAATAGCATGGTGGTGTATGTGTGAGAGATATAGTTTGGGATTAGCCTGACGTGGTGAGTGTTAGCTATAATTAGTCAGATTGGTTGTATAGCGCATTGGTAGGGAGATGTTCACTCAGGGAGAGGTTGTAGTTGCAGTCCTGGGTTCTAGATGAGGTTGGTTTGTTAGAGATGTGCGGGAGGGCTGTGTGTAGTACGTCTCTTGAAGCTATATACTTCGGTGGTGCGATCTGTGTTGGATTTAATATTGGAGATGTTGGTGTTGGTGGGTTTTGTTGGAAGGCGGAGGGCTGAGGGTATTAGACTACTTCATTGATATCAAGTATGGGTGCTACTCGAGTAGTGGGAGTTTAAGAATTATCTAGAGAATAGTGAGGGTTGATAGTATAGTGTTAAAATGACTTAAGATTAGTTCATGATGTTTACAGTTTTACGTGTTGTTTTCGTCTGTTTATACTATTTATCTATGTTATAGTTTTAAATTGTGAAAGAATGTATGATCATAAATATGTGTAGATGGACTATATTGAGTAATCATTATAGCGATAAGCTATTTTTTTTGTTGCACAGTTTATCATAGTATGTATTAACTGTCCTGTGCTTGCGACTGCTATAGGGAACGGATGTTGACTTGGAATTGAAAAAGCTCTGGCGTGAGAGGGTGAATACTGTGGCTTGGGGCTCACATGAGATGTATTTCCTTTGGTGTGAGTGCAGAGTAATAGGAGTATGCGCGGTAGGTAGGGAGCAGCAAATTGGGGATTGTGCCCGTTGTTGGTGTGTATTTAGGTGCGGTTCAACTTTCAAGAAGGGCTGACATACTGTGAGATTCAGTAGAAGGTATAGTTGTATGGCAATGGTTTTGGGTCATCGGGATTAGGGAATTGGCTCAACTCGGGTGGAATAATTACTGAGTTTTGGCGGAAACTTTGGCAGAGGGATGTATTTGCTGGGTTAGTCATAACTATGAAGAGGGTCCCATAGGCAGTACAATTGTCATTCACCTGTAGATCATTTATGTGTTGGTGCGGATGCAATATGCTGGAAGGTGAATGGGATATAGGCGCTCATTTTAATGTATGTCATCTATATTGGCATGGATACACAGTTGGTCAAAGCACTTTATGGGATCATTGCAATCAGTTTGAGGGTAGTGCAGCAGGTAAATCACCTAGAGCACATTTACATGTGAGAGAGGAAGATCTAGCGGAAGATTGCCGATATAGTGGACTTTATATGAAAGATATATTGTAGCAGAGTATGTATATCAATTGACATGCTTTTATATAGATGGTCGGCAGGATATCGATACTTGGAGGAGAGAGAAGAAGTTGAATTTCTTGGTTAAAGGTTAACTGCTTGGTTTGGGTAATATCGATAGAGTTTTTTGTATCATCTCATGAGGATGCATTGGTTATGAGTGGATGACTGGGGATTGGATCACGAGATACTCTTGGTTATTTACCAGAGTATCACTGTGGTGGTGATATCCTCACTGGGAAAAATTTTTGACTGCAGGGCACGCGCTTATTATTTGTTAGGAATAGTACAATGAATAAACATGTATGAGGGTGGGAACTTGCATATGGATTGATCGAATTTCTATTGGTTGAGTTGCAGATGATAAAATGTAGGAGTTACGGTTGTCTGTAGTTGTAGATGAGAGTGGAAGACATTTGTAGTTTGGTTTACGGAGAAGTTGGGCGGGAGAGCTTGCAACAAATTGGAAGAGCGCGGAATGGGTGAGGAGGGGTGATACGTTATGTCTATCTTCTAAGCTGGATAAGTGGTCGGGATTTCATGCCTATATATATGGTAGCAAGACGGAAAGGTAGAAAAATCAGAGCTCAGAAGAAAAGCTTATTTGGGTGAGGTGTGTCTGGAGCAATTATTCCATTGTGTAAGGATTGTGCGCTTGCATATACTAGATGTTATTGTTCGGTAGGGATCGTAACAGATATCAAACACATCTGAGGGATTTGTACGCAAAGTAGATAGTGTGCATGACTAGACAGGTGGATGGGACGTATAGGCAAGATGGAGAAAGTAGATTCATGGCTATTTAGCTTGGACTTGATAATATCGGGCTATGGCGTGCAGGAGGTTGGCAGGTGTTCCTTTCGTGAAGAGACCTATTAATGACTAGTTTACGCAGAGTGTTGTGATTTGCTGATAACATCACCGCTTATAGTGGTATGGTTCTTTTCTTTAAGAGGCAGGCAGATGTGTTCGCACTTAAGTGTGTGTAGAACTGTGATAGCGACTAATCAGATAGGGCGATCATTGCTCTAAGTTGGTAGGATTTTAATAGCATAGTAAGTTAAGTTATAATTTGGCCTGTCATCATTGAGATTTTAGTTGCATTTAGTATTTGGAGATTCGTACGGTTCATGGCTATCAAAGTGGATTTTTGTGTATTTTAAATTGAATATCTTAAGTGTTTGGATCTGACGGGAAATTTCCTTATACTCTGTTAGTATAGGGAGGATTGGCTCAAATTAAGATCCTGAGGATACTATTTTTGTGAAACAGTTTAATTAGGAATGATTAAAGTATCTAATAGAGAATTAGTTTGATTAGCATACTAGTTTAGGAGTATATAGGTAATGGCATTTGGTACTCGTTATCTTATACTGATAGTTCGGAGGCGTGGAACATTGTGGATATTGTGGCTGGTATAACCGATTCTTTCCACTAGCATATTGGTGAACTCTCATGGTTGGTGGTACAAAGCGGAATGGTGCTTGGCATTGTCCATGTTTGTAGTGTAATCACAAGATCTGGGGTCACCGGTGCGTTGGATTAATGATGTAGCAAAAATTCTTTGCTACATGGGGCATACGACGGTTTCTTACTAGAAAATTCATAGGGGTGGAGAAGAGATCACAGATTCAATTTGACGGTATCTCTCATGAAATGACTTCCACACCTATTTATGACGGTAATGACATTTCGTTCAGGGTCAATTTAAGGGTATTTTTACATTTTGAGCTCAAGTGGTATGCGAAGAAGCAAAGTATTTTTTCTTCATCATTGCCTTTACTTGGAATGACTACATCTGTTCGCCATAATCTTAAGATGCTCTTGCATCATATGATCTAATGGACAATCTACATTGGTGCATTGCTTTAGATTTGCTCGGTCTGCGTGTTAAGACAAAAATGTATCACGATTCATAAGGTCTAGGTCTTGACTACATAAATTCGTGGTGTGTGGACATTGAGGACTATCAAATCATCCATTCAAGATCATACTTGACATAGAGCGGATAAACGGCTAATATTGGAGACCTACTCGTTGTTGCACATGTATAATTCAGGAAAAGATGACTATCGAGGACGAGTAATAGAAGATTGCGTATTGTCTGAAGCTTGAAGTGAATGAAAGACTGAAAGTATACGAAGGAGATGGGACTTTTTGCGTTCGTACTGATATTTCATGTGTGTTTACTAAGCTTCACTATACGCTAAGTTGAATCGTATTAGGCTTAGTCGCTCTGGGAGGATGTGCTTTTGACTCTTGGGATGCATGTGCTGTGAAATGCAGATTTTTATTGAGATATTTGTCCCGTGAGATTATAGGGCGCTGATTAAAATTAAAACGATGGCGAAGTAGATCTGTATTTTGTGATCCTTGCTGGGTGGTTGGTACTCAGGCGTTTTGGGCTTATAGCATTTTCTGGCAACAGTTGTTCTTGAGGAAGAAATTTGGTTGCTAGCGGAGCACGTGACAACTGACAGTATAATCTTGATGCTGTACTGAAGAAATTCGGACTCCTAGGAGATGACTCATATTTTGCTATACGATTGTAGTGTTGCGAGGGCATAGGTAATTGATCTAATGTACAGGTCGAGTCCTCACGCTCGGATTTATGTTTAGCGTTTGGTCGTTTTGTGGGAATGTCTACTGTCGGGTACGGTATTCATTGGCTTGAACGATAGAATTGTTGGTATGCGCTCGGGATCACAGGTTTATTAACTTGTTACGGCGGTTGAGGAAGGTTATTCTTATTTTTGAATAATGGGATGAATATATGAATGTGTTAAAGTTGGTAGCTGACACTTGGGAATTAGAAATGACGAATTTCATTTCCTTAGTAGTGATACACGTGGTGGCGATGATTTAATAAAGGGAGTTACTAGAGTTAGCAATGGGGGAATAGACTAAGGATTCTGGCGGCAATTCTCGGTTTTACAAATATAGATGCATGTGTCGTCACAAGGGAGGGTCTAGCATAGATGTGGACTCTTAAATTGTCTGATACCGTGTATATTAATGAAAACACAAGCCGGCTAGAAAGTTGAAATGCGGCTTATAAGAATTTATATCCTCGGTAATGTTGAGAGATAATTTAGTATAAACAAATATATCAAGACAACAGGTCCAATAATTATATCATGAGTCAAATCTGTGAGGGATTTAACAAATAGGGAAATTGTACACGCATTTAAACGATAGGGAAGGAGGATTATACGAATTTTGCTAACTCGGATAAACTTGAGAGTAAGACATTTGCTCTTGTCTCAGGTAACGCACATCGCGGGATATAAACAGCGTTTCTTTTTTTTAAGTGGTGCGGGATCTGGAGTTAGATTAAAACAGTACGGCATACTGGTAGCATCGGATATGGATTAACACACTTTAAATGACTTATGTGCATTCAGAAACTGTCTTCGTTAGATCGTATTGAAATGTCAGTTAAAGCAGGACGCACTTTTGTGGTTTCGGGCAGGTGTGAGGAATGGAATGTAGCGGGGAATGCAAAAATCGTGAGGTGCAGGTCCGGAAAACATCAGGGAGGTTAATGATTATCTGACTGAAGACGCCAAATAGGTGATAGGTGACATATAGGATGGAATATGGGAGGAACAACTTATGCTATGTGCTCAATTTAGATTTTAAATAGATTTCCAATTTTGTCTTCATTTGTGCTGCTTGTTGTGGAGAATTTCATCAATTAGTCTGTATCATAATTGGTAAACTTATGCTTGCGTCTAGATCAGGAAATAGATTGAGGAATTACCATGACAGACACATAATGTAGGAATCGTGCTAGATGCATCAGGGTCCCCGTGCATATAACTTCATAATAGAGTCATAGGTCTCAGATTTACGCGAATTAGCGCCTAAGTGGACTGCAAAACTCTCACGGATAGACATAAGATTAATTCTTATATGAACGGGATAATGTTAATTTTAATATGTGTAGGTAGAGATATTTTCGTAATAAGAAGGAGCATTGACAATTAAGGCTAAATACTAAAATTTAATTTGGAAGTATTAGTGTGCATGTGGTAACGGGGGAGGTACTCACCATATATTTAGAGGTCGAATGCATAAGATGTAATTCAAGTTGGATAGTATTTATAAACTATTTTTTGGTTCTATGAAATGTATGTTAGGGTTTACTATTAAATTAATGTAGATTTGGGTTGGATTACGTATTTATGGATAGGGGATATAAGTTGAATGTGAGTGTTGGATTTCGAATTGTTAATATTTTATCGTAGTTTATGATGTTAACTTGTGAGTGAATCGATATAAGTTCAGATGATATTACTCTCATGTAACTCACTCGTATACCCCCCCCAGGTCTATTACATAAATACGCTCACACATTTGCGCTTATTTTGGACTTAATACACAAGCATTCAAGTTAATACTAATTGTTAAGCAGATGTTGAAAGACATTCAAAAGGGGTGAAGTTAATTTATTATTGTCAAACAATAACCTAAGGAGTAAATTGATTTGTGATGCTGGTAATAGTGATGACTGACAACTAATGATTGAACTACTGTTAGTAAAATGGGATAAAAGCGTCTTATAATTAACTTATTTCAAACGTTGATAGCAATAGCATAGTGGAGAACTTGCTTACACTTGAATAGTAATTTGGATGCTGTTAGGTATTAGAAAGAGAGGTGGAAGGGATACAAATACTAGATATACACTCTCAGGAAATTTCCAATAGATGGGTTAATTATGTATGATAAAATATGTATCCTTAATGTTTATTAGGATGATTGAATGATGATTTTCTTTATTAATAAATGCTTGAGATTTATTAACCGAATGTCTATATATTAGTTTTGTTGATGTTTTGTTTAAAGAAATGTGTTTTGTATTTAGTATTGAGGTTACATTTATGATTTGGACTTAAAGAGTATCACTTTTATGCATGTCAATCACGCGTTTATTGATTTATAATTGGTGTGTATACTGAATATTTGATATAGGAAGAGATATGCAGGAACTTATGATCTTCTTCAATCATATACAATATAAGTACATGTATGATGCCACCAGTCAGCTATTGATAATAGTTAACAGATAATTAATCATAAGCAAAGGTACTGCGTGTAACGCACTAGTGTCAACAACAAGGTCCATTGCGATCATATATATGCCTTATTCAAGAAAGAGGCTTTACATGTATAATGTGAACATATCTGAACTTAATGGTACTAACATTACTGAATAATATAGCAATTTCTTTTGAAAGATATGATAGAATTGGTATGTTATACCAAGGATTATGAATGTAAATATATCTAATGAATAAATTATAGTATCACTGGTATATATTCGTTGCGTACATGCTTAAAATATGTGCATGATGGTTCTATGCAACATGTAGTTCGGGATAAATGTGACGTGGCGAACGTCTGGATGCACGGAGCGTCTGCGAATGTGCCTGAGAAGTAACTGAATTGTATTCACACGCTACAATTCTGGCTACGCGTAATTAGTGGGGCAAACCATTTCGCGGGGTGATCACAAGAAGGGAGGAAGAGAAATATTTCACAACTGATAAGTAGGATGTCTCGCTCTAGGGATTTTGGCGCGAGATTTAAAATGCCCTAGTAATTTGTAGCTTAGTGGAACTGGGGTTCTATAGGTTCTTTATAGATAAAGAGTTATTAAATGGAGGTAGCTTTAGGATAAGAAGTAGTGGCAATTAACTTAGAGGGCACTAAAAATCAATTCATTGTAAGAAGACGTAAGGGAATAAATAGAAAGAGGTGAATTTGTAAATTAATTTGGTTAAATATTATGGTTACACTAAACTCAAAGTTATTCGTTTAATTCAGAGTTAAAATTAACTTGGTTTTAATATTTTGAACTTTGTGGATAGTCTAATTAATTTTGGTTCATTTGAGGGATAATAGTTATTTAGATAGAATACTGATTGGAAATTTCAAATCATAAGATGTCGCATAACTATTGTGAGAAGATATTAATGTAACGAAAAGACTGCGATGGTTTCTATTAATAATAGATAGAGGACATTGGGATATTATTGGAATGTAAGAAGTGTGTCCTTCGGGATTGGTAATATAAGTTACATGAGGTCTTCAAGAGTTGAATATGGGAGAGAACCTGTGTAGCCTTTACCATCATAGGTAGTGTAAATATCTCTAAGCAGATCGGTTAAATATGCGGGAAGCATAGTGTCTCTAACTAGGGTCGGAGTTTCGTAAATGTCTGTAAGTTGCAGGATTGTGGTGTAGAATACTATATTTGCAACTATTGCTGGTGCATGTTGAATATTATAAAGATTAGGGGAAGAGAAAATAAAACATAGATTGAGGTTTTAAACGCATGGTAGTCATTAGGTAGATGGAAGGAAAGAACGGTTGTGAGACAAGAGAATCGAAGAGTCATGCGAGAGAATCCGGGGATATTCAGTGTGGGAGTACTACAATGAAGACAAGAGGGAGAACAATGTCATTGCTGGTATACAACCAGAGAGATATTGCGTGGACAACACACAAACAGTTAATACGACTTCAAAGGATTGGGGTAGTGTGATGCTATTATTGACTTCTAATTAATGAGGTAAAATAACGTGTTAAAATATGTATATGTGACATAAAAGATAAGGGGTATTGATATAATTAAGGGTAGTCATTGTAACATACTTATATTTGGTTAATAGTCATTAGATAAAAACTTTAATATAAGCGCGGATAATTTGTTGGTGGGGTATTGGTGTAGGATGGCTACGGGATGACAATAAGAAGGAACAAATGTTGCATGCAATATCTATGCTGATGCCCCGCAGTATCTCATTTAATCTATTCATTACTTCTTGTCCTTTATTGCTCTGTTCTCTGATCTCGTTATCTTCTTCACAATTTTAAATCCGGAGGTTAAGGTCGTAGATATATAAATACGGGTTATTTATTTATTTACATTTGGAAGGATTGGGAATTTCATTGTGCGAATATTAATTTAAAATTTAATTGTACGTTGTATTCTTTTAGAGGCGAATGGAGGAGATTGGACTTAACGATTCAGGAAGTTCACAAACTTTGAGCCAATTTAGAGTGGATGGCAGCATCGGTTGGTCACCATCTGACCGATATGCACAAGTGATTGGTCCAGAACGACATGGTCGCATTCGCGGCGTTGGATTAGGACCAACTCCTTCATCTCATCCTACCAACACCAACGTAAGATACAGTCAGCCGACATCATCTAGTAACGAGAGAGCCGTATATATGGAAAATAGAGTTCAGATGTTGGAGTTTGAAGTAGCATCGCTCAAATCTACAATACAAGTGATGGCACAAGCTTGGGTAAAATTTTTATTTACTTATCCTTAAATATTACTATTGACTCTATTTATGTATATTTCGTAGTTAATTAATGTTGTTTAACTGTTGTAGGAGCAACGTCAATACCAAGATGTTCCAAATAACAATCAGGTTTCACCAGCAATTTATAGATCATCTCATGCAAGTCGGAAAACAAGTGTTGGTAAGATACAAACATAAATGAATACTGTTATTAATTTAATTTTAAGCATTTACGAAGCTCTTTTAGCTTTATTCATGTCATTACTGCTTGTTAATTTTACATTATTGTAATAACAGACAATGCCGATGACGCAGAAAGTGCAGGAGCAGATGGTGCTGAAGGTGGACAGGATTAAATTTAGAGTTATTTGTACTTCCAATGTCATGATTTGTTAGTTTTTAGTCTACTGAGAAAATACCATTAACTTATTTTTGTTTGATGTAAAACTTGTAAGACCTCCTTATATGAAATATATTTTTTTTATTGCACTTTTCTTTTTTTGCATTAATCAATTAAAATCTTATAATAATTTGTATGGTAGGAAAATATAACCCAAAAAAATTTTTTTAAAAAAAAAAAAAACCTATGCAGGCGGTCACTGACCGCCGCTATAGGTGAAACCAACGTAAAGGGTAATAGCGGCGGTCACCTAACCGCCGCTATATAGCCAACGTATACCCCAGCGGTCTCCACAACCGCCGCTATAGGCTGTCCGACGGATTATAGCGGCGGTCACAGACCGCTCTAAAAAACCGCTGCTATAGGATATAGCCCGGTTTTGAACCTATAGCGGGGTGTACGGCCGCCGCTATAGGCCTTTATTTCTGTAGTGTTTTACCCGATGATTATCCACAAACTTGTTGCTACTAGAATTTTAGCAACGACAAACAATGTTGTGTCCTCATTGGTCTTGAAAGGGGAAATAGTGACAAAATATATTTTATTAGGGACAAGGTTGGTGGTCGCTAAAGGTATGGTACTTAAGTCATCACAAAAATTTCATTTTCTTGCAATAAAACTAATAAATCGTTGCAAATCTTCACTTTTTTGCAACAAAATTACAAAAAATATAGCTAAAAGACAACCCTTTTGCGACGAGATTAAAATGTGGCTGCCATAAATTATACCTTTAGTAGCAAAAATCCTGATCTGTAGTCTTTGAGGCAAAAATTAAGAAATTATGGTGTTGTAACTAAACTAATATTTAGAGTTTTGTGGTCGCAAGTGCTGCTATAGGTAATTCTGTCGCCGGATCTAATACGAGGCCCACACGGAGTCATCGCTGCATGTGATTAGCAAGGACGTAAATTTGTCGCTGATCTAAAATGCATCGATTTTGGTTTACAAGGTGAATTTACTATAGCGACCACATCTTGCACGAAGATTTTTAGCCACCACTTTTTCTAGAGGCAAATAATTTTTAAAGGCATATAATTAGAGTCTTTAGCGAGCACTTTTTCTAGTCGCAAATGGTTATTAACGGCCAACTTCTGCAAGTTATACCCAAACTACAATGCCAAATACTTAAGGTAAAGTTTTTGACAGATGTAGAAATATGTGCCGGAACAGAGTTTGGTGATTCGGCAACAGATGGTATACCACTTTACGCTCCCCAAAATTCGAAGTTTGATAGATGCACAAAGGGAAGATATAATATGTAATGCTGGTAAAGGGGGAGATTGAGCTGAGCATATTGTCTATTATCCGTTTCGATGGCTTTGAAAAAGAAATTGAAATGGTTTGAGTTGAAATTTATTTCCTGGAAAATTACACGTACAAGTTTGCGGCATAGACGTGTAAAACTAGGAGATTAATGCCTCCTAAAATGATATGACGGACTTTAAAGTATGGTATCTTATAAAGAAAACAGATACACATAGCATCATATGGATGATAGCTTAGGTTTTTTTACTCAAAGCCACAACGCATGAAGAGAAGTCGGGGAAGGATGTGGCAACTTTATTACAGAAGCATTCTTACTTGTTGAGTGCCACGGTAGGGTGATCAACAAACACAATGACAGAAATGATTTGGAGGTGCCCCTTTCAAAACCTTGCAATGTCCTCCTTTGTAACAACTCTGCATGCACTGGCTGTTGCAAGTCGGGTCATCCTCGCCTGGATTACACCTGCCAATAAGCACTACAACAAATTTTGGCTTTTGGGACAGATTTTTCCATTACAAAAAACCCAAATTCTGTCCCAAAAATGTTTTAGGGATGAAATTCGTCCGTTGCCACAACTGTCATGTCCGTTACAAAAAGGTTTTTTTGGACGGAATTAGTATTCTGTCCTAAAAACTATGCTTCTAGGATGGAAAAACGTTTGTCCCAAAATCAGATTAGCCTTTGAACACTTTAGAATGAACAGTCCTGGAACAAGTTTGAACGGGGTTCAAACGGAAATTATAATTCGTTCCATAATGCAAATAGACGTTCGAATAGAAATAAAATTTTTTACGTTCGATATTTCTGATACCGTTACAACATTGAAAACAAGAACGTTCATAACCGTTCTTAATGAGTTACAACATTTCAGTCAAAAAAACGTTTTTTGTCGTTCTAACGTAAATCATTAAATCTGTTCGATATACCGATTTATGAATAAAAAATTAGTTGTTCGAACATATTATTAACGGAAACGATAAACATTTGAATAGGGTTTGAACGTAGGGGTGGCACGCTATATTTCGAACGCGAAATCTAACGTTGGAACGGTTTTTTTTTTAAAAATAAAAAATTACTAGAAAATTATTAAAAAAATATATTAAATAAAAATTTATTAACAAAATGTACAATTAAATAATTAATTACAATATTCTAAACAATTAAATACAACACAAAAAAAAAAAAAAAAATACATCATCTGGCGTCGTGTGCATTCAATTCTGCATGCTTCCAACCTTTCCTAAATCATAAATTTAGTAATATCTTAAATAATTGAAAAAATAATAACTAAAATATATATAATTTATCTATACATCTACTCGATGTAGTTTTCGGTGAAGGTGATCCAATATCGGGGTAAGAATAACATGAGGCCCCAAACAAAGCTGATGCAAGTGAAGGATTATATGTAACATGTTTACACCAATAGTACGTACTATAATCTATCGAACACGTTCAAAACGCTCTTTTCATTTGTTATGAAAATTAGAAGTTTTGCATTATGTACGACACTTGTCCTAACGTTCTTTTTATTTCTTAGAAAAATTAGCTTCGTCGTGCATGATGTAAAACTTATAATTTTCCTAACAAAATAAAAATGTTCAAGCACGTTCGAACTACGAAAATACGCTTGAACGGTAACAATTTATTGTTCGAACGTGACTGCATGCTTGTGAACGAAAAATTTAAGCACTTTCGTTCGAGCGAACACTTTTACAGTGTTCGAACGATGCATGAAAATCACGAAATTTACCGAAACAAAAACTCCCGATCAATCCAAAAAACATGTTTTTCTACTCAAAAAACATGTTTTTCTACTCCTAAAACCTTGATTCAACACTCATAAACAAGTGAGTACTTTTTGATGTACAAATACACGTCTAGCGCTTATAATCGTTGGCATCCTTGATTACATGTTATATGAGTTAGATTTTTCATGCACTTACAAGCTAATTACAAGCTAGATAAGTTCCGCTATAACTTCTACATGCACCTACCTCCATTTAGCTCTTAAACTAATTAAGGAAAAATTGATCGGAACGTCCCTCTAAAATAAAAATATGAAAGAAATTGAAAAATTTTAAAAATAAAAAAGTAACATATAAAAAAATTCAAAAAATTAAATATATATTCTATTTTTTTACTTTTTTCTTAAAAGGATTTTTCTATCCGTTCCCATCACTTTTCGTGTGGATTAACAACCAAATTGAATGGGGGTGATAAGTATTGTTTTTTTTTTTTTTTCCAATGTCCCTTTGTTTGATTTGGCCATTAGTCCGTACAAAAAATTGACCGAAATGCACTTCTAAAATAAAATTAAAAAATTATTAATAAAAATAATAATATATAAAAAAATGTAATCTTGTTTAAATAAAAAATAGAAATTCTTTTTCATGTTTGTATTCATTTACTTTCTATTTTTTTGGAGGGCTATGTTGGTCAATACATATTAGTTTATCTATAATTTAACGGCCAAATCGAACGGACGGTGATGATTGATTTTCTTAAGAAACTTATAAGGAATAATCAAACAGATTTTTGGCTACAATTTCAGTTCTGAACTAGAGACCTTCATTAAAAATCTCTGTCATATATTTATTTTTCAAATGAGATAACTTAGTTATGCTTTCACTTTGATCAAGAAACTTTAGGCGCACCCCAGCAATCCTTTTTTTTTTGTTGGCCGATTCTTGAAGATAGTTTCAACCATTCAAGACGATAAACCTTGCATTACGATGGTGAAAACTCCATGGCTTGCTAATACAAAGGGCCGCGTACATTAGTCCGTACGAAAAATTGACCCAAATGCGCCTCTAAAATAAAATTACCAAAAATGTTAATAAAAAATAATAATACACTACAAGAAAATAGATTTTGGGTGACAAATTTTTAGGTGTCAAACCAAATTTTGTCAACTAAAGTCACTTTCCTGACAACATTAATTTCGTCACCCAAAATCATCCACGAAGGCTAATTCTGTTCGAACAAGTCCAAATACCATTCAGACGTATTTGTGGTTGACGAAATACAGCTCATTGCAAATGATATAATGTGTTCTAAATTGATATAACCTCGGATACTTTAAAGAAAATTAAAGTAAACAAATTTTAGCATTATGATATCTTATAGAGAGAAACAAATACACACACATCATTATTTGATGATAGCTTAAGTTTTATTCAAAGCCACAGGATGAGAAGTCGGGGAATGTTGTGGCTAGTTTATTATATATAGAAGCATTCTTAATTGTTGAGTGCGCCCAGTTGGGTGATCAACAGAGACAATGACAGAAATGATTTGGAGGTGGCCCTTTCAAAACCTTGCAGTGTCCTCCTTTGGAACAACTCTTCATGCACTGGCTGTCGCAGGTCTGGTCATCCTCACCTGGAATACACCGGCCAATATGGTTGTCGGAGCAACATTTTAATGCTTCTTGGCACGCCACTTTTTGGCAATCTAAGCATAATATTATCATGGCCACGATAAGGACAAGGGGGAGAACTCTCAATTTTGCCATCATCTAACCTCGGGAATATATTACTTGAACGAGATTTTTCTTTCACTAGTGCTGTTGTTTTTGTAAGGGTTATCCGCGGCATGACATTTAAATAGTGATAATAGAGACTATTTTAGGGGTTTGGATATCTTAAAAATAGTCACTCCCGCCATTTTTGTTTTATTGTTCTAAGAAAATGCTTGATATAAGGTTGAAAGGACTCCACCTAAGAGTCAGTTGAAAATTGAGATCTATTTATTACATTTTATCTATTTTCTTGGGTAAAAAGTGGCAAATTATAAGTCGTTCGGTAGATCTTGAAAGCCCCATAGATAAAGCATCATATACATTGAGAGAAAGTGAGAGAGAATTGGTTGATACTTTATTTGGCTTGATTAAACTTTAAAAAAATATAATTTCAAACCTGAATTCTATATCTATTAATAATCGTTGCGGAAATATTTTTAAAATCTAACCTCCCGTCCTCAATTGGTGGCAGAAAGTACTTGAGGATTTTCGTTTTATCCCTTAATTATTTCTCGGGAGAGATAGCATAGGAATTGATAATTGCCAACTGCACCTCCTTACAAGTTCTGAAGTTCCGTAACAATTTAGTTTTGGAGACAGCTTTTCTGGCAGCATCAATCCCTCATAAAAGCAATCCTCTCTCTGACTTGACAATATTTTTTGGCAAGAGACGAGACTATATATGATTGTGTCCCAGAGGCCTATTTCGAAGATTTTAATCTCAATATATGCAGAGTCTAGTATACAGGACGTTGAAGTACTTGAGCCACTATCACAAAAATCACTTTGGGTGTCTAAAAAATTTGTTACAAAAGGTTTTTTGTGACAAAATCGAGTTGTCACCCAATTTGTCACAGTAGGCCCATCAGCAAAGATTTTAGGTGACTGTTACAGTGTTTCTCATAGGAAACCGTCGGATGGAAAACTAAACCATCTGGACGGTTTTTTGCTTGCTTTACGATTTTCTCTCCGTTCGCATTAAGCGTGCGAACGTTTTGTACAAGGTGATGAACCTTTTTTGACATTAAATATACGTGGGGACGATGAGAAAACACATGCGCATGACGTTTCGTTTTCTGACAAATTCGAATTCTGTCACCAAAAACAACGTTCGAACAACCATATAGTACGTGTTGATGCTCAATAAATTGAGTGTGGTTGCACATACCTCAAGAACTACCCATCCTTCTCGCATTCGTCCTTCGAGTGGATGCACCTTTCATACTTAGGTACGGTACCAACCATCCTATTTAGCCCATAACATAGCAAAACATCTCACTTTCATTTATATAAAATTTTCCTTTCTTCCTTTTGAGAAAATCAATGCAAATGCTCATGACGTGCTCAATGACAAATATTCATGCTGTGTATCATTCCAGTTTTCGAAAAAACATAATTTTTCTACTTACCTTTACCTACTCGAGCTTGTGGTGGTTCCTTGCCTACAAATGAGCATACTAAGGTCGTCACTTAAATGATTTAGAATTTCACTTGATGCAACAAATAATCATTCATTTCAACCAAAACATGTTATATTAAGTCACATATATTTCTTTACTAACCATCAGTGGTTCTATAATATAAAAATCTATATAACTATCATTGAACCCATTAAAATTGGGTGTCAAAATGATCCTCACACTCGACGCTATAACATATTAAAACTTAGGGTAATTCGGAGCTCGTTTGCCGCTCAAAAGATTTATTTGAAAATACAAGTTGATGGGCGCCTTCAAGCTGATGACAGCTTCGACGTATCCAACTTCAAAAATTCATAACTTGATAAGTATAGCTTCAAATTGAACTAAACAAGTTTTGAAATTTTCTTCTTTAATATACTTAAATTTAAGGATAAAAATCATAAAAATCGGATATGATTTACTATTTCAAAAATGCTTCACAACAGATAAAAATCCTAGAGTAAATACATTGTTTCCAGCTTGACCTTTCTAACTTTGAAAATTTGTAACTTGTTTATCTTTTCTCGAAATTTCAAAAGTCCTTTTCAAAATACTGTTACTTTCTAAAATTTTCAAAACAGGAAATACATAAATATGAACTGAAAATACCTTTCAAATAAATTTAACAATGTTTGAAAAATCTGGAACACACTACTGCTTCTCCAGCTCAATCTCTGATTTTCAAAACTACATAACGTATTTAGTACAGACTCAAATAACACAAAATTTATTTTAATATATTCATATTTCATAAAGGTAAAGTTCAAGAGAAACCTCATAAGTAATCCGATTTGAAATGGGTCCTTAAAAGACCTCCAAACTAAGAAAGAAATCTGGAACGTTTTACCTTGTGTCCAGTTTACACATTAAACTTCAAAACCACGTAACTCACTCGTTTTTCAACTAAAACGCACGAAATTTGTCTCAAAATGCTTCCCCTTTCATAAACTTAAAGTTCAATCCCTAAACCCTTAAAATCCAATTTGAAATTACCCCTTAAATGATATTCAAAACAAGCAAAGAGTCTGGGACGCACAAGGCTGGGTGATAGCTTGACATCTAAACTTTAAAAATTCATAACTCACTGAATATATATCCGAATCACCTGAAATTACCCCTTAAATGATATTCGAAACTCACTGATTACACACCAAGCAATCCTTGTTATTAGGTCAGATTTTTTACTGAAGAATGCAGATATTGCAGTTTCTATTGATGCAGGGAGCATCCATCCACACACAGACAAAAGAAAAGAAATTTGGAGAGAATTAGGCGATATTGTTAAACCCACACATTACATTTAATCTGAAAAAATGTTCGTACAGCCCTGCTTCAGTTGTCTGAATCTGGGCAAGCTGTACAATGGCATAGCCCTCCCTCAAAAAAGCAGAAATTTTCCTATTACCTTTTATCAAGGCAGGTAATACCTGATAAAACACCCTCGGAACTGTTTCTACCTTTTATTTCTAATTACTGAAAACAATCAATAGAAGATTAAGTTAGACATTCTAATGTGATTTTATGATTAAACTTATATGCTTAGGTACTTGAAGCCGAGCAAATAGCATTTCAGATAAAGCTAGTTTTGCACCATTAGAGCTGTGGCCCCTGTTGTAAATGGAGTATCTTATGTCAAATGTTTTCATACTAACTTATCGGTGTTACATCTTGATTTTCTGTGGGAAGTTCTTTTGAACTAATGTACGTAACATGCACTGAAGGCCATTGGTTCATTGCTGAAGGCAAAATGGGTAGAACCAATCTGCATAGAAGTCTAAGGGTCTATGGTTAACTGCAGTGTCTCGATAGATTCCGCTTTTAAAAATAATTGGTATATTTTCGAGAGAGTTCCTATTAAAAGTTTACAATGTTGATCTGATGAGCATTAGTGCAGTGCTTATCCGCATGTTATATATGTCAGTAAAGCCTGTCTTGATTTGAATTTGCTCACAGCTAACCTTGTTTGTTGTAGAATACAAAAGTCTACACAGCTTTTGCTACAGACGTTATGAAGTTACGACAAATTAATTGGAGATTCCTATGTTTCACTGGCCTTTTTGTCTGGGGATCCATCTGAGTTTCAGTGGCCGTTTTGTCTGGGGATCCTTCTGAAACCTGGTGACTAGGGAACTGGATACTACCTCTGGAAGTTTGCCAACGGATGGATGGAGCCTTTGTATGGGTACTTTTTTGCTGTTATCATTGACAGCATAGCTTAGCCTCCTGTATCCATTTCTGTTTAGGTGTATGATCCCGCCAAATGGCCTTCGCAGGACTGGTCACCATTTCATCCCAGATGCTCATGATCTTGAGGCACGGTTTCATGTTTAGTACCAGGTAAGACCTTGCCAACAATGTTCCTCCATTAACAGGATCAACCTTTTTTTCTTTTTCTTCCATGAAATGTTATTAGGACCACTGGGTGGCGGAGCATTAAGACCATTTTAGCTGCCTTTTATTTCCCATGTAATTTCCAATGTATTGTTACTCGACAGTGGTGAGAGAATGGATGCCTTTTTTCTCTTTCCCGGAAATACCTAGGCAGTAGTGTAAAAGAATTGGTTTTATAGGGTTTCTCTGGTCAGGGTAGCATCATTAACTTCAAATAACAAACAGGGAAATCGGTAGGACACAACCTTGCCTACCATCTTCTTACCATGCACGCACTGTTTCACTTTGAAATCAGTGTGAGATTGGTATAATTTATTCTCTCCAGTAGACGAAGGCAATGCTCTCCCTCTTAAACTGTTTACATTGGCTCGAAGCACAAATTTACTATCTATTTCTAATTAGCTTTTGAGTTCTGGAAGTTCAACATCGGTTGGGGGGGGAGAGAATGAATCGGTTAGTGGGAGATGTGTTGTTTGAGGAAATGCCAATAGGCATGTGGGGAGAAGGAACCATAGGAACCATGGAGGATCCACGGGCTCTAAAGGGCGCAATAATCCCTCAGGAGATAGGGAGATACACAATTACTTTATGTTTAGTATCCTTTAAACATCTACGTAGCATTTTTACTTATGCGTGATGGTGTATATTTAGTTTTTATGATATTAGCATGCATTTAAATAACTTATATAACCCAATATATATAATTCTTTGTCAATATATGCTATTAATTTATGTTTAAGATAACTCATATTCATATAATATGTTAAGTAAATGATATATGATATATGCCATACATATGTCATTTATATATATATAAACATATTTTGTTATGCACTTTAGTTTAAAGCTTGGTTCAATATATTTGGTAATTAAATATTTATCTATTTATATAAAATTAATTATTTATAATTGTTGAACATTTTATATGGTATTAATCACTACAACAAAAATGATCTTCATAAATTATTGGGTGTCAAACTAAATTTTGTTATCGAAACGTTCGCAAAACGCAATATCCGTCCGAAGTTACTAAAAAATGTCTTGACAGATTTTTGGGTGATGGACAATTCGTCACATATTTTTACAAACTGTCCAGACATATTCCAACTCTGTCCGCACGAGACTGGTGACGCATTTGCAATCATCATGAAATTTGCACGTACGTAAGGACCCCTTGCATAACTGTTTGGACTCATAAAGGAGTACTAGCATGGTTGACACGTGTTTGATGCCGAAGATGGTGCTAAACAACTGTAACACGTCCAGACGGTACATTGACGTCTTCACCCAGCAAATCGTGTGCTTCCATGTTGCATAATTGAGATGTGTGCCCCTTGTTAATGTTCGGACTCCTTATAACCGCTCAGACAGGCGAAGGTTCTGGATGATTTTGTATTCGTTCAAGATTTAGAATTTAATGTGGACAAATTTGATTAGGCCACGTTTTGTTCTTTTGCGTCCAAATGCTCTATACTGGTCTAGACTCTGTAGATAGATTTTAGAAAGGAAGAGTCCTTTTGAAAGCCAAAATGTAACCCAACTCATTGCCATTTTCTCTACGGCTCACACATTTCATCTCATTTTAATTCCTATTTCGAGAGTTCGTCACTTTCAAGTAAGTTCGTGCCTTTATATTTTGATTTTTATCCTTAAAATGTTAGATTTTTTGATAGTTATGCATAAATCTTCAATTTTTGTTTTTGGGTTCTAGGATTGTTTTAGTTATAATTTTGTGATATATGGTTATGTATTGCGGTGGTTGTGGGGGTGGGGAGAAGGGCGCCATGGCAGAGTCCAATCGGTCCTCTTCCCCCATGAGTTCAAACGGTGTCTACTGTGCGGAAGAGTAATTGTTAGAATTATTTTTATAATTCATGTTGTCCGAATGGCGTGATTATGTCGTGCGGACATTGATTGTTAGTTTTTATAAAAATGTCGTTGTTTGTGTGAGACCTGACTTAGAGACTAGTATTTTCTATCAGTTTAGATTTTCTTTCATGTTGATCTAGACATTGAAATTTTACTTCGTCACTCCTAAGTGTTGCACTATCCTGAATTATTGAAAAAAGAAATGTATGGTTTAATTTAAAATTTATGACCATGGTGAAATTTTACTTTATATTTATTTCGGTCTATTTTGTTAATATCCAAATTTTATATTGTGTTCTAGTCTTAAAATAAGCATGTTGATTTTAGATCTTTGTTTTGTATGATAGGGTGTATTTTAAATTCTTTTAGAGATTAGAGTCCCATTATTTTGAAGTTTTATAGCTAAATTATAAATTTACAAAAATTCAAGTACCTTAAATTTAATTTATGAGTCATTAAAATTAGGGAATTAAGAAGAATGAAGGGTAGAATTTCAAATACATAGAGAGAAGGGAGAGAAAAATTTAAAAGATTTAAATGTGTTGCCCATGAGACCCAATGGGAATAGGCGATAGAAATAATGTTGGGACAATTAAGTCAATTGACTTCCCTTCTCTTCTTTCTTTTCCATCGTCAACCATTCCTCTCCCATTTTTCATTCTACACATACAGCTTAGAGAGAGAGAGAGAGAGAGAGAGAGAGAGAGAGGAGATAGAGTCAGAAGTGTGAAAGGGACGAAGACAAAGAAGAAACGAAGAAGAAGAACTGTGGATTTCTTTGGTGATTCAGTATGTTTTGAGAGAATAACTTAAAATCTTTATTTTTTTCGGTTGCATATAATGATCTAGAGTTAGGTTCGGTGTACAGGGTTGAGGAGAAGTGAAGAGCATCAGAAAAATTGAAAGAAATCAAGGTAAAATAGTTGTGGCTATGTTTGGCTAATTCTCAAAAAAATTCCGCAATCACTTTTTCATTAAAATGAGAATCTACACTACCTCTAAAAAAAAAAAAAAAAAATTATCTTAATCATTACACAAAAAATGTTTTCAAAACCAAACCAAACAAACATAGCCTATATATATATGTTGTGAAACTGAAGAGGAAGGGATTTTTGATAGAGATTTGGTTGTTTTGATTGTGTTTGTGTATCAAAATGTTTAGAAACTTGTTTAGATTAGATATAATTCGCTGCATGTGTGATTTAGTATATAAAGATTCAAGAAATCGATTTGAAACCAATTGTTTTGTAGAAAAATTAAGTTCTGCAGAATAGAGTCTCATTAGGGACTACTTTTATGTTGATTCTTGTACTGTTTTGATACCAAATCAATTTTATCTGAAAATTCTTTCAAAACCAAGGATTTTGACAAAAATTTCAGGTGATTCGGATATATATTGAGTGGGTTATTAATTTTTTAAAGTTTAGATGTCAAGCTGTCACCCAGCCTTATGCGTCCTAGACTCTTTGCTTGTTTCGAATATCATTGAAGGGGTTAGATTTTAATGGGTTAGGGCTTGGACTTTAAGTTTATGAAAGGGGAACATTTTGAGACAAATTTCGTGCGTTTTACTTAAAAAACGAGTGAGTTACGTGGTTTTGAAGTTTGGTGTGTAAACTGGACACTAGGTAAAATGTTCCAGATTTCTTTCTTAGTTTGGAGATCTTTTAAGGGCCCATTTTCAAATCAAATTGCTATGCGGTTTGTCTTGAACTTTAATTTTATGAAATAGGAGCATGTTAAAATAAATTTTGTGTTGTTTGAGTCTGTACTGAATAAGTTATGAATTTTTGAAAATCAGAGGTTGAGCTGGAGATGCAGTGGTGTGTAGCAAGTAACAGTATTTTGAATGTGAATTTTGAAATTTCGAGAAAAGATAAACAAGTTACAAATTTTCAAAATTAGAAAGGTTAAGCTGGAAACAATAGTATTTACTTTAGGATTTTTACCTGTTGTGAAGCATTTTTGAAATAGTAAATCATATCCGATTTTTATACTTTTTATCTTTAAATTTAAGTATATGAAAGAAGAAAATTTCAAAACTTGTTTAGTTCAATTTGAAGCTATACTTATTAAGTTATGAATTTTTGAAGTTGGACACTGGAACGCACCCAAAAACTTGTATTTTCAAATAAATCTTTTGAGCTGGCAAACGAGCTCTGAATTACCCTAAGTTTTAATATGTTATAGCGTCGAGTGTGAGGATCATTTTGACACCCAATTTTAATGGGTTCAGTGATAGTGAAATATAATTTTATATTATAGAACCACTGCTGGTTAGTAAAGAAATATATGTGACTTAGTATAACATGTTTTGGTTGAAATGAATGATTGTTTGTTGCATCAAGTGAAATTCTAAATCATTTAAGTGACGACCTTAGTATGGCTCACTTGTAGGCAAGGAACCACCAAGCTCGAGTAGGTAAAGGTAAGTAGAAAAATTATGTTTTTCGAAAACTGGAATGATACATAGCATGAATATTTGTCATCGAGCACGTCATGAGCATTTGCATTGATTTTCTCAAAAAGAAGAAAGGGAAATTTTATGCAAATGAAAGTGAGATGTTATGCTATGTTACGATATGTTATGGGGCTAAATAGGATGATTGGTACTATACCTAAGTATGAAAGGTGCATCCACTCTGAAGGACGAATATGAGAAGGATGAGTAGTCCTCGAGGTATATGCAACCACACTGAAGGACAAATGCGAGAAGGTGTGAACCTCTAAGGATCATGTTTGGCCATCAGGCCTGGGGCCACATCAAGGGCTAGCTTGACCAAATGACATGTTCCTAAGGGAAAGGGGAACAGTCCTAAAAGGAACGCACAACCCTGACTATAGGGGTAAATGAAGTGATAGAAGTTGCCCAAATAAAGATGAAAAGAGTTTTTAAACTAAACTTCAAGTACAAGAGTCTTATGCATAAACATGCATTTACTTTTGGCACTACATGTATACCTGTCATTCATGATCATGCTCAAGTCAAATATATTTCAGTTCATTAATCATCCCTTACTAAGTCATTTGACTCATAGTATTTTCAACTGTATCATTCTAGATGACGTTCCAGATGATGAAACTTATGAGGAGAATCTAGAACATGAGGAGGGGGCTGACGAGGGTGTCCTCCGCTGAACCGTAGTACATGTAGTCTACTTTTTGAAAAACTTATATGAACCTCCTTAGCAATGTTCTCATGGCCTATTTAGGCTACAAGACTATCTTAAGACTTTTATAAATTAAACTAAGTAACTTGTATTTTGAACTATGATATAGTCATAAGTTATTGCTTGAGTTATTGTTTGAGATTAAATTTCTAAATGTTCCCCTATGCATGTTATGTGCTATAGGTATATGTTTTACTTAGCGTATATCTACTTACATATTTGTATGTTACATAAGAACGCGTGAGGATCTACATGGCAACCATCGATAAGAAAATAAAATTTTGAATAGTATTTTCAGAAACTAAAAGTGACTCATACTTTCTAAATTATTAATAACGAGTTAAAAAAAATTCCACTGCAAGATTAAGTTAAATGCATTGGAGCATTTTTCATGGTGAACGCTCGCGGCTGTCATTAGCCCCCCTTCGAGCTAGCGTTTACGGCGTGACAGTTAAGTGGTATTAGAGCGAAAATTAGGGCACTAGGAATTGGCTACTCGTTTCTTAGATGTCGAGTACGCTAGAATTGTCATGTATATATAAATAACTATTAGAATACTTACATAGTGATGACGTTGTAGTGCAGGGTGTCACCTAGAGGACCACCCAGGAATCGAAACTTGAATCGGGGGCCCGAAGAACCCGGCGTCACTCTTGATGATGTTTTAAGGCACATGGCTCAGCTTGTCGCAGAGGAAGGGGTGAATGTGGATGGGGCAAGAGGTCGCCCTAAAGGTTGCACCTTTGACCAATTTAACCGTCAACACCCGCTGGTGTACAATGGTAAGGGGGACCCTGTGTTGGCTGAAAACTGGCTCTTAGAGAGATTGGAGGAGGCCAGATTAGAGATAGAGGAGATGAGGGCTAGACAAATGGAATATGAAGAGCTTATGGTCAAGCGGCCAAAAATGGAGTAGACTATGCGAGAGCATCAGCAGATGATGGAGAACAACAACGGAAAAAAGAAGAAGAGTATCAGAAGATGATGCAGGAGCAGTAACGAAACCTAATAGAACAAGAAGAATGGAGAATGCAACTAATTGCACAACAGATGCATGAATAGATATGATGGAGCACATTAGACAGTTGATGACACAGGTGCGGTCAGCACAAAAGGTTGAGATTGAAATTAAATTCTGGAATGATTCCGAAGGTTTTATGTTCAACCTATGGCTTGTTGGAAAGCTCTAAAGTCTAGTTTCCAACGCATCAAATGGCGTACAATTTGGAGTTTCCTAGATGAAGTTATGATTGAATTACTCCAAGGAGGTCAGGCTGGCAGCTAATTCCGAGGTCCAACGAATTTTGGACGAGTTGGTATTTTTAGCTTGTTCTTTTGGATTTTCAACATGTCTTTTCATTTCCCTAAGAGTCTTTTATGTATCAATTAATATTTTGGAAGATGTAATTTTCATTTACTCATGCTTGGAGGGTTGTTCCAAGCTTTGCTATTTAAACCCTTCTCTTGTAGTGGAAGAACAGAACAAAGATTTTTTGAGTGTTTATAAACCTTGAGCCTTAGGCTACTTTGAAGAAGGATTTCTTCTAATAACTCTTATCCTTCGGTGGATTCCGATAGGTGGCGAGTTTCTTGCTCTGTATCCCGTGTTGGATTACATTGGGTGGTGATTTCTGTATCCCTTTGTGTTCTACTTGGGTGGTGAGCTTATCTATCCGAGTGTATGAGTTAGTGTGTTCCAGAGTGTTTCCTGACGTTCCCACAAACATCTCGAGATACCCATATATTATCCCGAGGTCTCATTACTATTCCGAGGTATCTATCTATCTTGGTTATCATTTCCCAAGGTCCCCATTACTGTTCCAAGGTGTCCATTTCTCTCATTCCAACCATCCCAAGGTGTCCCGCGCTTTCCCCGTTAATCCGGTATCAGTTGACATCTCATATGACACCCAAACAAAATTTGGGTAGATTATGTATTTTTACTAGCACTCTATCCAACAAATTGCTATCTCATTTTATTTGACCTTTAGGCCGTTCCTCTATTTGTATTGGGTGTATGTAGAATAATTTAATGCATTTATTTTACAGCTGGACGAGGATGTTATCAAGAATAGCTAGAGCAGCATGACTCTTGAGTACTTGGGGAGGTGAGACAATGTCCATCCCTAAATTCTTAACATGAAGTGGAGAATTACTTGTAACAATTAAAGAGGTTACATCACAACTCAACTTCTTGAATAAATTGATATCTCGGATAGCGAAAATCTTAAATAGTTTCCTGCGCGTGTACGCAGCCTTAGCCATCTGAATCAAATTTTTATTAGCAATTGTCCAACTCTTGTTTTCTCTCAGATGCAATGTTGCCTCCTGCCAACCTGAGAGCTGCTTGAGATTTCCAGCAAGATAATGCCGACCATGTTCAAGTCCATAGAAAACCTCGTGCTCTCTTGGAAGATTGAAACTGTGGAAATGCGCAAGAACTGTATCCTTTGTGGGAGATGGTTTTTCCACAAGCCTAATTTCGCTCGAGATCGGTGATCTCAACATCACCCAGTTGTTTTTTAGGTGGGGATTTGGATTTCACTCAATTATCTCTCTTAAACGATTTGTCATTAGCGTTGGATGTCCACATTTGATGTTGCTTGCCTCTCTAACCAGCCTCACCATTGCTGGCTTCCCAAATCTGAAATACCTGTCTTCTGAAGCTTCCGAATCGTCACCTCTTTTGAAGAACCCGTCTATACAAAATGAACCTGTTTACAAAAATCTTATGTCCTTTCAGAGCCTCCCTCACTCCTACCACTTCATATCGGAGGACGTCCTCTGCTGAAAGAACGTCGCCAGAATGATCAAGGAAGAGAGTGGTGCTGAAAAAAGATTGCAAGAAAGATCATGGAAGATAGTGGTTTAGATAGCGTACATCCCTTGCGTTATTATTGATGACTTGACTGGTTCATTAATAACCCAGAGACTTGATTATTTTTTGTCTGGGTAGACTCAGATGAATCTTCCTTCCATGGGTGGCGCTCGCAGAGAGTTCAGTTCTAAAGGCTGAAGAAAGTTGTTAGAATTTTCGAGTGCTGAATAAAAATTGCCTGTGGAATGGCGGTTTACTTTCTCTTGCTGATATGCTTGTATATATATATATATATTTGTCCTTGAACATATCATTGTCGAGATTGTTCCTTGGAACTACTACAGGTCTTCTTTTCTCCGAGAACGCTGTGATAAAGAGAAGAAAATGGACAATCTATTTCTTAACTGTTTAAAACTCTGTTTCACATTATCAGTTGCCAATTTAATTCTAATTTTCTGCTCTTTTTCTTTTGATTTTTCCCCCTTTGTATTGATTTTCTCAGCAAGCAACTCATGCGGTTCTGAGATTGGTGAATTGTTATTTGTGAGAGATTTCCCAATGTCTCTCCATTAATGCATGTCTTAAATAATTAGGCCAACAAAAGGGTTTACCATTCCTATGGTTTCGTTGAAAATTTGCACCCAGCTTCCTGGGCTGTCACATTAACTTGACAAGATGATAGCGTTATCACTAAGTATTGACAAAATTACCCACCTGCTTGCAGAATATTTACAGATCATGAGAAGTAGAAAATGGGAAATAAATCAATCAGATACAAGGATGTCCTAGGAGACTCAGATCTTACATTAATGACCCCAAGAATGTGTTGCCAGTTCGGACAGCAAAGCAGATAGCACTCAGTATAATCTTATGTTGGTGTAGCAAGGGCTCTAGGATACCCTGTTCAATTATCCCGGCTAGTACTTGGTACCTGTTTGACAAAGATTTTCCTTGTAAACTGGTTGTGCATTGAGACAAGTATCACAATGAAATCGGGTTCCATTGCCTATAAATAGAGGTGAAAATCGGCTATTGAAGAATACACACCTTTCAGTTTGTATTATGTGAGTTAAACTTAGAGCAAGAGTGAAGTGAAGTGGGAGAAAGAGGAGGAAAGAAACTAGAGTGATTCGGCTACATTAGAGGTAAAGTTTAGCTTGGTTTTCTTTGATTTCGATTCAAAAGCTTTCAAAAGTTTTCAAGAAGTTTGTTGTGAATCTCTTCTGTTTTAAAAGGATCCTTGAATCTACTGATGCCGTGTGGTATTCTTCGTATGTTTCATGTTCTTCTTGTTCTTGGTGTTTTGGATGTTCTTGATGAAGAATAAGCTCGTGTTTTCAAAATAGTCTCGTTTTAAAAGTTCAATTCTTTGTTAAGGTGTTTTTCAAAACTTTGATCCATTTCCTTTGTAAAAATTCTTCTTGAACTATGTTTTTCAAACAATTGGAGATATTCATTGAAGATTCGTTGTGATTTTAAAACTCTATGTCATTTTGATTATGTCAAAATATTCATTATTTCTACAAGGAGGTTAATTGGGTGTTATACTTGAAATCGAGGTGTTGTTTTTCTTCAAAATACCTATCCTTTGCTTTTGAAAATGTCAATTGTTTTCTATTTTGAAAAATATGATTTATAAGGGAAGTTTAATGGTTAAGGTATGACATATCATGTATGCGGGGTATTGACATGAGACATGCATACTTAACTAGTGATTTGAAGACGTGGCAATACTATGCACATGAGTATGTAGGACCATAAGTTGTGGCATCTTAGTCGTAGTCCGACATATGCAGAACAGTACTAAATAAGGACGTATTTCACTCTGGGAGTGATATCGTAGATTTTTATTCTAGGATTGATGCCAAAGGTTGGTGGTTGAAAATTAAAAGGATGAACTAGTTTCTTCAATGTCTTATTCATGTTATATGTTGCTTGTTGTATTAATCACTAGTTTTACTGAGTCATTTGGACTCACTGTTGTTTGTTAAATTTATTTTAGTAGAAGGATAGAATGTACCTGGGGAAATTTACTTAGACTCTGTCTCACAGGGTCTTAATTCTAAAGCTGGTCGTAAGGATTTAGGTTTCTAACAACCTAGACATCATAATAGAGAGTGATACGTTAGGGGTCTCTTGAGTTTGTCATTGTCAGCGATAATGAGGACGTGAAGTAGGATACTCTAAGTTTCAAGACCTGAGTAGTTTGTAAATATGTAGTTAAATGCTGCCATGTACATAGACGGAAGTCTAGTACTCTTTTGTATTATAAATTTATGAATAATAGGTATTGATAATGTTTTGTACTTAGAAAACATGTTGCTATAACGATGCTTCCACTGACTGTAATATTAGTTTAACAGTTGCGTCCATTACTATAAGACAGTGTTAGAGGTCTTCACAGTTTGGGCTATTGCATCTAACTACTTTTCTTCTTAACCTCCTCTAATAACTCATTCTTGACATCATCTAATCTATCCATGATGTCTTCTTAGCCCTACTTTGAATTTCTTGTAGTGCCTTAGACCTCAGAGGTTTATGCAAGTCTGTTTTTTCTGTACTTGAGCTTTGGCTAAGTAATTTGGTTATGATCTTTCGAGGTCAAATATTCCAAACAACGTTAGGTCTTGTGCATTATAAATGGGTTTGTATGAGTACTCAACAAGGAATCCACAGTCTCTTTTTGAGATAGTATATTCAGTATATCTCTATAGAGTTGGACTCAAAAAGAAATCACTGGCCAGTGGAATTTTGTGAAAATATTTTCGAAATGAATATATATTTATATTATATTTATTTGTGAAATTATTTTGGAAACACTTTGATAGTCCAACGAGTTAATTGAGAATTATATGAGCTAGAGACTTAATCGGTGATATTATTCAGTCTTATTAGCTCATGTAGAATATAGTATGGTGGAAGGATAAATAAACAAATAATTGTTAGCAAAAGGGATTGCACGAAAAATAGTCTCACTATCTCAAGGGTCAATTGTGATATGTTAATGGACATGATCACAATTTGTAGAAGCCTATAAATTCGGAATACAGAATATAAAGGAGTTAATGAAAAAGAGTTTTTCATTATGATCCTACAACCAAAATTTGAGATCCTTAAAGATCTCATGTATAATCACAGTTGAAGTTTTAAGTAAGCCATTATAAATAGCTTAGAATTTCATTTGAGAGAAGAGAAGGTCATTTATGCAAGAATCATTCTCTTTCTACAATTTCTCTCTCTAGAGTTCTCTCTCTCAAGAACTGTATGTATGGATCTGAAGGAGGAGAATGCTTGGGCTACTTTGAAGTTAACGATCCAATTCGGCTGTGAATCTACAAATGCATGTATAAATGAAGAATAATTGGAGTGCAAATTCTCTTAATGAGGTGTTACACTTGATCAGGGATGCCCTTCCTGTTGGCAAAACTTTTCCTATGTATACGGCTTGTAATACTTGTACCGTACAACCTACAGCCGTGAAAGTGTATGAAAGACCCCTATATGATGATGACACTTATAATCCCAAAACCGAGGTTACCTAGCAATGGCATCGATGTGTACTTGGAGCAGTTGATAGAGGAGTTGAAGGATCTATGGAATGATGGTGTCAAAACATGGATGCATTGACGCATTCGTATTTTTCAAATGCGAGTGGCACTTTTTTGGATGGTAAATGATTTTCCTGCATACAGTAATTTGTCAGCTTGTAGTACGAAAGGGAACTTAACATACCCTACTTGTAACTATCAGACAGTCTACAAACATCTTCGTTATGGGTCAAAATTGTGTTATACGATTCATCGTAGATACTTACCAAGTTATCATGAATGAAGGCGTGATGTAAATGTGTTTGACGGAAATGTAGAACATGGGGTGGCGCCAGAAGAGGTTAGCAGAGTGTAAGTGTTAGAACAGCTTCAAAAACTATGCCCAGTGGTGTTTGGGAAGATTCTTGGAGCGAAAAGGAGGAAAAGGAAGTCGTCAAAGCTGAATTGGACGAAGAAGAGTATATTTTTTGAACTGCCCTATTGGTCAACTTTGAAACTGTGGCATAATTTAGATGTAATGCACATTGAAAAGAATGTCTGTGACAACGTTTTGGGAACTATGATGAACATGGAAGGAAAAACCAAGGAAACCGCGAAATCGAGGAAGGACTTAGCCGAGATGGAAGTGAAAAAGGAGTTGCATCTACGCAGAGAGGGCCAGTATGAAGTTATGCCCCATGCAGCATTCACTTTGACAGAAGAAGAAAAGAAAAAAGTTTGTCAATGGTTAAAGAATTTATAATTTACCGATAGTTATGCATCAAACATTGGTTGATGCGTTAACGTCATGAGGGTAAGATCTCGAGACTGAAGAGTCACGATTGTCACGTTTTAATGTAGTGGTTACTCCCGATCATGATTAGAGGTTATCTTAATGATGAAGTACTGATTGAGTATGTAATTGTTTTTATTGGCATGAATAGGTCAATGACCATTGGTGGGAAACATGAACAATCTGGAACGACGGTGCCGTCTACATCTTCGGCTCTGGCTCAATCATCAACCCCGTCTGGGTCCTTACCTTCTCCTATGTTGGAGATCAGAGCACCTTTTTCTGGGGATGTATCTAGTAGCTATGCATGTAAGTTATATATGTTTTTATTCTGCAATCTAATTTTGTAATGATTATTATTTGTCAATAATTTATTTGGTATATTACTGACAATTTATCTACTTTCTCTCATTTCATAGCCACCTCTGGAGTTAAACAGGGTGTGGGCAGTCTCGCGGGTTAGCTTTCCATAAGACACGAGCAGTATCTAAGAAGATTCAAGTGCACATTTCCGAGGGTGTGGCCGGTGGTGAAGGAAAAAGTGCTGCCTAGCTCTCTTCGAAAATTGGGAGTCTCATTTGTCTTAATGCTCCAGTGTGGGAATAAACCTGGCCAAAGGTTCCAAAGGAAACCAAATAGTATCTGATGGATCTTTTGTTGGTAAATAGTGTATTTTTTTTGTTCACGTTAATTAACATATTAGGATGTCTATTTTCTCTCATTTTTTTGAACTGGATTACCAACGTCCTAAGGTCATCAAGATAGTTCAGAGGACAATAGTCACTACTTATAGACAACATAAGTGTCAACTCCACGAGTATTATGCAAAGTGGGGTACCAAAGAGGAGGCGCTACTACATCCACATCCGGATACACCGTTGGAAAGTTTGCGATTTATTCTCTAGTGACGAGTTTAAAGTAGCAAAATTATTTGAATTGTTTCATTTTTGTTGTCTGTTTTAACTATATATTTATTTATTTTGCAGAGAAAAAAGTGAAATTAGTAAACAAAATCATGCGCATTTGACTACCTACCACACATCGGGATCAAGATCATTTTCTATGCACTTGTGCGAAAATGGTATTATTATTATTTTTATCGAGCTTTTGTTTTGTTTTCAATACATATAATATCAGTCCATATTTAATTACTTTGTTTTTGAAACAAAGAGATCCCGAGATGGGCAATGTTGATCCAGCAAAGTTATACAAAAAGAATTATAGAAATGCCTAAGGCAAGTGGGTGTCGAAAACTACACAAAAAAATTTTGTAAGTATTCAATTTCATAATTAAGTGTAAGTTTATTCTAGTTGCTTTATAATTGTTATTTCTTCTAAAATCATAACTATGTTTCTTTTATTAGATTGGGTATGTGCAAGAAAAAATGTAAGCTTTTAAGCAACAGTGCATATCTGAGGGGAAATCATTCACTGAGCTTGAAGTCTAAACAAAGGTCATAGGAAAGAAAGCTGGATGTGTGCGTAGGTTGGGTCGTGCAATGGTTCCTAATACTACTTCTTCTTCAGTGCCAATATCAGCTGATATCACTCACCATTTGGAGCAACAACGATCAGAGCTCGAGGAGATGTGAGCCAAAGCAACTACTAGGGAGAAGGAGATTGAAGAATTAGCTGCCAAGCAAGTAGAGATGGAAACTCTTATATGAGTGCAGCAAGGAGGCACATGTGCGAATTGAAAATAAGTTATGAATAGAGATGGAGATGAGGCAGCAGGAAGAACGGAAAAAAGTTATGAAGCGATTAGAGCCACCACAACGACGGCCAAGATAGACTATTTGTTTTATTTTGTATTTTAGTTTAATCTTTCAATGTTTTTCGTGGGTGTAATAATAAAATATTTTACATAAAATTTGGTGGTTGTTAGTAAATTACTACTTTAATTTCTATTTTAATAATTGCTCCCAGATTTTTTTATTATAAATAATTATAAAAATTAAAATTCAAACCAAACGCTTTACCTAAACCATTCGAACGAAGATGTTGGCTTTTGTGCACAATCGAGATTTTGATGATTTCAATAAATGGATCAAGTTTATAAAACGGACATCTTCAAAGACAAAGACGTTTTGATGAAAGAGCCAAAGACTTGAAGAAAAAAGATCAAGAAGATGCAAGGAGCTCAAAAGTGAAGTTTCAAGACCTTAGGGTATAAACCTTGTAACTCTTAGTTTCACTTTTGACAAGGATTATGAATCACACTTGCATATCTTTCAAAACTTGCATAAACCGTTTTACCTTTTGTATGAAAGATTAAAATATTTTTAAAGGTTTTAAAACACCCCAATCAAACTCCAAACCTTTCTTATACTTATGGGAAGTAAGTCTTTAAAATTGGGTGTTTCAAAGAGGTCAAAAACGTGGTTTTAATTGAATCGGATCATGTGCTTAAGTTGAGGAGGTCGACCGGCTGGTGAAGCGGTCGACCGGTCTTCGACCGCTTATAGATCCGTTGAGCTTCTGACAATATGACCATTGAGTAACGGTAACTTGAAGCGGTCGACCGGTTCATGTAGCGGTCGACCGGCTCGTTTTAACAGACGACTCCCCAACGGCTATAAACGGCTAGTTTTCATATGTGGCCTATAAATACACCTTCATAACGTCCAAAATAAAAACACAACGACCACATATCATTTAGATCACTTGAGAAATATTCCAAACCTTCATATTCTATATTTCTCATATCATTCACACAAAACACACTTTCATATCCTTGTCTTTGTGTGAATCAAGAGATAGAGCTTTCCAATTTCATATATACTCTTTGAGAGAGTTTATTCTTTAATCTTTATATCCAAAAGAGGTGATTCCTATAGTGAGGTTGTTCACTAAAGAAGAAGCTTAGAGAGAGTATATCTCAAGCTTGGTTAGGTTGTGAGTGGTGAGCCCGAAAAACCACTTGGGTGGGTTTGAGTGTTAAGCTCGGGAAAACACTTGTACGGTTCTCTAGCACCCGGAAGCTAGAGTGTATGCTATTTGAAGATAGTGGAAAACCTCAAGGCTCAGGAAAGGAGCTTGAGGGGTGGATGTAGGCGGGTTTGCCGAACCACCTAAAAATCACGTGTTTGCTTCTCTATCCCTACTCCTTACATTTAGCACTTATTTACTTGTTGTTTTAATATACTTGTGCTAAATTAGACTTTACTTTGCAAACACGGTTTTGGGGGTTAAAAGCGAAAAAAAAGTTTGAAACCCAATTCACCCCCCCTCTTGGTTTGCCTTAATCCTTGGACTCACAGAAGAAACCATAATGTTCAATAATGTTAGAACGTTAATACAATACATCCGAACTTATAACATGGATATCGAACGTTGTCATTGCAAATTTGTTAGAAGATACAAAGAACGATATCGAACGTGTACATTCAAATGTCCAAAATGTGTTCGAATGTTATTGATAAAATGTCCGATAAATGTTCGAATGCTATTTTATTTAGCGTTTAAACACATTTAGAACGGTATCAAACATGTCTTTGGTTACGCTGTAACGCTTAACGAAACGATCGAACGTTAAATGAATTATGCCTTCGAACAGTTTATCTCCATATCGAACGATTGTAAATGTTCCGTCCAATAATGATCGAACGACTCACTTAACATTCAAAGACCATTCGAACAGTATGTTTTCCGACTAATGTTCGAACGACTATTTAATAGGGATGGAAATTGTTTCATTACGAAAGGCGATTTTTTGGGACGGATCACAAATTCTTTCACAAAAAACATTTTGTAACGGACTTTTTGTGACGGAATTTTGATTTTTGGGACGGAAACGAAAATTGGATTATCTTTTTTTTTTTTATCGTTATTTTGACTAATCGCATGAATAACACTAGACAAAAGTGCAAAAATCGGAAAATGATATAATGGGTACTTTAAAGAAAATTAAAGAAAGTAAATTTTAGCATTGTGATATCTTATGGATAAAACAGATACCCACGTATATATCATCATTTGGATGATAGCTTAAGTTTTATTCAATGCCACAGGGCATGATGAGAAGTCTGGGAAGGTTGTGGCTACTTTATTATATATAGAAGCATTTTTAATTGTTGAGTGCGCCCAGTTGGGTGATCAACAGAGACAATGACAGAAATGATTTGGAGGTGCCCCTTTCAAAACCTTGCAATATCCTTCTTTGTAACAACTCTGCATGCACTGGCTGTTGCAGGTCGGGTCATCCTCACCTGGAGTACACTGGCCAATATGGTTTCCGGAGCAACATTTTAATGCTTCTTGGCTCGCCACTTTTTGGCAATCTAAGTATAATTAATATTATCATGGCCACGATAAGGACAACATTTAATTAGTGATAACAGGATACTATTTTAGGGGTTTGGATAAATATCTTAAAAATAGTCACTTCTTTCTTTTTTTGTTGTATTGTTCTTAAAAAATGCTCGATATAGGGTTAGAAGATCTTTGCCAAAGACTCAGTTGAAAATTGAGAAGACCATGATCTATTTGTTTTATTTTCTATTTTTGGCGAAAAATTGTCGAATTATAAGTCATTCTGGAGATCCGGATACATAGAGAGAAAGAGAGACACTAAAGAAACTTATACTTCCAGAAAATATTGGAAAAGATAATTTCGAACATGAATTCTATGTCTTATAAATCTTTGGGACCGATTTGTCCTATGCAGCAACGTCGGATACTAATAAATGTACGTATTCGTCTCTATATGGAAAATTAATTGCCACGTATGATACGTATTTTGAAGATTTTAACCTCTATGCAGGTTGAAGTACTTTATGAGTTTCTTTACAAATCCTCGTCTAGGGCTTATTATGGTTGGCCTCCTTGATTACATGTTATGGGTTAGATTTGTCATGCAATTACAAGCAACTATATCGAATTTTCCTTCTAAGATAAAAATATTAAAAAATTGAGATCAAATCTTAAAAATAAAAAAGTACAATTTAAATATTATTTTCTATTAATTCTATTTTATTTTATTTTTTTTAAGGGGTTTTCGTCCATCCACATCATTTTTCTTATGGTTTAATAACCAAATTGAATGAGGTGATAAGTGATTTTTTTTTTCCAATGTCCCTCCATTTGATTTGGCAATTAATTTATGCAAAAAATAACCAAAATACACCTCTAAGATAAAATTACCGACAATATTAATAAAAAAATAATAATATATAAAAAAAAGTAATATTGTCTAAATAAACATAGGAATTCTATTTCATATTTATATTTTTTTTTTTTTTCTAATTTTTTTAGAAGGGTATTTCAATCAATCCATATTAGTTTACCGCTAATTTAACGGCCAAACACTGCAAGAAACTAAGGCTATAAGCCACCGACTCCTCCTGTTTGGTCACTAAAGGCACAACCTTTTTGCTCCCGTGGCAAAAAGGAAAAAACTTGTTACTAAAAAGTAAAAAATCGAATGGACAGTTTCGCGCTAAGGTCCCTTCTCGCTCCCGCTTCCAAAAGTTCAAAAACCCTCTCCCTCCGTCGAATTCTTACCCCTCTCTCTTTCCTCTTTCTATTGAGTTCATTGCCATTGTCGGTGTGATTTTGAGACCTTTTTCTTTTTAGCCACGCAGTGAGTTGATACATGTTGGCGAAGGTCATCAGAGAATCACAGTCTTCTTGCTCGTCGAGATTTTTGTCTACAGAAACTATGGATCTCGCAAGAGGTCTCTGTCCCCACTCGACAAATTTCCATCCAACTCCTCTCCCCCATTTACTCTTCGCAGGAGGTCTCTATCCCCACTCCGCCATTGTTGATTTTGATTCGGATTCGTATTTGCGACTCTGTGAGTAACTTGTGATTTTATTCATTCTATTAGTATTTCAATGGCGAAGATGAGGGTGTTTAACACTATATCTTGCCATTTAATTTCTTTGCTCTGTTAGTTTTTCAATGCCGAAGATGAGGGTGTTAACTCTAATTTGTGGGTCTTGTTGTTCTGGTTGAAATTTGATTTGACTTGTAGGCGTCCAACCACAGTCCTAGTCTAGTTCCATTAAAAGCAAGCGAGTTTTGCAATTTTTGAGTCAAGCGAGTTTTGAATCTTTTAGCTCATCTCTGGCTCAAGAAGAAATCTCGTATAAATTGAGATAGTTCGGGAGAACCAGAAATTAAGAAAAAGTTCCATTAAGACTACTGCAACTGCAGAGCCCTCCTCCTCTGGCCTGTTCTTGTTGCAAAGTCTCTGCTCTTAGAGGCATATATTGCATACTTTTGCAGTCATTTCTGGACACACTGCAACCTGTATTAGCACATGATGGACCTGCTGTGGTGGCGAAGGTTGAACCAAGATGTTCAATCATTGATTGAGTCACCTAGGAAAGAAAAGAGCTGAACCGGACAGTTTTGTTTTATTTCGTGTGAAATATATATCTATTTTTTTATTGCTAGTATTACTTGTTTTTGTTTATCTTAGGAAAGGAAATGCTATTCGCAATAGCATTTAGTTATTTGTCTTCAGGAAACTTAAATCCAGATGGAGATGAAGCTTCTACTCGTACTCGAGAATTGTATATAAGCTTTATGACTTAAAATTTAAAGTTACTTCAGATATAGTGCTTGCAAGAGTAGCAACAGAGAAGAAGATATCACTGATCAAGGCATGGGAAGGGAGTGAAAAGGGAAAAGCAGAGAACAAGTACGAGCTTTCTTGAGCACTTGTTCTTTCCAGCATTTAGGGAGAAGTCCTATCTATATTTATTGCCTAATTTGTTACTCAGGCAAATAACTCTATTATTAGGCGGTAATGCTGAATTTGGAATCCTAACAAGATGGAAATAAGGTGAAATCTCAGCGACAGCTAACCAAAGAAAAATTAAAACAAGCTTTGAATGAAACCTGTAGCATGTCACCAAATTTGACCTGTTTTGTATAGTTTGCGTCACTATGAAATTTCATGCTTCCATTCTGAATTGACCACTGTTTTTCGGCAAATCTTCCAAAATAGATATGCATCAAAGAGCGTATTTGAATGCAGTTGGAAAGTTTGTATGACCAATTAGACGAAGCCTGTTTAGACTGAAGGGTCATTGATCCATGGTTAACATTACACTGAGGCGAATCAAGCTTGTTCGAGAACTGATTGAATTGAGATTTTCACTGCTCAGAGTTTGTCCCCCGATGCAAGTCCTCTACCCCTGTTCTTGGCTCAAAAGGAGTGTGCCTAATGTGCCTCTGCCTTGGGAATGTCGCTATGACGCTATCATTCAATTCATCATTCCCGTTTCAGAAAATTCATCAGCCAAATTAGATGTGGATGGTTGGACTCATAAAGGTTAGCACTCTTGGGGGAAGAGACTACTCTGTTTTAACCTTCTTGGGATATGGCTTCATAATGTTCTCTTTCTCTCTCAGGTAATGAGAAGTTGTTCCAAATTGAGTAAGATCTTCGTGACAGCTTTGGTGCATGAGCTTTATAAAACAGAAATGGGGAAAACCACCTTTGAAAAGGTCAACTTCTCAAGCTTCTCAGTTAATCTTTGGGTTCTTGATTGCTAGTTTTTCCATATTTGAAATTTAGTTATTCCATATTTGACATCTCTCACAGATGATTTCATTTAAAACTTAGGATGTGAATCTGTGTGTCCTAGTAATGTGAATCTGTGTCATATGATCAAATCTTCAAAATATCAGCAGATGGTGCTTTTTGAAATTTCAAGGTGCAGATGCACAAGGAGTTTAAGAAGATTAGATTGTTCATGTATTTTGAAGTGTAGCTAGCTACTTGAATTTTTTTGTTTGGGTAAGAGGTAAGAAATATTAGAGACGAAAAAGGATAGCTTGGGTGAACAACATCTAAAGCTCAGTCACACTATGCAAAACACAGCCCAGCCACAGGGCTATTTTATTGTTGGCTATTCTGTTCTGTACCTCGCTTTCCCCCAAGTCTGATCAAGGCTTATAGACAGAAGTATTTATTATCTGTTTTCTAATTTATGTTCCCATGTGTTCACTTGGCAACAGAGGATAACAATTCCTAAGATTAGGAATCACGGGTGGTTTTCAAACCTTCCAGCAGGTCTCATGGATGAAAACACAATGAATACCAGTTTGAAGAGCCTGATCAATCTATGCAAAGTGTTGATGAAATCATGCGGATAATCGCCGAGGCTACCATTCCTGCAGCAGGGAGCCACAGTCTCAACCAGTATCTGACTGGCAGCTTGGACATTGATGATGACATGGAGGAGGACCGGAACTCCGATCCTGACATGGACATTGATAGCAGCAGAGAGATAGTCTATATGTTGTGATTGTGGAGATTGCTGGCCAAGTTAAAACACGTTGTGGGTTTGGTTTGTTGGGATGGAAGATTAGAGGAAAACTTTTGCCTTTCTCTGCAAATGATACTGTGGTCTGAAATTAGTACACGTCAATGAGAATCTGTTCTTATAGCTCCTATTTTTTCCTCAATACGTCTTCTTTTCCAGCGACATGCTGCTGTTGATCTGTATTTTTATTCTGTGCCACTTCCCAAGGATTTGTAGAAACCACTCCCTGCAACGATTTCCCCACGATTTTTCTGGTTTTTCGTAAAAAATGTCCATTTCCCACGAGTTTTCTGTAGCCGTAGATTATGGGTCATTTTTTAATTATCATCTTTTTATTTTATCTTGGAAGGGAATTTCAGTCTGTCCACATCACTCTCTGTTTGGTTTAATGACCAAATTAAATGGAGTGACAATAGTCTCTTCTTTTTTTTCAACTTAAGGTGCTTAATGAGAACATCAATGCTCCATAAGTTTTAAAAGACATCAATACTGGCTTTCCATTTGATTTTACAATTAACAGATACAAAAATGATTGAAATGTCCTCTAAGAAAAAATTATAAAAAAAAAAAAATGATAAACATAACACACAGAGACGCCTGACGAATGTGAGTTGCCCTGGTACTCTGATTTGGCTTCAGCAACCCCGAAATATCTTCCCATGACAGCAGCTTTGTTTTCTCTATAATCTCATCCATTCTGGGCGGACAGATAACTAGAAGGGAAAACTGGTAACAAGAAAATAGTGATTGGAGGCAAACAGGGATAGACGGAAGGATGAGAGTAGACGATAGAGAGAGGATTTAGATGACAATGGGACGTAACAGAGAGATCAGTCGCCCGGGGCAGAGAGGAAAGAGCATTTCGCTCAGAGGCTCGCTAGGAGCGGATTTAGGGGGATTATGTTACCACCTTATGTCCTCTATGACTTTCCTTCATGGTGGTCTTGAATACGAAGGTGATTGATTACCTTAACTTGTACACTTTGTTGCATAGATATCTGTCTTAATCAGTCAAAGACCTTTTATAGATCGTCTAATTGCAATTTCTGGGTTCAAGTGGATCGTATAATTACAAGGGAAAAGTGAAGCGTGCACATGAGAAAGAAGCCAGCATGTGCCCACAATTAATTAGGGCCCACGTTCGATCAAAGCGCTTTGGACTTCTTGTACACTGCTCAAATTTCACAGCAGAAACCAATTGCTTCTTCTTGTGTCTGCCTGGCTATCTTTGCGCCTTTCCTGGCTATTCCTTTCTGCGAAGAAAACAATGGCAGTCAAAGAGTTTCATAAAAGATGGGCGCTGTGAATGGTCCAATTTACCATTTGCAATTATTGTCAAATGATGCCTTTTTTTGCCTATACTTATACTCAACGTGCATTGGATACAATAGACTTTACTGTATTTCCCAACCTTTATAAAGATTTGTAGTGTAATAGCTTCTGTGGGCATCTACTCTAGTCCATGAACATTAAGAATATATAACTTGCGAGCTGTGAATTCCTTTGGTGATGGACTCGGCCAATTGTTGGTGGACTCCAAACCAGTCATTAAAGCGCTTTGAAATTCTTGGTAACAGCTCAGATTTCACAATAGAATCCAATCACTTCTTCTTTTGCCTACTTCGCTATCTTTGTGTCTTTCCTGACTACTCCTTTCTACGAAGAAAACAATGGTAGCTGTGGGAGAGCTCTTTCTTTCTGCGTTCATTCAGATGCTGGTTCAGCAACTGCTGTATCCAGAGTTGGTGAAATTTGCAAGCCAAGAGGGAATTGGGCAAAAGCTGGACAAGTGGAAGAACTTTGTTCAAGATTCAGGCGTGCTTGATGATGCGGAGAAACAGCAATACTGAGGGCGTGTGAAACAGTGGCTGGATGATCTCAAAGACTTGGCCTATGATGTCGACGACATACTGGATGAGTTTAACATGGAAGTTCTGCGAAGCAATTCGATGGGTGAAAACCGAGCGAGCAAGAGTAAGGTACGGAATCTCATCCCTGCTTGTTGTACCGGTTTCACTCCCAGTGCTGTGAAGATGAACATTAGGCTGGGGCCAAAGATTAAGGAAATCACTGATCGGTTCAACAAGATCGAGAAACAAAAAGACTATCTGGATTTGAGAGAAACAGTTGATGGGAGGAGACCAAATAGAGAAAGAGAGAGGCTGCAGCCTACTTCTGTAATGAATGAAGCTCGTATTTGTGGCCGGGAGAAAGATAAAGAGAATGTAGTAGAGTTATTGCTGACTGAAAATTCTAGTGATGCTGGAGTCCGTGTGGTTTCTATTGTCGGTATGGGAGGCATGGGGAAAACAACTCTAGCCCAACTTGTATACAACGATGAAAAGTTGATAGGCATTTTTGAGGTGAAAGCATGGGTTTGTGTTTCCGATGACTTTGATGTTATTAGGGTGACGAAAGCAGTTCTAGAATCTGTCAGTGATTCTGAAAAATGCGATGGCAAGGCTCTAGATTGGTTGCAAGTCAAACTCAAAGAGAAATTACGGGGGAAGAAGTATTTGGTCATTTTGGATGATGTTTGGACTGAAGACTACGAAGAGTGGAAAAAGCTCCATGCTCCGCACGACGCAGGGGCTCCTGGAAGTAGGATACTCATCACAACTCGCAGTGAGCAAGTTTCGTCAATGATGAGCAAGTTACCTTCAGAGTTTGAAAAGCTAGTCAATCTACGCCATCTTAATATTAAAGGAGCAAGGTCATTGGAAGGAATGCCTTCCCGAATGGGCAAATTAACGTGCCTTCAAACATTGTCTGATTTTGTGGTGGGAGAAGGAAGTTGCTTTGGGATCCAAGAGCTAGGGCCTTTGTCACATCTTTGAGGGACACTCCGCATTTCAAGGTTGGAGAAAGTGATTGACATCGGGGATGCCAAAGATGCCAATTTAATTGGTAAGTCCAAACTTGACGAGTTGTTGTTGGAGTGGAGTCCGGACTTGGATGACTCGCAGAACAGTAGCAGTGATAAATTTGAGTCTCTATTTAACATGTTACAGCCAAACAATTATTTGAAAGAGCTCAGTATCGAGAACTATAGTGGTACAAAATTTCCGACTTGGTTAGGAGGTCCTTCATTTCCTAATATGGTGTTCCTATGGATTGAAGACTGTAAAAGTTGCACATCATTACCCCCAATCGGACAACTAGCATCTCTCAAAGCCCTTTTCATCGCAGGCATGGCGGCTGTGAAGAATGTTGGTCCTGAATTTTATAGGGAAGGTTGTTTCCAACCTTTTAAATCCTTGGAGAAACTGAATTTCTACTATATGGAAGAATGGGAACACTGGACTCCCCTTGGGGAATTCCCATTCCTGCTGAATCTTTTGTATTGTCAATTGTCCCAAGCTGTTGGGTAAGTTACCTGATCACCTTCCTTCACTTGAAAAGGTAGAGATAAATAGTTGCGGGAATTTGGTGGTTTCAATCTCTAGCTTTCCAGATCATTGTCAACTAGAAATCAACAACTCAAGAGCGGTTGTGTGCAAAAATAAGGTGGACTTCAGCTCATTGAGTATTTTAGAATTCACTCGTCAAATAGAAGGGTCAAATATGGAAGGTCTGGCAAATGTTCAAGATTTATATATTACTAGTTGTGAGGAGATGAGGCCTTTGTGGTCGAATGAGGTGGGATTACTGCAACATCTCCCGCGTCTCCATGATTTGCAAATCAAGGGGAACAGCTGCGGCAGCACGTCTTCTTAAACCTTGAATATTTGGGGATGTGAGTCCCTGAAATGCCTAACATTGAATGGAGAACTACCTGCGACACTTCAATACCTTTCGATTAGTCGTTGTGGACAGCTGGAATCAGTAGCAAAGAGGTTCCCTCACAGCTCGTTTCTTGAAGGGATTTTGATCTCGGACTGTGATAACCTCAAGTCGTTACCCATGGGCTTAGACATCCTTGCCCATCTACATCGGATTTCTATTAAGTGTGCAAATCTTGTTTGGCCCCCAGATAGAGTCTCTCCCTGCAAACCTCGTAGACCTTAAACTTATCGCATGTGACAACATGCAGGTCCTTCCCAAGGACATACACAACCTCACCTCTCTTCAAGAATTGATAATAGAGACATGTCCAGTACTGTCATTTCCAGAAGAAGGTTTTCCCACTAACTTAACATTACTCAGTATCCATTATCTCAAAATCAATGAGGCTTTGTTTGACTGGGGCTTGGACAATCTTACCTCTCTTAAGTACTGTGTATTTATGGTGGATCTCCACATTTGATATCCTTCCCAGAGATGATGCTTCCTACCTCTCTAACCTGCCTCTCGATCATAGACTTCCCGAATCTGCAATCCCTATCTTCTAAAGGCTTTCAAAAGCTCGCCTCTCTGAAGAATTAGTGATAGGGAATTGCGGAAAGATCACTTCCCTTCTGAAGGATGGTCTGCTTCCCACAATCCTGTACCTTCAGATCTGGTGTTGTCCTCTGCTGAAAGAACCCTGCAAGAGAGAAGGACAAGAACGGTCCAATAGCCCACATCCTTCGCGTTGAATATGATAGGGAGATATTCAAGTTTTAAGTTAGTAAGAAAATGTGACAAATTCCTTGAAATTTGCTTGTAAAAATTGTATTCCACTGGATTCAATTACACTCCAAGAAAACAGGAACAAGAAAAACTAGGGAACAATTAAAGAGGGGAAAATTTTTAGCCCAAGGTTGCTCCTTGTACAATTTCTTTTTATGGTTTAGACGAGTTTCTAGTATGATAATTGAATGGGAAACAAACCTTTGCCTGGGTTGGTCATATATATGGTTCAGAATTTAACTTTGAGGCTTTTGTTATGTTCTCCAGTGTTCAAATTGGGACCAATTTCAACTTGAAAATCTTGTTAGTGCTTAAATTTTTTCATCAAGTCCTTGCTTGAGAAGTTGCTCCAATACTCTTCAAGGTGATACGAGTTTTTTGGTACTCTCGGCACTATGGAATGGGGACTAAACAATTATGCTGAACTTCGAGCTTTTCTTGATGGCTTAGTGTGGCACAAAGCGGTTGGGATGGTTAAATATTGTAAAACATGTCGCCACGGTTATGAAATCCGTAGATAAACGAGATACGTTATTGAGAGGTCATCCAATGCCTGCAATAAAAAGGTAAAGTAGTCCAACTAGCATTAAAGCACAGATGCTTCAAACTGCATGACGAAAGGCCTAAGGAAATTCCAGAAAGGAAAACCCATGACCAGAAGTCCAGCAATAGTTGCCGTGCCTCTCCAGAAATCGATTCCAGGGGTTCTCATAGTAATCGTTCAGCTTTTTACTAAGACTATGCTCAGTGTCCTTATCAGAGTGGTCACATGCACAATCTGATCACAAAGAGTACTGATGAGTTTTGACGCTGCATCACTGCCACCGAGGCCGTTCGCAATAACCTTTTTGTCAACCAGCTATTCCACATCCTTCCAGTGACGATAAGATTATCCAATAGCCGTTTGTAGTTGCAGATGCGAGTTTCGAAAGGATAATGACACTGCTCCAGAGCCATGAGGTTTCTGAACAAAACTTCAGTTCCCATTTCTACCAAAAGGTGCGAGAGCTCCAAGCGAGGATGCATACGCTTCATGTAATGAATACATTTGAAGCATGGTAAGCAAGCTGATAGTGCTGAGCAATTTAAGCACGGAAGCCAACGAAAGATCTCAGGGTAATGGAACTGTACGTGTAATGTTTCGGTCTTAGATCGCTTGAATTTCAAGCCTGCCTCTTTCAGCTTTGTTGCGTTGTATGTAGTGTTAATCTTTCCGATTGTTGGCATTTCATGACAATAGCATGCTCGTAGCAAATCTGTGAAATGTGCTATTGAGCCCTTTCCTCGTTGCTTCACAGCAGCGGGTATTTGAGGATCCCCTAAGAAAAACTCACATGAGGTAAGCTGAAGAAAGGTAGGAACATCGTGTCCGCGCTCTTCTAGAATCTTGTAAACGAACTCGGAGTATAAACCTTCGAGAATGAAATACGGAAGCTGGTTCTCAAGTAATATCAAATCCTTCTCCGTAATATTCTTTCGGCATGGATTAACTGATAGGTGATATGGTACCTCAGGACTTGGGTATCCTTCATTTGAGAGTTTCCGTGTCCATTTATGAGACCTCCAGAAGAGCTCGATGATAAAGACAGCATCTAATTTAACCATTACCGCGAACTCTTCATCGCTGATCCACTCAAACTCCTCTGAATAGCAGTTGCGGATATTTCGATCCCTGCTTTTGATGAAGGTTGTAAGATCCTCGTCCTTCGTCCCAGTCCTCTTACAGAAGAGGCCCCAGTATCTCTGTTTTTGCTTTTCCATATTCTTGTACTCTTCACGTAGGCGATGAAATGGGCCTATTGAAACTACCTCAGGAGTGTAGGCGGCTACATTTATCCTACGAAGTTTCGTCGGCACCCTGTAGATGCAGCAGTCCTTGCAAGGAATGTCAGTGGCCCATTGATCATTGCCTTCATTTGCAGCGGAATCATTGGCTACGGGGCTCGCCATCTTTTAAAAACTATATGCACCTGAATACAATAGAATCCAACAGAATCAGCAACACAAAAAATAAATAAAAAACTAATAACAATAATAATAAAAAAATAAAGAATACAATAGCATAAGTGTATCAATGGCCCTTTTTTTTTTTCGAAAAATAAAAAGAATACAATAATGATCAGCAACACAACACCATTTTCATCTGTTTTGTTCTTGTATAACCATTTTGTACCAATGATGTTAGAATCAGTAGGTCTTGGAATTAAAAACCAAGCATCATTTCTAATAAACTTGTTCAACTCTTCATGCATACATTAATCCAAAATTCATCTTTTAGAGCTTCATCAACATTCTTAGGTTCATATAAAGAAACAAAACATGAATAAGAAAATCTAGTTTAGAACTCTACCTCTTCGTCTCATACCTTCTTTGATCTTACCAATAACATTATGTTCGGGATGATTCTTCTTCACATATGAGGCTGGTTCCTTTTCTTCATCAGAATCTGATGGTTTATTTTTGTTCAGACTCTATGTCAACTGGAAAATCTCTTTTTTTTTTGTGAGATCTGAGTGTTCAGTCCCTTTAGACTCATCTTCAACCTGAATAACTAGTTTTGGGTTAAATATACTTTGCCCTTCTTATCTTTGGAGTCATTTACATTTTGCACCCTGATGTATTATTTTTGAGACATTGGACCCTTAACTTACACATTTTTTCAATTTGGACCCTGTACCCAAATTGCCCGTCAATTTAGACGGATTCTGTCAAAAATTTTATACATTACCCCTTATCTTTGGGGGTATTTACACATTGTCCCCCACGTTTTGACGGAATCTGTCTAAATTGACGGGCAATTTGGGTGGGGTCCAAATTGAAAAAATGTGTAAGTTAAGGGGTCCAATGTCTCAAAAATAATACATCGGGGTGCAAAATGTAAATGACCCCAAAGATAAGGGGGGCAAAGTGTATTTAACCCTCTAGTTTTTCAACAAAATTCTCAGTATCCTCCAGGTTAGTAGAAGAATCCAAATCATCATCTATTTTAACATTTATAGATTCTATAACAGTTAAGGTACGTAAGTTATATACTCGGTAGGCTCTACTTGATGATGAATATCCAAAAAATATCCCTTCATCACTTATAGAATCAAACCTATCCAAATTTTCTCTATCATGTAAGATATAGCAATTACTTTCAAATACTCTAAAACACTTGACCGTAGGCCTTTTTCCTTTCCATAACTCATAAGGAGTTTCCTTTGTTTTAGGTCTAGAGTACACAAGATTAATGATATAACATGCAGTGTTTATAGCTTCACCCCAAAACTTTATAGAAATATTTTTACCATGTAGCATAACCCAAGCCATTTCATGGAACACCCTGTTCTTCCTCTCAACAACTCCATTATTGTTGAGGTATTATTGGTGCAGAAAATTCTTGATGTATCCCCTCATCATGACAATAAGCTTGAAAGCTAAAGTTGTCTAACTCCTTCCCTTGGTCACTTTGGATTCTTGAGATTTTATAGCCTTGTTCATTTTGCAGTCTAATACTCAAGTTTTTAAACTTCTCAAAAAGTTTTGGACTTTTCCCTTAGAAGTACAATCCAAGTGAACTTGGAAAAATCATCTACAACAATAAAAATGTATTTTCTACCACCTAGGCTTTCAATCTTTGTTGGCCCCATTAAATCCATGTGTAATAGCTCTAAAAATTTATTAGTAAGAACATCAGTGGTCTTTTTATGAGATGATCTAATTTGTTTACCAAGTTGACAAGGTCCACATACTTTGTCAACGATCTTTCTTAGTTTAGGAATACCATCAACTAGATTAGGAATGTTAGCTAAGTCATGATAATTTATGTGACCCAACCTTTGGAGCCAAAGATGAGATAAATCAACTTTAGCTCTATTTCAAGGTAAACTGTTATCTAGGATTAAACCATAGCAATTATTATATGTGCGTGTGCCACTAAAAACAGAATTTCCTTTCGAATTAATCACAAAACAATTGTTTTTAGTAAACTAGACATTAAACCCGGAATCACATATTCGACTAATACTAAGGAGGTTAGATTTTAATCCTTGAACATATAGTATTAGATTTTAATCCTTGAACATATAGTACATCAAAAACTTAAACTACCAGGAAGAGATATAGATCCTTTACCAAGAATCTCAGATTGCTTCCATCACCGAAAGTTACAGCTCCTCCTTTGATGTCTTTAAGAGTTGTAAACAAACTTTTATCTCCACACATATGTTTGGAGCAACCACTGTCAAGGTACCAAATGAAATTGCTCTTTGCCTTCAAGGCAATATGTGCTACAAAACAGGAGTTAGTTTTTTTCTTTCTCTAATTCAGCTTTGGTTAACCGAGATATTTAACTTCTGATTAATAAGCTAAATTTGCTGAGATAGAACACTCAGTTGTATCATCAATTTACTAAGTTCAGGCTTTGAAAAATCATTTGTAAATGTAGAAACACTTCTATCTTTATTTCTCACAAAATCAAAACACTTAGGTTTACTATGACCAACTTTACCATAGCTACAGGTATGGAAGAATTGTTTTGAATGGCTGGTACAAACATAACTTTCTTAGAAGAAGTAGAGGCTGATAAATTGTTCTTAAACCTCAATCCTCTTTTATCACCATCCGAATATCCAATGCTCAACATCTTATCTAGTTTGCTGGTTCCACTTGAAAACTTCTTCAGCTGTACATTTGCTTGGTCCAGCTCCTTTGTCAATTTCACAATACCCTCTTCAAGAGAAGCATTCATCTCAATAAGCTCTTGAATCATAGAATTTTTTTCTAGTAATTTTTTAGCTAACTCATCTCTCTCTTTTTCAACAATATGGATTTTCTTAAGAGTCATACAATTCTCCTTCTTTACTTTAATACTCTCTTTATACAATTCTTGATAAGTTTCTTTTAAACATTCAAGTTCACTATATCCTCAGCAATACTTTTTTTTTTGCATCATCAAAATCAGCAAACTTATTAGTATTAACTGAAGTTGTAAATGCAACTAGGTTTACCTTATCATTATTAGAGTCGTCATGGTCTGAGGAGGTTGACTCTAAATCAGAATTTGAGAAAGATGTCTTCATAGAATTATTTCCCTTTGATTTCAAAAAGGTAGGACATTCAGCCTTAAAGTGCCAAAATCCTTTGCACTCTTGACGTTGTAGTCCTTGCTCTGATTTCTTTCTAAACTCTCTTTTATCTAGTTTATCCTTTTGGTCATCATTCTGAAAGTTTGCTTGCGAAAAATTATACTTACTTGATCTGACAAATGATCTTGAATTTTATTGCGATTGAATCTTCAATCTTGGATAATCTTTAGGTCTTATTGATCTCACATATTGAGTCTTGATTTCACAACTAAGCAACCCAAATGTTCTGCCTCCTTCCTTTCCATGCCTCACAGCCGTCACAGGGTTTCTCAAATTCATAATGGCCAACTGTCTAGAAAGAGCTATCTTATAGTCTTTTTCTGAACCCTAACTATGGAATAGCGTGAGATCGTAAGAGACCTCAGATCTTGGCCGTAGGATCACATGAAAAAACTCTTTTTCCATTAATTCCCTTATATTCTTTAATTCTGAATTTTAGGCTTCTACTGATTGTGATTATATCCATTAACATATCACAATTTACCCTGAGTATTTGAGATTGATTTGTGAAATCCCTTCTGCTAACAATTATTCGTTTATTTATCCTTTCTCCATACTATATTCCACATGAGTTAATAGGACCGAATCATATCACCGATGAAGTCTCTAACTCATATAATTCTCAATTCACAATCTGTAACTTGTTGGACTATCAATTGTTTCCAAAAAAATTTCAAAAATAAATAAATAAATAAATATATATATATATATATATATCTTTCATCCTATTAAATAGAAGCACAACGAGTGTGAGACCTATCGTACATATTGTACCTTGGTCTATAACAAAATATCAAGTGAACAAGGAACCGAAGAGTCATACTTCCCGCCTTTGATTCATTAATTATTGGCATGACTTTTCTACAATGTGACTCAATAATTTCTATGTAACATCTTATGTAACATCATATTACCCAATAAATAAATATAAACATGTGACATCTAAATAACTACTATTCAAACAATTTTTTTTCAGGGCATTATTCTTACAAATTCTTCCAGTTTGGTCTACTAAAGGGTTTAGAGTTCGATTTCTAGTTTTTCTAGTTTTTGCTCTTCTTAAACTTAAATGCTTTTTATGAATTTCTTGACGAATAATGACATATCATCTTCATCAAACAGCTCGTCGTTTGAATCTGAATATGAATCCATTACCTTCAGTGCAATGGATTTTCCTTTTCTAGTTGTAGGAAACGTTAGTTCATACATTTGAAGATAACCGACCAACTCATCAAGCTTTATAGTATCCAAATCTTTATTTTCTTCAATAGCAGTCACCTTGGGTCTAAATCTTTAGGCAATGATCTTAGAATCTTTCGGACCACCTTTGAATCAGGAATTCTTTCACTCAAACTAAAGCTTGAATTAACTAAGCTTGTGAGTTTTTTGTAGAAATCATCGAAGCACTCATCTTCTTTTATTTTCAGTTCTTCAAACCTTGAAATATTCATCTGCAACTTAGAATTACGCACCTTTGTTCCTTCATGGGTCAATTTCAAAGTATCCCTAGCTTCTTTCGAAACTTCACAATTTGAAATTCTCATGAAGTCTTCGGGGACACACTCATAAAAATTTCATTTATCCCCTCTGCAATTCCAACTAGTTGTCTACCTTTCTGTAGTTGACCATTGACTAGGTTCATCAATGACTTCCTCATTGATGGTAGAGTTGGCCTACTCCAACCTTTAACAGCTATTGTCCAAACTCTTTCATCTATTGACTTGAGGAATGCCTGTATCCTCACTTTCCAACATGCATAATTTGATCCATCAAAATATGGTAGAACACTAAGAGATCGGCTCTTGTCCATCATGAGTATTTTGAGTCTAAAGAGTCGAAGTCTGCTCTAATACTAATTGAACTAGGCAGTTTTAGACTCAATATATGTTAGCCCAAGGTTGCTCCTTGAGCAATATAATTCGATTTTGATGATATTAAATGAAAGAATAGCTTTGGAGTATTTTTAGAATATGTTGTTATCAATCCACAATTCAAACAAGAGTATTTAATTGTATTTATTTCCCTTAAGTTTATGGAGCCCTATAATTACATTAAACACCATGGTAGATACTTAAATTATTATATTTTTTTATTGTAGGAGTTTTCATGTTGAAATGGAAACGATGCACATTTTTAAAGCACTAAAAACCTCCTCCAGCCAAGATGGTGTTGACACATGGAATATACGTGTCAACACATTGCACTATCAACCAGAATATTATTTTGATAGTGTCGACACATGATAAGATGGTGTCGACATATGATAAAGGAAATGTCAACACATGTTACAAACACCTGCAAGACAGTTCCAAACTTAAAGAAGCTATCAATACATAGACAAATACGTGTTGACACATGTTTCGGGAATCCAGATTTTTAAAGATGACTCAACACGTATTTCGAGATAAATTGGCAGTTAGGGCACCTCTCTAACATTCCAAAAAGACCCTTGGAACCCTCCAAGACTAAAGACCTATAAAAACAACATTATGAAGAGAGAAAAGGCACATCTTGCATCATCAATCTTGACCTAGCCTCCAAAAGAGAGAGAAAATAGCAAAAGAAGAAACCTACATACTTTCCAAGAGATTTGTTGTTGTACCTTGTGTTTACTGATCTAGCTTTTAGAGCTATTGCTTATCATTTCTACCATACAACATTTCAAAAAACATTAAAGTGTGGGATACACTAGGGCCTACCCGTAAGGATAGAAGAAATCTCATAGGATTTGAGATTTGTTGTACAAATTGAAGAGTGAACTCAAGAAAACTCTTGTAACGGTTATTTGCACTCGGAAGCTAAGTTGTGACCGCTATTGGATTATAGTGGAGAAGCCCAAGGAAGGCAATAGCCTTAGGGGTGGACGTAGGCAAGTCTTAGCCGAACCACCTCAAAATCGCAGTGTTATCTCTACTCCTTATCTCTCTTATATTATTGCTATTATTTATTGTTCTTCGATTATTATTGCTTGAAACATTTTTTATATCTGAGTTTTAATTGAAAAAGGTTCATATTTATGTAAACCTAATTCATCCCCCCTCTTGGGTTGTTTTTTAAACTCAAAATATAGTACACCTGGACCTAGAGGAGCAAAATAGGTTCTTTTATATTCTTTTTCAATCTTTCACTTTGTTGTACGTTTCACAAAAATATCAGCACGTTCAAAAACATTAAATCTTTAATAAGATTTATGTACATGCAAAATCAAGTAAGTCTTTAAAGCTATTAAACTTTTAATCAAGGCTCCAAGATATTCAAGAAAACTGTCTTTTAACTTCAGACAATAATGGACAGTTTGATATTCAATTTGAAATCAACACATAATAATCTAAATCAATAACAATCACAACACATTTGACACATGAATTGGTTACGAAGATAAACCTCTTGAAGACACACTTCAAGAAGGAAAAACTCTATAGGCCTTATGGCTAAGAAATGTTTCCACTAGAATGAGAACTCGAAATTACAATGTGATCTGTTAGCATTACACAAAACCCTTGCTACCCTAACTCACTGAATTCCTTACCCAAGTCTTGAATTTGGTTCAACAAACCTTGCTAGGACTGAGACCCAGTCTCATCCATTCTTCATCTCTAGCACCTTCACCTCTGATCTTGAATACAGTCTTCCCATTGAATTTCACTTCTACAGCCACCAAATCAGTGCCACCAAAACCATCTCTAGAACCAGAACTCTGATAAACCCTAAGACCTCATCGGGTAATCTTTATGTGTGATCAATAAACTCTGATGGAACTAAAGAAAAAGTATAGTCTTTTTAGTACGCTTTAGTCCTTACAAAGTAAACTAAGAAAACAACAAAGAGTTCTTGGAGAAGATAACAGTGGAGGCTTTTACTCTCTAAAATCAAATAAACATTATTCTTGGGTGTTCTAAGTGTTTTTTGGCTAAATGGGAGAGAAGGTTTTATATACCTTAGGTTATTGAGGTGAGAATCACGAAATCAATTAACTTTGAGGCGCTTATAAATCAGTTAGAGGAGTTCAGGTTTAGGTTCCGCAGTTCTAGTAAACCTCAGGCAAACTGCCGATAAACTGTGCCAACATAAAAACATTCAACGCTCTAGCTTCATACTATCAAACTAGTAGACAAACTCTTGTCATACTGTACATTCTCTAGACACATTCATTTATTTTTTGAGACACTTGAACCATGCAGTACTTTAACTATTAAATCTTCAGGAATATGACACAAATACAAACATGAAGTTTATGCCCACTGAATACATTTACACATAACATCCAGTTCCCCAAGGGTTAAGTACTTGTCCCCCGCCCTCATTAATTCTCGTTGCAACCCCTCCATGGCAATGTGCAACGCCTTGATAAAGGACTGCTCAGTCTTCAATGTGGACGAGGTAGCCTGGAAATCTCCTAGCAGCCTCTCCATAGCTGCAGAAAAGCCAAGTAACATCTGTGGCACCTGGTCTGCTTCCTCTAGCGAGGGCAGTGAAGACGTCCCGACGTTCGACACACCTAGGGCCCCCGCTCCGGCTGCTGCATCACCCCCCATCGAGACGGAAGAGGATTGTGGGAAGTTAAAAGTGCCCTCCCGGTCGATAGGGAGGCCAGTAGCCGTGCGCTGTTGCTCTACAATCTCCAGTATCCCTACCAAGCCAAGAAATAGCTAGGGCTCCGAGAAAGAGCACGATGGCCCCTCAGCAGAGCCACCCTGCTCACTCACTGGCTGCTCGAGAGAAACACGAACTCTAACTCTCTTCCGTGATCAGGCTAAGGAATGGCCTTTGTCTTCTTCTTCTTCTTCTTCCTCCTCGTCCACTAGCTTAGGCCTCTTGGGAGATCGGGTCCTTGGCCCCGAGAACCCAACAGATGTCATTGTGGCAGAAGCCCATTTGCTCACCTCCACACCTTTTTATTCAAACGCCACAGGTGGGCCAAGTCAAGGACTAGTTTTGCGTGCACAAACTGGACCGTGGGCACAACGTCGCCCAGCTCACATGACCCCCATCCCTTTGCTTTCACGCCCTCTAGTTCAAATCGGTCATGATTGGGCAGAGCCAAATCAAAAACCCACAACACACAAGCCTTCATCCCCTCCTATTGGGCCAGCAGTCCCCAATCATTTGGTCCATTGGCTCCCCGACTCCCTGTAGCCATATTTGAGGGGAGGGTTTATCGATGGGCCATAATATAACCCATCCAAACCACCAGATTAGCCTACTATCACCTAGTTTGTCAGGCCCTTGATCAGCCCTAGCCCGTTTTGAAGGGAAGGACTGCTGATGGGCCACGATGTGACTGGCCTAGTCCATTAAGACGAAAGGACCTGTTCGTAGTCCCGCCCAAGACCACAAGCATTTTTCAAGGCCCTTAACCCGCACAAACATAAATTAATTTCCTCCTATCTTCCTGCCTAGCAATCCAAGACATTCTAGGACTCCTAGTAAGGTTAAGAGTCCTAACATCCATGGAATTAGACTCCCTTTAGAACTATGGCAACCCCATCTTATAAAAGACAGGTAACCCCATTATATTTTTCCAAGCTTAATTAATTCTGTACACTAAAACACTTCTCAAAACCTAACTTTGGCATTGGAAGCTCCTCATCCGACACCATCCCCTCTTCTTATTTCTTTCAGATCTGATCAACTTCGGCTCTTAGTGATTTTGGCATCATTACCTATTAATTTATTTAGACCTTTAATTAAGCCGTAAAGATAAGGAGTCCATTAACACGTTGTTATGTTAGAACATGGCCCCATTGAAATGATGGACTAAGTCGCAAATTAATCATTTCGAATAGACTTTGTTATCCACACTTGCTCACTGACCCTCCCTTCTTGCAGGCTCTATAGTGTTTTAGAGCTTGCGATTATATTCACATTGTAATTCATTATTTCTTAGAAAACTATATTATTATTTCCTTTTTTCCAATTGCAGAAATAATTCATTTAGCCAGCTTAATAGTTTTTTCTTTTTTTATAGGACTTCACTGAGGGAAATATTCAAATATATTAATATAGCACTACAAAAAAACCGACCTATAGCAGCGGTCAGAAACTGCTGCTGTAGGTCAAAAAATCGCTGCTATAACCTATAGCAGCGGTTTTTTAGCGGCGGTCTCGACCGCTGCCATATACCCGTCAGCATAGGTCTATAGCAGCGGTTCGAGTGATCGCTGGTGAAGACTTCGGGTCTATAGCGGTGATCACCTACGCTATATACCCAGGCGCAATTGCGCTGTTTTGGCACTAAAGGTCTGTAGCAGCGGTCACAAACCGCCGCTACAGACCTAATATGACCGCCGCTATATGTCTATAGCGGCGGTCAGGTGCCACCTATAGCAACGGTCACAGACTGCTGCTATAGATTTGCAGCTTTTTTTTTTTTTTGCCAGCATTTCCAAATCACCACTAATTTTTTCCTATATTTTTCTATACATGCTTTTTTAATCGTAATACAAATTTATTTTAATAATCATAATTCATTGGATGTAAAAATTTAAAGACCAAGGATAATAAAACAAAATATACTTCATTATTATTGATTAATAATATTTTACAACAAACACAAGAATCTTTACAAATTAGGAATAGACTGTAATAAGATGTAATTACAAGCTTTAAAAGAATCTCTATAAGATGTAATTACAGTTGCAACCCCATCATCTCCCCTCTCATCAATGGAGTCACCTGGATTACAATCCACTACGACCTCCCTCGCAAAAATTGGACTACTCACTTTTTTGAAACCTCCAGTTTTCTTTTACGAATCTTCTCCAAAATTGAAGATATTGGCTTTTGAACAACCGATACAGGCTTAAATGACACATCTCTAGTTTCTAAAAAAACGAAGATGCAGTTTAGAACTGTCTAGAAACACAAATCTCACTTTACAAACAAGTTTACTTGCATCAAGGAAACATCCCACTTAAAAAAAAGGGCCATTCAAATTAGACCTATATAATTTGGAGTCTGATAGGTCTCTGCCTCGAGATTGAAATCGAAGAGGGCAGCAACGGAGAGGGCAGCAACGAAGAAACCCAACTGAAATCGAAGAAGCTTACCTGCAAAATCAATGAAACCCAACTGAAATCAAAAGAGATTTGTAAAAAAAAAAAACCATAAACAGGGAGATAAATCGTGCCATCAAGGCAGCCTTAGGTATCCGATTGCTACATAATTACTTCTTTAAATTCGCGTTTCTTGCATTAAAGTTTAAAAATTACAAACAAAATCAAAACAATATACCTTTCCAACAACAGTTGCAGGCACTCTTCCAATTTACCCAACATGAACAAGCAAAGGAATGCAACATTGTTCTTCCCCTGTTCTTTAGCAAGGGATGCAAGATTCGAAATTTGTTGACAAACTTTGCAAAGAGTCCCAACTAGACAGCAGGGAACCTGCTATTTCAGAAGCTGACCTAGACTTATAGGATTATAAAGCGCAACACCCCTCCCCCCCTCTTTCTTTGGGGCTGGGGGTAGAAAATAACCTCAACTTCAGAAAGGCACGTTCACCCAATTACGTAAATCAATCACATATTCCACAATAGAAGAAGAAGAAAAAAAATAAAAAGATTTGTTTCCCGTAATTTTCAATTCACACAACCCAAACATATCACAAAACGAGTATGGTTTCTTCAATTTGTGCCACTCCCAATAATTCAACTCACAAAAATTCGGATTCATTTCCTCGATCACCCTGTCCCCCAAATTTATCAGCTCACGAAAAGAAACAAAAATAAAGCCATTCCTTTCTCAGAAAATCAGGTTTATTTGCTACTTTATATATCAATCAAAACTAGACACCCATCTTCTCATCCAAAAAACTATTGAACCCAAAAAAAGCAAACCCGCATAATTTCGAAACAAGAACCTCCAGAAAATCAAACCTTGCAGAACGAATTAACAGAAGATGAAGAAGAACCATTGGCTGCGGCGTCTATGATCGCACGCGTGGGGACTGTCCACATGTGCTAACTCCGTTTTCTCTCCTCAACAGCCCGCCCAATCCCATGCATAGCATTGCATTTTCCCTAATCCCTCCTCCTTCGATCCCACCTTCAATCCCTTCTACGAGTACCATCAATTCCGAACCTCTGTTCCTACAACCAATTCCCCTACCTCAATTTCTTCACCAATTCAACCCCAAAAAACCCTAGATCATCTTGTGCCATTTCGTCCGCGAACAAAAAACAGAGAATTGCAGCAAGTTTGTCAACATTACAGCCACCATTTCCATCAATAAATCAAAACCACAATGAAAGGAGGCGCAAAAGAACAAAACCCAACCACAAGATCACACATTTCCAAGCAAAAAGAGACAACACATTCATACCGAAAGCAAAAACCCAGAAAGACCCACAAATCAGAAGAGAACTGTCAAAAAAAAAAAACCTTAAATAGGGAAATTGCAAAAAGAACAAGATAATGCCAAAGAGAGGGGGAGAGAGAGAAAGAGAGAGAGGGAGAGAGAGCCGGAGGGTGGCCTGGTGGGTGGTGAGTGACGGCAAGGAGAGGGAGCTCGGGGACCAGGGGGTGAGGGCTGTGCCGGGGGGGGGGGGGGGTGGGTTGAATTTCGTTTTAGGGCGCGCACGGGGAGGGGGAATTTTCGCGTTTTAGGGCACAGGGAGAGTGTTTAAGAAAGGAGGAGGGGGAGGTGGGGGGAACGGCGACGTTTTAGGTAGGGGACACCGTTTTGAATCTTAATTAATTAGTCTTATATTACAAATTATTGAAATATAATTGTTAATTATAATCAATAAAATATTCAATTACCATAATAACTATGACCAGATATTAAGTTATGTACTTTAATTGCATAAGCTAATTAATCTCACAATATCTTTTTGTTTGAAATTAAATAATATGTCATAATTAAATATTATTATATTACTAATTATTACAAATAAATATTAATCATGCATGTTCCAAAAAAAACAACCCAAAGCCGGGCTAAAATAACTAAAATCCATCCCTAATGGGATTTTACCAAAATTAAATAGACTGCCAAAAATTGGCCCAAATCGGGTTCAGAAATAATTCCTAAACGGTAAAGGAAAGAAAATCATAACTAAAAATAGGTTTTTGAGAGGGAAAATAGCGGATTTAGGGCTCGAAACGAGGTGCACCAAAGTGTAGCTAGGTGACCACGACGTGCGCGCCGAAAAGAGCTTTCCGAATTGGGGTCATGGGCGCGAATCGGATACTCGTAGCCAAAGTTATGACCAAAAAACCGACACGTGCACGAAAACTACCCCAATTAGGTTAGATTACAATTTCTTGCCATCCTTGCGCTGATCTACCCACTCAAGGTAATTCAGTGCCATCAATGTGTAATCTGACAGCTCAGCGTCTCTGACTTGGCTCCCCCTGCATCAATATGCTCATTATAAGCATATGATAATAGATGTCTAAACTACTTAGATTTAGTCAATAAAAATACAATTACCATAACAATCATAGATATAACTTTCATAACATTATTTCTAATCCCATATAACAACTTCAATTTTCATAAAACTCCTTTTAATTCCATATTTTATTAAGTAGGTCTCCTAAAATTTTTTTAAACACGTGACAAAATAAAATTATGTATTTAAAAGGAATAAAATAGTCTATAAAAATAATTATTAACATTAAATAACATATAATTTTGGATTTTTTTTAATTTTTTTCCAACTATACCTATAACAGCGATTTTTTTCAAAACCGCTGCTAAAGGTACAAGATACAGCGGCGGTCATACTGACCGCCGCTGTAGGTATACAATCTCTAGCGGCGGTCTGACCGCCGCTATAGATTGGCCTTATAGCCACGGTTTTGACAAAACCGCCTTTACATGATGTATATAGCAGCGGTCTGTGACCGCCGTTATAGGAGTGTTTTTAGTCGTGTTTAAAGTAAAACGCCGGGATAGGGGTCTATAGCGGCGTTTTTAGCGACCGCCGCTATAGACCTATTTTTTTGTAGTGTAGCACTTCACAATTAAATCTGAATTTGAAAACCTTGATTGCTTAGCACTCCAAGAATCCAATTGCTACATCTATGTGTCCTTAATATTTTTGACTTTCAAATCGATGTTCAGTTTGCAAAATTATTTTAGGATACTTTGAATGAAACAAAATTTATAAAATAAACACTCAAATTTTTTTTAAAAAAAATTCTAACAAATATTCTCTCTTCATACTTTTTGTGCCAACCTTCAATATTTTTTATTAAAAAATTATATCAAATCATCTATCTCTACCTTTTTTTACCAACTCCAATCAAAATTAAATATCTTTAAAAATTCACTAACTTTTACATAAAAACCTATAAAATTTCAATCTACATAAATATTCACAATTCTACAAAAATCTTAAAAATTTGCGTATTTACAATTCTACCAAAATCCTAAAAACTTTCAAATTTTTATAAACCCAACAATCTTAAATTTATAGATATTTATCATTTAGGCCACAAAAGAAAAAGTCAATTGAGGGATACTCTCTGGGCTCTAAGAGTATAGAAGTCTATTCCTGAACAAGGGTACATAAATTAGAGTAGGTAGTTGCTGTCTTATCTTGTCTGGTCTCTCTCCTTTCTCTTCGTGCTAAAAAAACAAATTTTTATTTTATGTTGCCTTTACAAACGGCTCCCTAGAAGATTTGGGTTGAGTTTGGATGGGCAAAAAAATTTCTGGTGAATTTATTTTTTCAAGGTAGTGTAGATTCAGATGGAATTGGTGAAAAGGTTGTTGAATTTTGTAAAAAGGTATTGAAGTTTGTAAAAAATTATTAGAGTTTGTAAAAAAGTTGTTAGAGTTTGTAAAAAGGTATTAGAGTTAGTGAAAAAGTAATTGTGAATTTTTTTTTTTTTTTTTAAAATCTCGACATGCAAACATAGGCCTGTTTTTTCCATTGGCACGTGCTCCCATGAATCGCCCCCACTTTCTCATGATTCTGTGAAATAAATACTGTAATCTCCTCTTCAAAATTGAATTTTCATATAATTTTTTTTTTTTTATCATGACAAGCTAGTTGATTAATTCAAAAAAGTTCAAAGAACTCAACTACATATTTTAAATGGCGTGTCAAACCCTCTTGAAAGTTGACAAGCCAACCAGCGAGAGGGCCTAACGGCCATACAAATCCAAACCTAAACGAAGAGAGAGTTGAAATGACCCATGAGAAATGACAAGCTAATAACAGCAGAAAACGAAAAAGGTTGGACGGCGAAGTGAAGTGGCAGAGAAGGCGACTGGAAAAAGGGGGTCCGCCAACAAAACTGGGCGTGCTCATGAGATGCTCGCCGGCAATGAAAGTTCCAAGAGGCCCTGAGGATGGTCTGACGACGCGTGCTCACCGAAAAGGACTAGAAGCTGCTCAAAATGGCATAAAAGGCACAGGTGCATAAGATCCACGCCCTGTCCAATCAGCGGCAGCCTTAAACAGAGACGGTCGCCAGACAATGTTAGAGCTATGCTAGTTGGTCGTGTGCTTCAAAACTCTTCAAAAATGCCTAGATATGAGCTGCAAATCCACCGTCAAAAAGCCCCAAAAGGATCGGAAAATTGAGTCTATTGGAAGATTCATCCACCAAAGAGTAGATCGGAAGAGGAGAGGGAGGTGGGAGGAGCTAGAGCTCATCCCGCTGCCAGAGATGGTGGAGGAGGAGGGGGCAGTCGCGAAAAGAAAAGTTTCTAGAGAGAAGGTAGAGCCTCTCTCTCTAAAAGACAGGGGAAAGGACTGACATTTTTCATATAATTTGAAACAGAATGTAAGGTGTCTAAAGATTAAAATTTTGTTCATGCAATTGGGGAGTGGACAATTCAAGGAAAAAGTACTTTATAGTAGGCACCATACCTGTTGACAAAAATCAAAAAGAACTTTCTTAAGTTTTTATCTGATTGGGTTTCATATATTTTCAATTTAATCAATCCATGCTCATCCCTCGATGGAACCTCTAATTCAAAAGGCAAATGCATAAGAAAAATTAGACAATTAAAGTTTATAATTAACAAATAACAAACAAAAAAATATGAATAAAAAATTAATAAAATTACAATTTAAATTCTAAACCAAAATATTAGTAAATTAGGAAAAACTTAAGAAACAAAATGAATACAAAATTTAAAAAGAAATCAAGGAATAAAAATATTAAAACCTTGAATTATACAACAAAATAGTGAAAAATTAAAAAAATTAAGGCTTAAATGCATTCTATACCCCTGTGTATTCGAATATTGTAAATATATCCTTCTAGTAAAGAAAGTTGATTTTGTGTCCCTAATTTAAACTTTTCGTTTAAAAAATATTTCTTATCTGTCTCTGTTTAAAAAATTAATTGGAAATAGTGATTTGACATAAGTCAACTATGTGTTCACGAATAAAAAAAATATCGTGCTTTTTTTTGGGTCTAAAATCTCCATGTCAGATACCCAATCAGCATCTACTTGTAATTTATAGAGGTGTATAGTTGGTCTAAATATCTCATACAAAAATATTTATTGCCTGGAAAAAGTAAGAACATTATTGAGTCCTTTTATCTAGGACAAGAAATGTGCAGGAGCATGCTCCAGTCAATTTGTTAGTTAAATAATTTGGTATTGGCCATGTGCAGGTTTAAATTATAACTTAAAGATTAAAGAAGGACACAAAGAGCTTGACCCAAATAAAAATTAAAATAAGTAGACATTATAAAAAGGTGGTTGAAAAATCCCTTATCTGATAAGAATAAATATTTAAGCAAAGAACAAATATATAATTTTGCTTAAAAGGAAGATTCAGGAAAGCTCGTGACGAAATAAAAATTTGCCCTCCATGACCGTGGTTTCCTTTGGCAAAGTAGATAAGGGGATCAGAAACCCTTGTGTTGGTATTGGGTTATCTTCGGTGGTTTCGTTTTAGGCGTAATTATACAAATGGTTCATGTGATATAACATTTTTACAAGATATTTTTTTTTTTGAATTAATAACATTTTCAACAAAACAGTTTTTGGGATGAAAGTAAAAATTGAATCTCTCCATTTTCAAGACCTCAACGCACTAACAGCATATACTAACCTGTAAAAAAATGACACATCAGCACAAATAATAGACTGACATCTGTCTTCCACATCTAATTGGACGTCGCGCTCCATATCTTTGATATCTCATTTATAGGTCAGCATCACGATAGCATTTAAAACAAATTTTCTGTGACTCTCGGTCCCATCTCCATCTCCATCTCCATCATACCCACCCCAATTCTTTTTTTTAATTATTTTTTTAAGTATACCCCCACCCCAATTCCTTTCTCTTTTTTTTTTTTTTTTTCCCTTTTTTTCTAATACCCCACCCCAATTCACTAGTAAGAAAAAAACCAAACTCTCTCTACTTTTCAATCCTACAGCTTTCTCGCGAATCCGCTTGATTTTCTAGCCGATCGCCTCTTGATGGGAGGTCTTAAGCCCATTGGACATGGCCCCAAACGGATTTCTTGTTCGGAAGCATCGAGTTAGTAAGTGAAATATTTGTACAGGAAGAACCGTTGAAATCTGGTAAATAAGGGACTGCGGGAAAATGGATTGCTCAAGGTTTCTGTGAGAAATTGGGCTGCGCACAAAGAAGAGGAATGTTACTAACACAGAAGCCAGAGGATTCAAGGGTAATAAAGTCGGAGCACAAATCTTATTTGCTGAAATGAAACTCTCAAGCTGCTAAACAGTAGCAATATATAGTGGCGACACAAACTTATGACCACGCGCGTGAAAATATTTAGTGAAAACCTACTTAGACGAAGAGGAAATACATTATCCAGATGCCATCCGATGGAACAAAAGACAAAGCAGTCCAACAAGACACAAATTACATATCCATGCCTGCAACAAGGCTTCACGACGAAAGGCTTCATGACGAAAGGCCTGAGGAAATTCTAGAAAGCGAAACTCAGGAGTCCAGGACAATGAATCCAGCAATAGTTGCAGTGCCTTAATTTCCAAAAATTGCTGAACTAGGTACTTGTCAAGGCTGCCACGCTAAGATTCCAAGGGTTATCGTAGAATGCGTTCAGCCTTTTGCCTTGAATTCCAGTCCTGCCTCTTTCAGCTTTGTTACGTTATACATAGCCTCAAGCTTATATGACTCACTTGTAGGCACGACACCATCACATGCTTGAGTAAGTAAATGTAAGTGGAAAATTATATTTCTCAAATACTGGAATGATACACAACATGATTATTTATTATTAAGCATATCACAAGCATTTGCATTGATTTTCTCAAAATATGAAAAATGAAATTGCATTCAAATGGAATAAAATTAATGTTATGATTGATATGTTATGGAACTAACAGGATGATCAATACCATACCTAAATAAGAAAGATGCATCCACTCCAAAAGACGAATGCGAAAAGAATTAATGACTCCTAAGGGTATCCATTCCTAAGGACGAATTTGAGAAAGTATGGACCTCTAAGAGTCATGTCTAGCCATTATGCCTAGGACCATTTTAATGAATAGCTTGACCAAATGACAAAGCGAAATGAGAACAGTTACAAAAGGAAGGCACAACCTGACTTCAGGGATAAATGGAGTAGTAGTAGTAACGCCAAATAAAGATGAAAAGACCTTAAAGCTAATTTTCAAGTACAAGAGTCTTATCTATAAACATATAATTTACTTTTGCACCACACATATATCTATCATTCATGATCATGCTCAAGTTATGCATATTTCAAATCATTAATCATCCATTATTGAGCCATTCGACACATTAGTATTTTCAACTATATCATTTAAGATGACACTCTAGGCAAAGAAAGTTATGAGGAGAATCTAGAACCTAAAGGGGGTTGATGAGGGCACCCTCCCCTGAATCATAATACACGTGGATGTCTACTTTGAAAAGTTTATGTGAACCTCTCCAAAGATGTCATGTGGCCTATTCAGGCTACGGAACATCTTAAGATTTTATATGAATTGAACTAAGTAATTTATATTTGAACTATGCTCTAAGTGTAACTCATTGCCTTTGATTTATTGGTTGAGATTAAATTTCTAATTATTTCTCTATATATGCATGCTATGTGATATAGGAATACGTTTCTTTTCTACATATATTTACTTACATATTCGTACACTGCCTAAAAACACGTGAGGGTTGCGTGATAGCTAGCAATAAGAGATTAATTTTTGAGTAGTATTTTCAGAAACTAAAAGTTGCTCATATTTTCTAAATTAATAATAATAAGTTTAAAAAAAATTCGCTGCAAGATTAAGTTAGATGCGCTAAAGCGCTAGTCATAGTGAGCATGAGCGACTGTCATTAACCCTTTGGACTAACAGGTTGAGCCATGACAAAAGGTGGGACATAGGATTTTAAAAGTTATAATATAGATAGAGGTAATGATCTCAATGTTGTTTTAATTTTTAGAAATTGATCATGTTATATATATATTTTAAGAATTATTTTTCTAAACATTTTGTTTGAAGACATGACCACTAATCTTAGCCAAATGATGTCTGTTATAAATAGGATCCAAAGTGTAAAAGGCCCAACTAAATAATTTAAATTTTGGAGGCCAAAAAATTAGGCGGAATGGCTCCTGATCCATGCAGAATTGGACGCAAAACCGACTAATCCTCTTGAATTTTTCCTTACCAAAATTCCGTAACCGGTCCGAGATTCCGATATGGCATTGGCAATGGCCAATGATCGGAGACGGATGCCACTTGGACTACTGAACCTCAAACCAGCTCATTCACACTCCCAAAGACAAAGATGTTTGATTTCACAAATATAACTCACTCACACCCCGAAAGACATTGATGTCGATTTCACAAATATAAAAGGAACTTGTTTAAATACTTGCATTATTCATGCCTGCATCGCGTTTACGAGTTTTCATGATTCTCTAATTTTATGCCGTTTTGTAAACAACTTGCTAACAATTAAAAATTTCTAATCGCAAGCTGAGTAGATTGATATGAAACAAAAAAATATGGAGATTTTCCACGGTAGCCATTTTCCACAAAATGCTCTTAATTCTTGATCATAATTCTTCCTATTGTAATTAGAATTGTGTAAATACACAAATTTGGAAAACAAAAAAGACTCCACCAACATGTATTAGAGAGCGTCGATTGCCATCTCCAGTACTGCACTACATATCCATTTCTATAAGCAAAAGTAACATGGAGCACACGCACACCATATTCATGCAGCGCAAGCAGGCACCAGGCATTTTGAGAGAAGCCTTAGCATTTTCTTCTACAAAAAGAAACCCAAAGGTTACATAATAATCTGTCAGCGTCGTACGTACATACAAATAGGCAATGGAAAAGAAGACGGAGAGAAAAGGAACAGAACCCACCCGCTTGGAAGTGCGGAGGAGCTCGGGAGGGATCTTGTAGAGATCTTCGTCAACCGGTTTTGGAGGCCGAGCAGCTGCACGCAAGGGAAGAGGACGAGGTGTAACGGCGGCGTCCTGATGCCGCAGTTGCTGACTAGTTTTCCTTGGCGGTTCCGTCACGTCACACACCTTCCCTTGCGCTTTCCGCTCCTTGACATGCGAGGATTGCTTTTCCGTTTTCCTAATTGTCTGCACAGTGCACATGATTACCACGCCTCATCATCACTCGTGTCGGGTAGAAAAGGTAATAAAATCTTTATTCTTCTTCTTATCATGTGTTAGGAAATTGATTATTTTTCTTAAGACTTTCGAGTCATGACATTTTGGAATGGAAGTCAAAAGGCAAATTGACAAACTTGAAAGTATGTCGGTTTTTTTTTCTCTCTACTTTGCCAGTGTGAATTTGGCAACTAGAAATATGTCTTTCTAGTCTCTACAGTTTTTCTGTCCAAGTTTTGACTTTTGAATTCTTAAAACGCGGTTTCCCGAGAATATTTATAATTTTCCTGGAATACATCCCTTTACAGTCTACTGAAAATCAGGAACTGCTGCTTCATTTGCCTTCATCCAAAACCATAACTTCATTAAAGAACACACATTTTAGAGTTTTCTATTTTCCTCCTTTTCTCAGCACCGGGATGATGTATACTAAAGAGACGCTTAAAACAAGTTATGAAATACGATGGAAGAACAGACCTTGCGGGTAGGAGGAACGGTACGAGAAGGTTTCTTGAAATGAACGGCGTACATGTCGCCGTGCACGTAGGGAGCACAATCTCCGGAGGAAGAACTGTATCGAATCAGACCAGCCTGCCTTGCGCACTCGAAATATTGGGTGATCGGCAGCTCGTTTGCGTAATCCCAGTTCCCAAACGCCGGGATCTGTCCGCTTTTTTTAGTACAGTACTCCTACAGCATCATCAACAACATGTTCGTTCATATTCACAACCCCACATAGGATTCAATACGAAAAAGCAAAACCTAAGGAAGATTTTCAAATATACAGAAACAGAATGGAGCAAATGCCAGAAAGTAAAATTATATAGAGAAAAATACCCATAGAGGTAGAAGATATAAAGAACCGAAATACAATTTAATTTAAGAAACATTTAGGACTTACCTCCATTTGTTGTTTCTGGGAGCAGATCGAAGGAGATACAGAGTGGAAGGGATCGGAAAAAGGAGCAAGAAAGGTAATTTATGTAGATGGGTGTTCCACACTATTGTATGGGAGTTAAAGTGGAGATACGCGGAGCAGAAAGGTAAAACGAGTCCTGAGGATTCCCAAGAAACCACAGAGGGATATAACTTCCACTGCTCAGAATGAGAGAGAGAGAGGAGACAGACAGAGAATCGAGATTTAAAGTTTAGCTCATTCTACGATAAACAGTGGCATAGCACTAGAAAAGGAATCAGAACGACCCCTAAACAGTGGCATATATATATAGTTGTTTAGGAAAAGAAGCAGAATCACAGTGGTCTTTATTCTGTAGAACTGAATAAGCTTCAAGGGGTTGTGTTTCTTCTGCTTTGCAGAGGCTCAAGGAGGGAAAAGACCGAGATCTAATGGCAGCTTCTATTTCTTCTTGCTAGTCTTACTACTTTTGCGGTAAAGCAGAACCAAGGGCCAAGGCACTGACCAAGAAAGACAAGAACGTAAGCTGAAGTGGGTTTGGTTTTTCAACTTTTGCTGACTATAAAAATGGTGCTCTTGTTGCTCTGTCAAGAGGTTGACGAAGTACCCAATCCGATGCCATGCCCTATAAAGAAGCGTTTTCCTCGATTCACGCGGCAGGCAGGATATGGACCCCTAAGTTCTGTGTTCCCACTAGACTAGATTTGGGAATATCGCAAGCAGAGTGACTGTTACAAAGTACTGGAGATGTGAATATAGCAGAACAAAAAGGCTTTCGAGGTGTGGGTGCGCGCGACTCTGCGCAAAGTATGACCAAACGGATAAAAGGCTTCCGACTTCGAATAATAATCGCTGCTGCCAATTTCACACTGTTTGCCTTTAGTGCTTCCACTAAAAGACCCTAAAAGCACATGGCCAAAAAAACGTTAAAAGGGGTAAAGATTTTCGGAAAGTCCTGCCTACGGTAGAAAGTTGGATCCAAACTATTCCGATCTTATATTGCTACTCAGATGCAAAGAGGATATTTTGTTTCTTAGCCAGAAAGAAAGAAGACTTTTTAGCTTGGAGACATTAGCTTATTATGTAACTGCTAGATGACCCTTTGATTTTTTGGGAAACAAAGAACAGAAAAAGGACAAAATTAAGGAGAGGAACCATTGCGTTTTCAGATCCGATAAGAACCAAAAAGTAAGTCTTAGGCCCCATGTGACCGCACACGGTGGAGTTTGACCCAATTTTCAACAACACAGTTAACGTGCATAGCATTTTATAATTGTTTACTTCATCCTATTCAAATCCGTGTATTGATCTGATCTGCCTACTTGTCCAGGAAAATAAAACATTAAAAATTAATTATTGCATAAGAAAAGAGTAGAGTGTATATGGTTTGGTCGGTGCAAAACTTCTCGTATGGTTGAGAGTTTAAGGTGGTCCGTCCAACTAAATCGCCCGATCTAGGAATGAAGGACAAACCGACGCTGATTACTATCGCGTTTTGTTACGATTCAGTAGTGTTAAACTCCCAACGATAAAGGAGTTTGATACTGTCCGAACTTGACTCCGATTGCGGCCGATCTTGACATCTCGAGTGCGACCAAACTAATTTAATCAGTATAAAATACTCATTAAAAAAATCTTAAAATTTATGAAGAAAAAAACACCTCAATCACACTAGAGTTTGATACCGTGTAAAATTCTTGGCAATCATAAACAGCAAGAAAAGGTTAAGGAAATTTTGACATATCTTGTAGCAATTTCAAAAGGTACGTAAAAATTGGTTTTGAGACGTTCAAAAATTCAAACAACTTCTAGAGTTTTGAAATTTAAAAAAATATCTCGACTAACCAATACTCTTAAAGGAGATAGAAATTTATTTTTATTAGCAATCCTATACGACTTTAGTGGCCTGAGTCGCAGAAATTAGGCGGAATGGTCATAGGTAGGTCCAAGGGACCAGATTCCACCTAACCCGGCCCAAGGAGTACGATTTCTAAGTTTTTACGGCATCTGGTAGTGTTACTTGGAGTGGGGTCCACGCAGACACTACTTTGACGAATGGTAGTCTAAAGTCAACACTCACACTCCACGAGACAGCTGACAAAGCCCACCCCACTCCACACCCTTTGCAAGACGACACGGTACCAGAAACCTATTGACCGATTTCTCTACTTTTTCCGATCTGTTTGTCTTCCTTTTTTCCTATTTTTAACAAGACAATGTGTATTTTTTTTTATCAGTTTTTGTCGTAACACAATTGAAAAAGTATAAGAAAAATATTTTAGGAAACTCGTCCAAACTTTTGCTATTGTGTAACGTAAACTATTAATTAAGTCACATCAATTCTAATTTATCAAAATTTATCAATATATATTATTTAATTAGAAAATATAGTTAAAGTATATAAAAATGAATTGGGTGATACAATATTCACCTTTGAATCCTCTCAAAGGTGACATTGATAGTATAGTTTGAGGGCAGGGTATAGTTTCTCCAAACATTCTGCTTAATCTTAGGGAGAAAAAGGAAAACAATTTCTAGCTCTCGATCATCCTTCACCGGTTCTCTCCTGTAATTAAAACAATACAAAGTCTGTAACTCTTGATGTAATAAAATAGACAGATTATCACAGCTTTCATTTTCGTGATGGTGGTGGCACCGACTTTTGTCTCTCTCATCGCCTTCACGTCTCTCTTTCTGATTAGAACGAAGAAACCCACTTATGACCTGGACCCAGGGGCGGAAGGAGGGGGTGACGAACCAGGGTGGCCGCCATTCATTGTTCTGTCCAAAAAAAAATTTTACACATGTTTTTTTTTTTTTTTTTATAGAAGTTAGCCTAGACCTAGACACCCATTAGGCCCATGCCAATAAGAGTCCAGTGCCATTTTATCCTGTGCGGCCTGAGCTCTTGGAGTCTTCAGGCTTTTGATTGATTGTTAATTGTGTTGCAGAGCTGGTCTTCCCTAATAATTGATACTTTTTAATAGATAAACATAAAGCCAAGAGAATATTTATTTGAAAAATTACATATAGATTTTGGATAAAACATTACTCAGTAGTCCCGTTTATATTACTTATGCCATACATTTGTGGAATATATTCTAGCATAAACGTTACTTATTATATCTTTCTTTTGGGTTACATAAGAAGAAAAAAGTTAGAATAAAGAGGGAGAGAAATAGTAACAAGAGACAAGAGATTTTTAAGTGGTTCAATCTAGAAGACCTACATCTACTGTAAAAACCCTCTATGGTTGTATTTTGTATTATGAGTGCATATATTATAAGTTTAAGGTTTCTATTTATAGAGACAACACAAAAAGGAAAGGAGATGTTTCGGTTTGTAAGAAATTGTAAAATTTTTAAGATTTTGATAGAATTGTGAATATTTATGTAGATTGGAGTTTTATAGGTTTTTGTGTAAAAGTTAATGAAAATTTTTAAAGATATTTAATTTTTGTTAGAGTTTGTAAAAAGATGTAAAGAGAAGATGATTTGATGTAATTGTTTAATAAAAAAAAGTATTGGAGTTAGGTGAAAAAGTATGGAGAGAGAATATTTGTTATAATTTTTTTTTAAAGTATTGAAATTTGTGTGAAAAGTTGTTAAAGATTGTGTAAAAGGTATTTGTGTTTGTGTAGGAATTTTTGAGATTTTGATGTTTGTTTTGTAAATTTTGTTGAATCTTATTGTATTCTATAATACTTTTGCAAACGAACATGCCCTTAAATTTGAATCTCTACATTTAAAAGTTGAATCTTAATAACGATTTTAAATCTTTGATATCGTAATAACAATAATACAATATCAAATCTTTAGTCCTTAATTTTTGACATTGTAACTTCTAAGACAATTTTTTGCATTAGTAAGGGAAATTTTTTGTTGTCATTTCGCCTTTAAAGTTCACCACCTTTAGATTTTAATCTTGGTTCCTCCACTGCCTGGACCCACTCTCCTGAAAAGGAAGTCCCTTCAGTCCCTTAAGAATCATTGATGGTGGCCATTGTTTTTATAGCTTTTTTATGTTTTCAGTTATTTTCTATTGACTTCTTGCGCTTCTTGTACATCAAGAACTACGGATGGCGTTCAGTGAGCGAGGCTAGCATATTGTTTTGCTTCAGAAGCCCGTAGGACTGCATAGGATGCATGATTTTAATCGAGCCATTGCAAAACTTGGTTGGCAACTTCTTGTCGACAAAGACTGTCTTTGGGTTCAGGCCCTTAAGGCGAAATACGTGCACAACAGAAAATTTCTTACAATTCTGGATGCTCATAATGGTAATTTTTTTTTTCTTAGTAAAAGGGGTGCTAGAGGGCCACCAAGCATGACTAGCTTCTTCCTAGGCATGACCAGAGGCGGAACTACACAGGGACGGTGGGGGACAATCGCCCCCATCGCCCTGAGAAATCCTTCCAAAATTTTTTTTTTATATGTCTTAAGCCTAGCTCGCCCCTAACCCCAGGCCCAAGCCGGCTTTATTCTTTTTTTAAAATTTGCAGAGGGTGAAACGGCTCTGGTTATAAAAAAAAAAAAAAAAAAAAAGCGCGTTTTACATTGGTTTAATTTGCACCCCCTCTTAATTTCTCCCTTCCCTCCCCAACGCCCACCCTCTCTCACTCTGCTTCGTACCTCTCGACACCAATCGGCAGTCTTCGCCTCCCGTCGGTCAACGCCAGCCTCCAGCGGCTAGTCTCCCCCTCTCACTCTACCTCTCTCTCAAGCTCTCCTCCTCCAACGCTACTCACTGCTCCCTCTCTCACTCTCTCCCTCTCTCTCTCTGTGCCACTCAGGTTCTCCTCCTCCAGGCTCCAACGCTGCTTCCTGCTTAGTGCTCCCTCTCTCACTCTCCCTCTTTCTCTCTGCCTCTCCTCCTCCAACTTTGCTCTTTCTCTCTCTCCAGCCTCTAGGTACACCGAACTCTCTCTTAATTTGACTATTTTTCTATTAAACACATTAGGAATTTGATTAGAAATTTGTACATTTGATTATTTTTCTATTAAACAGATAGAAATTTGATTAGAAATTTGTGAATTTGATTATGTTTCTATTAAATAGATTACGAATTTAATTTTGAATTTGTGAATTTGATTATTTTTCCATTAAACAGATTAGGAATTTGTGAATTTGATTATGTTTTTATTAAACATATTAGGAATTTTATTAGAAATTTGTGAATTTGATTAGGATTATTGTGAATTTGTGAATCTTTGATTATGATTATTAAATGTTTATGAATTTGTGATGAATTTATTTTAATTATTGATGAATAATGTGATGAATTTGATATTGTGATGAATAATGTGATGAATTATTGATTGATGATTGATGAATTTAATATTGTGATGAATTATTGATGAATTTGTGAATCTTTGATTAGGATTTGATTGTGCATTATATTGAAATTGTGATTAGGACTAGATTGTGAAATTGTGATTAGATTATGAAATTAGATTGATGAATTTTGTTTGTTTTGTTTTATTTAGATAATGGATAAGCAAATAATACGGTATGTGTATTTCAATATTTTTAGTGTTTTTAGTCCTTAATTTTTTTATATTTCAACTCTAAAATATTTTTTTACATTACATAGTAATTTTTTTTTTTGTCATTTTTCTTTAAGAGTTCGACCCCCTTCTATTGGATTCCTGATTCCGCCACTAGGCGTGACCATAGGAGCTTCCTACCAACTGTGGAATGTCCGAATTGAGCCGTAGCTACTAAACTGGGAGGTTTAGACTATCACTATAGCACTACGAAAGTACAACTAATCTTGATCGCGGGAAGTTCGATCCAAGGACTTTCAGCTTCCTAACTCAGTTCCGAGCGAACCCTAAGACCAATTGAACCACCACTTCTGTGGTGCTCATAGTATTTGGCTATGGAAGGGCATTCTCAAAGGTCGCGAGCTTCTCTCTAAGGGTGCTTGTCATGGGGTATTAAAAATGGCGCTAATATCAATATCTGGCGTGACCCGTGGATACCTTCTCTCCCGAACTTTCGCCCTCGGGTGAAACCCAAAACTTTTTTACCAGGGACTTGAATGTCGTAGCTGATCTCATTGAACAGGACCACCATAGAAGGAAAACAGCAAATACTAACAGATTTTTTGACCCAAAATCCGCTGCGGAAATCCTAACTATCCCTATTGCCCACTCTGCACCCACAGATGGACTGAAATGGCTTCTTGACCCTAAAGGTACGTTTTCTGTTAAAACAGCTTACTGCCTTGATTGGCATAGTCGTTGGTCTCACGAGAGGGGCAGCCAAGATATGGACTGGCGAAAACTCTGGAAACTTAAACTGCAGCATCGTCTTCGGCTGCTGCTTTGGAAAGTGGCTACAAATGCGCTGCTCCTTCATGGCAACTTAGCCAGAGCTACTTCTGGCAGTCGCCCTATTCATGATGCTTGCTCGTTGTGTTTGGAAGCATTTGAAACTTTACACCATCTGTTTCTGGGGTGTGCTGTTAGCAAACTTTGTTGGTAGGGTAGGGAATGGCCCTTAATAACTGAAGGTTTTCTACAGCGTCCTATTTCAGCTTGGTTTACGTTTATCTTAAATCTGCTTAAGTTACCTCCTATCCGTAGAGCTGATTGGCACAAGTTCATTATCTATGTTGCTATTGTTATTGATACGCTCTGCTTTGCAAGGAACAGGATAGTCCACCGGAACTTCACGCTGGACAACACCCAACAACTGCGTGATATCCATCACAGGTACGAAGAGCATGTTTCAGCCTGGCATTCCAAGATCCCCTAGGTTCTACCTCTTTGGAAGCCTCTAGACCCTCACTGCTTTAAAATTGATTTTGATACTGCTGTTCACCAAGATACTCTTGTCTCTGTGGCTGTGTTGAGATTCAACTGGCAGCGTGGTTGCTGCTATGTCTGATCGTAGGCGCGGTAATGCCCCTATTAATGGTGAGGCCATTGTAGCTAAGTATGCCTTCCTTTTGAAGGAGATGCTTAGCTGTTGATCCAACAAATTCTTAGCTCTGATTAGGTGGCTGATTGGCTTACTGTGGAGGAAGTTCAGTTTTTGCGACACCAACTTGAGCTTCATAACTCTTGTACTCTTCTCTGGATTCTGAGGGAAACGAACTCAATGGCCCACTATTTAGCCAAATGGTGTGCAACGTATAGGGCTGTGCATAAGCGGTGGCGGTGGCGGTTTTGCCTTCCACCGCCACCGCCACCGCTATGGCCGGTTGTCTAAAAATAGACACCGCCCCCGCCACCGTGAAGAGAGGAAACCGGCACCTAACGGTGGCGGTTTCGATGGTGGCGGTAGCGGTTAACGCCCTACACCGAAGATCACAAAAAAAATGGCTGCCAAATCGAAATCTATAATCAAATACCAAATCGAAATTCAATCTGTAACCAAATCGAATCCAAATTCAAAAAAAATTTCAAATATGAAATCTCAACCAAATCGGAAACAACCTAAAAAAAATTTCCAAAATTGCAACACAGATTCTACACATTGACATTCACTTGAAAAATGCCACAGATTTGAAAAGCTTTCCAAAAAATTTTCCAAATCTGAAATCTCATAAACAGCCGAAAAAAATTCCAAAATTGCAACCCCTATAATCAATACCAAATCGCAAGAAAATCTCCACATATTTGAAAAGCTTTCCAAATATCAATCAAAATCCTCAAACCCAACAAATCTCAACCAAAACGCAAATATAATATCAAATCGCAAGAAAATTGGGGGGAGAGAGAGAGCGATAGTCGATAGAGTTGCTGGGGAAGAGAGAGCTTCGTTGCTTGCTGCCTGCTGCAAAGGGGGTGTGAGTACTGCGTGCGACTGAAGGAGAGAGGCTCAACTGAAGAGAGAGGCATGCGACTGAAGGAGAGAGGCCGAGTGATTGAGAGAGGCGTGCGACTGAAGGAGAGAGGCCGAGTGATTGAGCGAAGGAGAAAGGTAGGGTTAGGTGAGGCTTAAAGTCACTAAAAGAAACGGTGCCGTTTTGATATGCATATTAAAAAAAAAAGAAAAAAAAAAAAAGGGTGAAGCGGTGAAACCGCTCAATGGTGAGCGGTTTCACCGCCACCGGCAAAATCCCCGCTAAGAAGGGATTTTGCTCACCGTCACCGGTGCCGCTAGGCGCCGGTGAACGGTGAACGGTGCCGGTACAGGCGGTGGTACCGGTTAACCGGCACACTGCCGGTACCGGTGATCAGGCCTAGCAATGTAGGACACTACAAAAAAAATTGACTTTTAGTGACAAAAACTTTTGTCACTAAAAGTCAATATTTCGTCACTAAAAGTATTAGTGACGAAGTATCAGCGTCCACAAATCCTGCACTGATGTCCTTTGTTCATCCGTCAGGGGTACCGTCGGGAAACAGGGGCTCTCGGGCCGGGGGCAGTTTAAGAAATCGGCAATGACGTCTGCCGAGAATAAGAACTGCACGCCTCGCACCTCTAGCTGCACCTCAGGTGCTCTATCTATCGAGACGAGTGCACAGAAGAAATCTTGCACAACTACGTCCACGCAAAACCCCTCAGTCCACGAGAGCTGATGAAGAAATCCCTGGTACTCGAAGAGCTGGTAGAGGGAGTGCTCCTCGTACAATAACTGGTCAAAATCAAAGAGCGTCACAAGACGCTCTTTGGCCACTAGCCGCCCCCTCAGGTACTCCATTCGCCTCTCCAAGGTCATCATTGGATCAGCGACTTCTTGCTCTTGGGACGACGATCCCGTCCCGGTTCTTGTTATGCATGCACGCTTAACTCTGACATTTTATGTATACTGCAAAAGTTGTATATAAATATGTGTTAATAAGTAATCACAATAACGTATTACTTAAAAAAAAAAAATAATCACAATCACGTAATTATTAATGAAGTTGAAACAAAAAGCGATCCATCGCCATCCATAGCGATCGATCACTAAATGTACCGATCTATCGTTTATATGAATGATCGATTGGTACATGGAACGATCAATCGTTAGTAACAACGCGATCGATCATAAAATGGTGATCGATCAATTAATTTGACCGATCGAACGCTATTGGTAAAACGACACATTTCAGTGCACAGACGATCGATCGTCCATGCAACCAAACACACAGTATCACTAAGGATCGATTGCCACAAATACGATCGATTGCCATTAATCAAAATGCTACGCTTCATATTGTAGCTTACCGATCGATCGCTTAGGTGTAAGCGATCGATCGATAACCATACCGATCGATCGATATAAACGATCGATCGGTCCCGAATTGAAACGCACAGTTTCGAGGAGACGATCGATCGCTCACTAAAGCATCGATCGCTCCGTACCAAATTCAGCGATCGATCGATGAATTTAACCGATCGATCATTAGACCTAGCACTTACAAAGCGATTGATCGCCTCTAGAGGAGATCGATCGTTACGGGAACGAATACACACAGACGTTACAAAACCCCAAAACAGGCCCAAAATCACCCAAAATTGATCCCAAAACAATCCTAAACTCTTAAAACATACATCAACAATAAAATAAATACATTTTATGGTCCTAAATGGATGATATAGCAAATTAGAAAACGTAAACTAAAAATTCGCTAGTGAACAACCGCTTAATATTGCTTAAAAAACAATATAAGTACGTACCTTTGACGTAGAAGACAATGAAGGATGATTCCACGCACTTTGGAAGACAATGCAGCACGAAATGGCTCCTTGCACTTTGAAGGATTCGAGAGATTTTGTGGAGAGATAACCGGTAAAAATGACTTCGGCAGTTTCATATAATCGTTTGTGCCGATCGATCGGTAGTTAAGTGACGATCGATCGCTATATTCTAACACGTGGCATCTTTCCATTCGTTGAAACATTTTCGAAAAAAAAAGTGACGGTTATGCTTACCGATCGATCGTCATATCGTGCCGATCATCGGCCTTTCGTATTTGCAGACAGTTACGATACCGATCGATTGGTTAATATGGGGCTATCAATCACTATGTTCTAACACGTGGCGTTTTCCCATTCATTAAAACTACGATAGATCGCCAACCTGGTCATCGAACGGTGATTCGAAAAAGTGACGGTTACTTTACCGATCGATCGTTTATAAACAATGATTGATCGGTTTGAGTGACGATGTAAATTCGTCGCCTAAACTCTTTGCATGTAGTGACGAAGCATTTCGTCACAAAATTAACGATCAATCGGTGTATGACCGATCGATCGGTTGTGTGACGAAACTTTTTGTCACCAAAAAATTAAGTTTTAGTGACAACAATTTTATTTCGTCACAAATAAAACTTTAGTGATGAAATTGGTGACGAAATTGGTGAAAAAGTAGTTTTGTCACGAAAACCTTTTTTGTGACGAAAATAGCATTTTGTCACTAAAAATTAGCTTTTAGTGACGAAATTCATTTCGTCACTGAGAATTTCGTCACTAAAAGTCAATTTTCTAGTAGTGGGATATCTCTGGTTGTATTGATTTGAATTCTATTCTTGTAAACATCCTATCTTCCGATAATGGTTCTACATAATGGTTCCGATTGATTAGAAAAAAAAAACTACAAAATGTTAGAAGTTTTGACCCAGATGGAATTGAATCAAATCGCAAAATGTCTTCTTCGTACAATATATAACTAACCAATGAAAGAATAATGTAACAAACTTTGCAAAGACTAAAGTGACTTCTATCTATTCTTTATTTTACTCGTACACGAATGTAAAGATGCAATGAAAGAAACAAATGATTGGTGTGCTGATGGGCATGATAGTGTAGTTGAGTGAGTTGTTGATTCAGCTGCTGGTGAGGTAGCTGACTCTGCATCCTGTAATACGCCCCCACAAGCTGGAGAATAGATGCTTTCTATTCCCAGCTTGGCAAGATGAGCAAGAAAAAGGTGAAAAGTAAGGTCTTGGTGAAAAGGTTGGCGATCTGAGAACTAGTGCGAACATGAACAATACGAATGAGCCTTGCTTGAAGTTGATCACGAGCAATCTCAAGTCCTAAAAGATACTTGTGGTCCCCAAGTGACTTGATTTTGAATTTACCGCTCAAGAAAGCTTGAAGAGAGTCAATAGAGTCCAAATGAGAGCTCACAACAATGATATCGTCAACGTAAACTAAAAGAGCTGTAAATGACTGAGTCTTGGAATATGCAAATAAACTATAGTCAGATTTGGATTGTGTGAATCCAAACTGAATTAGAGTAGAGGAAAATCAAGAGTACCATTGGCGTGAGGCATGTTTAAGGCCATAGAGACTCTTGAGAAGGCGGCAGACTTGATGAGACTGCCCTTAAGAGTAACTAGGAGGACATTTCATATAAACCTCTTCATCTAAAGTACCATGAAGGAAAGCATTTTGGACATCAAACTGCTTAAGAAACCATCCTTTTACCCTCATGTTAGGTATAACCTTTGGCAACAAGTTGGGCCTTATAACGTTCAATGCTTCCATAAGAATTATACTTGATTCTATAAATCTATTTGCAACCTATTGCCTCTTTATCTAGTGGGAGATCAGTGATAACTCATGTCTTATTGAGTTCTAGGGCAGTTAGTTCAGAAGTCATGACTTTACACCACTGAGAATGTCTTACAGCTTTATGATAAAGGCAGGCTTAACATGGGAGGAAATGGAAGTGCTAAAAGCTTTGAAATCCAAAGAAAGTATGTGATAGGAAAGTGTTTGAGAGGGGAAAATGAGTACCTGAATGTGTCTTGGTCTGAGATTGCGAAGGAAGGCTGAGCATTGCTTGTTGGCAGTGAAAATCTTGCAAAAAATGAGGTGCTGATCTGATTCTAGTGGATCTTTGAAGAGGTGGAGATGTTGCAATATGAGGTTCAGGAAGATGAAGCATAGATGATGGTGAAGATGTAGTGGGAGATAAGTGAGAAAGAGAGGATTCTTCTACAAGAAGTGTGGAAGAAAGTGACACGGTTGTAGAATAAGGTATATGTGGAAGGGGTAGAGATGGTGAGGCCTCTGTGATAGATTGAAAGGGAATGAGAGAAGGATAAGCAACAATGTTAGATAAAGATTTGCTAAAAACACAGTCATGGTTGGAAGAGGTGGAATTGTCAGGATCTAATTTAAAGGGAAATGTGGTCTCATGGAAGACTACTTTTCAGGAGAGAAATATAGTATGAGTATTGAGAACGAGTAGTTTGTAACTGTTAACTCCAAGTGTGTATCCAATAAAAACACACGCTCTGCCCTTAGAATCAAATTTCTTCCTACCTTGAATGAGAGTGGAGGCAAAGGCTAACAACTAAAAACTTTGAGATGGGCATATGCTGGTTTAATTTGGAAAAGAGCTTCAAAAGGTGATTTGTTATGAAGTAAGGAGTGAGAACACAGTTAATGAGGTAGGTGGCAATCATAATACAATTTGCCCAACATTTCAAAGACAAACCCGATTGAGACTTAAGTGATCGAGAACTTGCAAAAGATGCTGGTGTTTTCACTCTACAATCTCATTTTGTTGGGGAATTTTTTCCCAAGTGTGCTGATGTATGATTCCCTTTTGTGAATAAAAATCAAGTAAATGGAACAACAATCCATTATCACTTCGGATGGTCTTAATCTTGGTGTTAAACTATGTCTTGACTAAGGTATAAAAAGATTATAGACAGTGTTTTACATTACATTTGTTTTTGAGTATGTAATTGCAAGTGCATCTAGACAAATCTTTCATTATAGTTAGAAAATAACGTGATCCATCATAGGCCATCACAGAGCATAGTCCCTACAAGTGACAATGCACCAATCGAAAAATAGATGAAGAAACATGTGTTCTTTTATTGAAAGGTAATTTCTATTACTTTACTAAAGGACAAATAAAACAATGAGACATGTTCTGTGAACTAGGAAAGATAAGAGGATCATCTGTAAGTTTGAGGCTAGAGGTGGAAAGGTGTCCAAGGCGATAATGCCATAAATCAAAATCTGTGGAAGTTGCAACAGCCAAGTGAAAAATAGAGGAATTGTGTGAGAAAATGTTTGAAAGTGTAGTGACAAGGTCGGTAGGCAACACCTTCTCATTCTGTAAGTAGAAGAGGCCATGTGCAACCTTACCCTTCCCAATCGTCATCCAAGAGGCAAGGTCTTGTATAAAACAGATATCAGGAAGAAAGACTAGACAATAGTGCAAATGTTCAGACAACTTGCAAGTTAGCAGCAAACTAAAAATTGAAGGCAGGGACACAACACATTTTGTATGCAAATGGTGTCAATGAGTTGCACAATGCCTATGTGTGTGACAGATACAAGATCACCATTAGGGAGTTTGACAAAATAGGAGGCCTTAGAGGTAATTGAAGTGAGTAAAGAGGTGTTGACCATGTGGTCTGTAGCTCCTGTATCAATGATTGAAGGGGTATTTAGTGTGGTGTGTGTGTGTGTGTGTTAAACAGATTAAACAACATGGAGCTATTGACATGGCAAGGCTTTGTTTGAAAGGATTATGAGTGATCATTTCTAGTTAATTAGCTGAGTGAGTAGCTGATGAGTCCTTTGAGCATTGTAAAGCCATAATTTATTGATACTGTCCCTCTGTCAAAGAGATTGGGTCATCAGTTTCCTTTGCAGATTCGAAAGAGAACTGACCATTAGCTTGGTTTGCAAAAGCACCAGTGCTCTTAGTCTTATTGTAGAGTTTATGTCCAGATGGGTACCTGTAGAGCTTGTAGCACCTCTCCACAGTGTGTCCTGTCATGTCACAATGAGAGCAAATTGGGGGATCTGCATTACCGGCCTTAAAACAGTTATTAAGAGAGTGCTTAGGTATTTTACAATGTGTGAAGTGAGACTTTTCCTTCTTAAAGGTAGATGATGTCCAGGCACTACCTTTAAAATTCCTTTAGTTCTTCAATGTCAAGTCCTAAATTACCAGAGAGTACCTAACGTTGGCATTCTTGTTGGTGTATGTTAGCCCAAGGTTGTTCTTCACAATCAATCTTTTTGGTTTTGATGACAAAGTTTTCATACTTATTCAAGACTATTAGATTTTACATTGAAATTTCTTTTCAAGAAAATTATTTTTAGAATATCAAGGTTTCCTTATTTTAAAATCTCTCCAAGCATACTTGATCATCATTACACTTGCTAATTGATCATCTTTTATTTTGTAAGTATTTTTGAGATTTATTGAATTGGGGTAGTTGTTGTTAAAGAACAATTTTTTTGTCTAAGTGTTAGAAGTGTCGACACATTGAACCATAAGTGTCTTGAACTACTACCGAGAGTTGTTTTTTCAGAATCTTTCTAAATTTCTTCTAAGTGTTGAAAGTGTCGACACATTGGACCATAGTGTCGACACATTGAACTACTACCCGAGAGTTTGTTTTTTAGGTCATTCGAAATATTTTTTTGACTAAGTGTTGGAAGTGTCGACACATTGAGCCAAGTGTCGACACATTGAACTAACACCTGAGAGGTTGTTTTCAGGCCAAATTTTAATGTGTCAGCACATACCATCAATGTCGACACATTGCACGATTTGCAGAAATCCTGGAGCAACGTTAACTCATCCAAAAAGTATCCAAATCTTAAATGACTCCAACGGAACTCAAACTTTACAAGAAGACCCTGAAGCTAGGAAGAAAGAATAGAAGAAGGATGTGAGCTATTAACTCTTGCCCTAATTTCTAGAGAGAGAAAAACTTTGAGGAAGAAAGAAGCTCCACCAACCAAGAAAGCTCGTACTCCCACCTGCAAATACTATTGCTTTCTTTGTAAATCTTGTCTCTTTGCACACTTCAGTACTTCATATTTGTTTATCCGGCTTAAAGGGCTTTTACTAAGATTCCCTTTGTACCCATTCTTGAAAAACACGTGAGTGTTTGGGAAAACACTTGTCCTACTTGTTGGGTAGAAGCAATCCTCTAGGTTGTGGGGATTTGTGAGAGTGAGTTAAAGTGTAAGCTCAAAAACACTTTGTAAAGGTCCCTTAGCACCCGAGAAGCTAAGGCGTACTTCCTATTTGAAGATAGTGAAGAAAGCCAAGGAAGTCAATAGCCTTGGGGGTGGACGTAGGCAAGTGTTGGCCGAACCACCTAAAAGTCACGGTGTCATCTCTCTACCCTTATCTCTATTTATTGTTGATATCTATTTATTGTGCTTGTTTAACTATTCCTTTTATTCTTCATTATAGTCCTTGATTGTTTAGATCTACTCTCTTGCTCTTTAGAAAAAGAAAAAAAGGATCTCTGCAAATTCGGTTTTATAAGAAAAAGGTTAAAAGTTTTTTTTTTAAAACCCAATTCACCCCCTCCTCTTGGGTTGTTTTTGCTCTCTCAGTGTATGTAGGAGAAAACCTTATTTACAATAGGTAGAGGTTCAATCAACATCACTTGGTCTCGCGTATTAGAATAAGAGTCATGTAATCCCATAAGAAATTGAATTACACAATCATGTTGCCTATCAGTAAGGCTACGCAATTTTCCACAACTACAGTTAGGTAAAGGGTCATAAACTAATAGTTCATCCCAAAAAGATTTCTATTTACCATAGTAGGTGCTCCCGGTATCATCCTCTTACGTCAAATTAGACAGAGCTTTCATAAGCTTATAGATTCGAGGTCCATTTTGCTAGGAAAAACTTTCTTGCAGTTCAATCCAGATTTCGCTAGCATGATCAACAAATGCTACTCTAGATCCGAGAGGTATACCAATTGAGTTCTTTAACCAAGACACTACCATGTTGTTGCAACACTCCCAACAATCGATCAAAGAGTTGTCAAGAGAGGGTATATACAATGTTTTATTAATAAAACTAATTTTGTTCTTCGCACATAGGGCCCTTTGCATAGATTGTGACAAAGTAGAATAGTTCTCAATGGTGAGATACTCTATAATGAGCATAGTGCCTGGATTATCAGAAGTTTTCATATTGTAAAGATTAGAAGGATTGGATAGATTTGAGTACCAGTCGGTAAGAGGAGTAGCAACGACTTCATCTTTTTTGTTGGAGGCCATCACTGCTCTGATACCATGTAAGATTTTGTAATGAAGGTTTTGCTAGAGAGGTGACAAGAGGAAGAAGATGATGAACAGATTGTGGAATATTCTGTGTATTTAATTGAATCGCAGAATGTTTGCTTCATACAAACCAATGAAAGACTAATCTAACAAACTATGCAAAGACTAAAGTGACCTCTATCTATTCTTAATTTTACTTGTACACGTATGTAAAGATAAAATGAAAAAAACAGAAGGCTGGTGTGCTGGTTGGCATGATAGTGTAGTTGAGTGAGCTGCTAGTGGGTAGCTGACTCTGCATCTTGTAATATACCTTTTAAAAGCCAAGCTTCCTTTCCCAAATTAAACTAGAAGGAAGTAGGCAAGTGCTTAATCACTTACGACCTGTTTGTGTATAATCAAGTTTGCACATACTAGAAGGAGGCTTTTGCATAAGCAGATTATGAGAAATTATTGTTCTATACAATGTTGGTGACGAGATGCAAAAACTTGGGCTATGACCTGTTGCAGTCTTTGTGATGAAATACTGTAGTAGTTAAGAAGCATGTAAGAACACGAGAAATTTTTTTTTAGGGAAAAAATATTATTTTTACCCATAAATTGACACAATAAAAGCTCAAACTATTGGTTTCAACTTATTGTACCCTCTAACTACTACATATGAAAAATTTTGCACTTTAAACTATTTGCTTTGACACATTGCACCCTCCAACTAACAATATTAGACATTTTGTATTCTCTTATTAAATTAATACCCGACAAAGAATTGACAACAAAATTCTCAAAATATACAAAGTGGGTCAAGTGGCATTATTGTCATTTTTAAGATGTTTTGTGTCAAACCCCTTATAGTTGATAGGTAAAAAAGTGTATTTTTTTTTCCCCTTTCTGAAAAACAAAAGCATGACAAAGAGACGTTTTAGGTTAATGGTCTGTTTTTTTTATTTCAAAGAGATTTCCTCATCTAAAAATTATTTTTTCACACAAAAAATATTCCAATCTTCAATAAAATTTTCAGTATAATCATTAGCCTCAGTTTTTGTGAAAAACAACACAAATTTTTTTTTGGCAAAAACTTTTAAAAACTCATCTTTCCAAACATACTTCACATTCTCCTAGAGAATAAATTTAAAAAATTATTTAATTCAAATCGTTTCTATAGGCTCTAACATTCTCACGAACACTAAATAAATATCTTTTTTTTTTTTTTTCATTGTAAAAAATCAAAAACAAAAACAAACATAGCCTTAAAGTGTTCCATAGTTGAATAAGTGATCAAACAGTGAGTTGTCAAGAGAGGGTATGGACAATGTTCCATTAATAAAACAAATATTGTTCTTGGCACGAAGGACCCTTTGCAGAGACCATGACAAAGTAGAAAAGTTCTCGATGGTGAGGTACTTTGTAACGAGCAGAGTGCTTGAATTGTCAGAAATTTTCAGATGGTTACTGTATTTGAAGAATCGGACAAATTTGAGTACGGGTCGATGGGAGGAGTAGTAATGACTTCACCATTTTTGTTGGAGGCCATCACTACTCTGATACCATGTAAGACTTTGTAATGAAGGTCATGGTAGAGGGGAGGCAAGAGGAAGAAGACAATGAATAGATTGTGGAATATTCTGTGTATTGAATTGAATGGTAGAATGTCTATTCTGTACAGCGTATAATCATCTAACAAACTATGCAAAGACTAAAGTGACCTCTATCTATTCTCTATTTTACTAGTACATGTATGTAAAGATACAATGAAAGAAACATATGGTTAATGTGCTGATTGGTGAGATAGTTCAACTAAGTGAGTTTTGAGGTAGCTGACTCTACATCCTGTAATATACCTTTTAAAATCCAAGCTTCTTTTCCTAGATTAAACTAGAAGGAAGTAGGCAAGTGCTTAATCACTTACAGTCTATTTGTGTATTATCGAGTTTGCACATACTAGAAGGGGGCTTTTGCATAAGCAGATTGAGAAAAATTACTTTTCTATGCTATGTTGGTGATGATTTGTAGAAACTTAGACTATGACCTGTTGCGGCCTTTGTGGTGAAACTGTAGCAGTTAAGAAGCATGTAAGAACATTTGAGATTTTTTTTAGGGAAAAAATATTCTTTTTCTATCCATCATTTAACGCAATGCATCTGAAACTATTAGTTTCAACTTATTGTACCCTCTAACTACTACATATGAAAAACTTTGTGCTTTAAACTATCCGCTTTGACACATTGCACACTCTAACTAACAATATTAGACATTTTGCAGTCTCTGTTTAAATATAATACCCGACGATGAATTGATAACAAAATCCTCAAGATATACAAAGTGGGTCAAGTTGCATTATTGTCATTTTTAGGATGCTTTATGTCAAACTCACAGTTGATAGGTGAAAAGTGTATTTATTCTTTTTTTCTTCTTCTTCTGGAAAACAAAATCATGACAAAGATGTTTTAGGTTAATGGTCTGTTTTTTTTTATTTCAAAAACATTTTCTCATCTAAAGATGATTTTTTCACACAAAAATATTCCAATTTTTAATAAAACTTTCAGTCTAATCATTTTTTGTGAAAAACAACACACAAAATTAAAAAAAGTTTTAGAAAAACTCATAAAAACTTGTCTTCACAAAATTATTCTTTCAAAACATACTTCACATTTTTCAAGAGAATAAATTTAAAAAATGTTCTCATTCCAAACATCTTTTCTACAGACTCTATCATTCTCACAAACACTCAAAAAAGAAATATCTCAATTTTTTTCATTATTATAAAAAAAATATTTTCAAAAACAAAAACAAACATTGCCTTAAAAGAGTTCCATAGTTGAATTTTAAGTGATCAACATCTGTGTTTGGCAGTTAAGATGTTTGTTTGTAAAATATTTGGTTGACACTTTTTCACCAAACGATCAACACTTTTTTCATGAACTTCAAAGTTGGTTTTTTATAAAAAAAAAAAAGGGAAATTTACAAATACCACACTAGGTTTTAACGACTTTTTAAAAAACTCACTGAGTTTTAAAAAATTTCAAAATGCTCACTAAGTTTATCATTTTGGTATAAAAACTCACTGAACCCAACGCCGTTAGACCGGTTTAACGGAAAATTCATCCCGTCCCCGATCCTTTCAATTTTTTTTTAAATTAATTATGTTTTTTATTAATTTTAGATTTAATTTAATTTTTTTATTTATTTAAGGACACGTATCACAGTATGATTGGACGGGATGAATTTTCCGTTAAACCGGTCTAACGACGTAGAGTTCAGTGAGTTTTTATACCAAAATGATAAACCTAGTGAGCATTTTTAAAATTTTTTAAAACTCAGTGAGTTTTTTAAAAAGTCATTAAAACCTAGTGTGGTATTTGTAAATTTCCCAAAAAAAATTCTATCAAATCATCTCTCTCGACATTTTTTTTAGAAACTGTAATAAAAATTAGACTAGCACTACAATTTTTTTAAGCATTTAAACACAAATAAACTAGAAAGTAGAATAGCGAAATTTGCACGGAAAGCAGATGGCTGATTGCATCCAAGGCAAAGCAGGGATGATTTTTCTCTTTTAACTAGAGCATATGTTAGTGGCAAAAAAATAGTGGTTTTAAAGCTTGGGGGAAGGGTCAATGGGGCATTTTGGTCTGTCTTTGGATTGATTTTTCTTTTCACGCTAGGGCAACTGAGGCTACTCTAATTGCTACAAAAGATCAAGCCCGACATAAAATGATGAAAAAGAAGGTTTTTGTTTCTATAGTTTAGCGACAGTAGGTTAGGGCCCTCCGATTTTTGGATGGCTTGGGCTTTTCTAATGGGCAAAATTTACTCAAAAAAGGATAGATATACCATTCTATTTCTAGACTTGTTGGAGTTCCGCGGCCTCTACCTGTAGACGGGCTTAAACAAATCGAGTAGAAAATTATAAATGTACCTGTAAAACCAATGTCTGCCCCATGCAGACCATGCAACCGACATCTGACAAACACCCCAAACCTATTGATGTAGTTTATCTATATTTCGCTAATATGGTTATAAAGCTATAATACAGTTAGAAATCTCAAAATTTTGGCACGCCAAATCAGCTTGCGTGAATGTGGAAATGATCCTTTTGCAGTATTAGAAATATTACTTTGTTCTTCTAGAAGTTAAAGTTAAAGAAGCTGTTAGTTAAGTTGTTAGTGAGGTGGACACTATTTGTTATTCAGTTAGAAAGCAAATGTGTATAAAAGCTTTACGCTTATCAATAATATCAAGTTATTCATTTCTTCCCTTCCTCATGCGTCATTGTTTACTCTCTTACATTCTGTTTTCTCTCAACCACCCAACTGCAACTTCAACATTTGACATGGTATAAGAGCTTCTATAATAGCTATTGAATCTCCTTTAGTCTCATCCACTCCAAACAATTCCAATAATATGTCAAATCCATACTTAGTTAGTAATGGTGACAATCCTAATGCAATTCTTGCTTCTCAAACTCTCAATGGTGAGAATTACTCAAGTTGGCACAGATCCATGGAGATGGCCTTAAGTGCAAAGAAAAATCTTGCATTTGTTAATGGATCCCTTCCAAAGCCATAACCTTCATCTTCCTCGCATGGAACCTGGATAGGCTGCAATCACATGGTGACCTCCTGGTTGCTCAATTCAATATCCAAAGATCTTGCAAATAGTGTTCTCTACATTGAGACTACTGCTGGAATTTAGGAAAACTTGACTGAAAGGTATACTCAAGATAGCCAGTAATCATGCCTTATACCTTTCAGGGGAACTATCAGCATTGAATTTAAACTTGTACACCCACTTACAATCAATGAGAGAATGACCAGGAGGCAAGGAACACACTATCCAGTTGTTATTTAATTCCAAGGCTTCAATTTCTTTAGACATCGCAGCACACCATTCAGAAGGACTAACGGCTTCTTTAAAAGTAGATGGCTTAGAATGAGCACTCACAGCTAGCACATAGGCTCAATGGGAAGGAAAGAGGTTAGTATAAAAGAGAGAGACAGATATAGGGTAGGCAATACCAACAATATGGGAATCTATCAATTTGGAAGAAATTGGCTACTGGAAAAATAGTACAATGATGAAACCTAGAACTATGAATATCATCAATGGAGTTTTGTAAAAGAAGCATACGAGACATAGAAGGAAGACCTAGTCTACAATACCAAAAGGTAGCAAGATTATTGGAAGTTGCAGCATTAAGATTGAAAAACACCTACTTTTACAAGAAGTAAAAAATACAGCCCTCTTGATTCTCTAGCCAAACCAATAATGGTCCAAGTGTGTAGGTCCTGGATGAACAAATGATAGTTAAGGAGAAGTATACAACATGAATTTTAAGAAAACAATTGTACTATGCCAACATGAGTAGCAAAGGCAATGTGATTATTCGGCATCTTAATAGGTGTTTGAACAACTGAGGTAATGGAAGTGAGCATAGATAATGAACTAACTATATAATTAGTTGCCCTAGTGTCAATAGTCCAATCTAAAGTGTCAACAGTTGATGTAAAAGTAGTATGACAAAAAGAATTATTAGATTCAATACCTGTCATATTAACCATAGCTTGAGATGACAGATATGTGTTGATGCTATTGGATGATGAATTATCTGAGGTAGGGAGAAGAGCTAGGAATTGTTAACATTGATCAAAAGAGATTAGCAGTGACTGAATAGGTGCTAGGGGAACATCAACAGAGGAGACTTGATGAATAGAGTTCATAGGCGGCAGAGGCTTGGTGCGTGGCTTATATCTAGGTGGATATCCGTGCAGTTTATATCACTTATCCATGATATGGCCAGTAAAACCACAGTGGCTACAGGTAGGTCGATCCTTCCTCTGTCCATATGGCTTAGCATTGAATTTGCTAAAATTCTAAGCTCCTTGGTTGCGTGCAAAGAATGCACTATTTTCAAGAGATTGAGAGGAAAGTGAAGCTATATCACGCTGTCTTTCCTCTTGAACAATCAGTGAAAACACTTTGTGAATGGTTGGCAGTGGATCCATTAACAACGCTTGACCTCTCACATGAGAATATGAATCATACCATGAGGAATTGCATGATAACTTCTTGATTATGTTCATCAGTGATATTCTTCATTGTTCCGCATGTGCAAACATATCTATGCTTATAGTATGGACAGCTCTTCCCATAGATCTTTCAACTTAGTGAAATATATAGTGACTGTGTGTTGGCCTTGAGAAAAGGAAGCAATGAACTTCTGCACCTGGAATATCCAGGGTCCATTCAAATGCTATACACAAAAGGAGGGATTCGATTATTTTGAGACATTTTCTTCAGTGGCTAAACTGACTTCATGTAATAGCCTGGACCGTGAAGACCTCTAGCGCTGTCTTAACGTAATGGACTTCGCTGTTAAACTGAGGTTATGGTCAGTGGAAGGATTGTTAAAGCAATAGCTTTTCTAAGTAATAAACACAATCAGGCTCTTTTATTCATACAGTAGTAAAACAAAAGAGTACCGAACTTCCTTCATAAATACTACAAAAGTGTATAAAGAAAACTACAACCAAAAACTAACTACTACGATACATAAGACTGGAGAAACCCTAATACTCATCTTCCGTATCAATTCGCTCAGCCATAATATGGTCGAGATCATCATCTAGATTTGGGATACTTCAGTGATGTCCTCTTCCTTCTACTATCACCTCCAGGTTCATAGTCACCCAGATGCCAAATTTCAATTCCAAAACAAAAGAACCATGACTTATTTCTTTAGTAAACTCACCTAGGTAAACCTCATACATCTGTTAAAGATACAACAATTAACGAATGAGTCCAAATGACTCAGTAAAGCCATTGGTTAGTACAATAGATAGTAGATAACATGAAAAAGACATTGAATAAACTCGTTCATCAATTCAATAATATAACGGAAGATGAAATAAAGGAAAAGACTTAATTCTTTAAAAAAAAATGATCTTGTGTGGCATTACTCAAAGAGTAGAATACAATCTTACTCTCACAGTGAATCACTAAGCCAGAGTGATATATGCGACCTCCCGTATTGTGCTACATTACTCCCAAAGTAAAATACGGTATCCTTATTTAGGATCTTTTCGCATATGACGAAGTAGCCAAGATGCCATAACATGTGGTTCACATCTTCCTGTACACAGTACTGTCACGACTTCAAAGTACAAGTATGCATGTCTCATGTCAATGCCCTGCATTACATGATATGCCATACCTTAACCCTCAAACTTCCCTTAGAAATCATAAAAATATTTTTTAAAAAGAAAGGTGTTGTGAAGGAAAAACAACACCTCGATTTCAAGGTTAAACATAATCAAAGACCTAGAATTTTTAAATCACAAAGGATCCTTCAAAAGAATATGTTCAAGCTTTGAAAACATAATTTGGGAAATTTTTTTTGAAAAGAAACGGATCAAAGTTTGAAAAATAACTTAAAAACGAATCGAACTTTAAAAATGATACTATTTTAAAAAGATGAGCTTGTTCTTCATCAAGAACACAAAAAACGGGAAACAAAATCAATAGATGCTAGAATAATTTTGAAAAACAGAGATTCACATAATCCTCTTGAAATCTTTTGAATCGAAATCAAAGATAACCAAGCTAACTTTACCTCTAGTGTAGTTGAACTCATATGATCTTCTAATTTTTTATTCTCCTTCTCTACTCTAATTCACCCTTGCTTCTTCTAGCCTTTCCTCTTCTTCACTACTCGGTTTCTCTTCTATGTGAAAGCTCTAAGATTTCACTCAAATGGTGAGATTTTTCTAATGGCCGAACCCCCTATTTATTGGCAAGCATGGCCGGTTGCATTCCAACATGTGTTTGGCCTATCTAGGCTAGCTCTGGCGAGTCAAAAGGCTATCTTCTCCTCACGTCAACACCTAGTAACCTACAGTAGCTGCAAGGCAAGGCTATGGTCAAAATCCACCAAGGTAGCTATGGTGAGTCACCGTCGATTCACCCGGTGTTCAACACTTCGTGCTCTCTAGGTTTTAGCCTTTTTCATCGTGCTTCTAGCTTGATTCTCATTCTTCCTAGCCTTGCTAAGTGTCGTCATCTAGGGCAACAAAAATTATATAGCTTAGTGACTAAGTTTCCAAGACTTAGTTGCTAAGTTTCGTTAATTTTCAACGATGATCATAAAATGTCCTACTTGCTTCCGAAAAATAAAAGTCTCCAAAATTGAACCATAAACTCATGGATGAACTCCGACCTACTAGTAGAATAAAATCACGTGTTACGATTTTTGACGAAAACCGTCCTACTAGCTTAAAAATGAAATTCACTTAAAACGTTCAACATCATAAATAAAAAGCTTAGTCACTTGTGAACTCCAATTCTCACTTAATCCTAAGGTTTTGAAATTAATGCATCAAGTACTAATTCTTCTCCAAATCACCATGTAATCAATACACTTATCCACTAAAGCACTACTAAACCCAAATATGTATTTCACAGACAAATGCATGCTATGTTAAACATAAGCTCAGGTTATGACAATTCAATTCGATTATTACTTGATATTATTGCATCTAAACAGTGGCATATACAACAACTAGATGTTAATAATATTTTTCTCCATGGAGATCTCCATGAAGAAATTTACATGCGGTTGCAACCTGGATTAAATCGAGAGAGCATTGAGTTTGTAAGCCGAATAAGTCATTGTATAGATTGAAGCAAGCATCTAGATAATAGTTTCTCAAAATTTCAGAGTTCCTTTTGGCAAGTGGTTTTGTTCAGTTAAAAGCAGATTATACTTTGTTCACCAAGCATTCAGATAAATCATTCATAGCCTTCTTAGTTTATGTGATGATATTATTATTATCGGTGATAATTTGAGTCTAATCAATGAGTTTGAGGCAGTCATTGATCTCAAATTCAAGATTAAGGATCTTGGTGCTCTTAAATACTTTCTTGGCCTGGAAGTTGCACACTCTGATTCTGGATTATCCTCTGTCAGTGCAAATTTGCTCTAGACATTTTGACTAACTCTGGTTTTCTTGGTGCTAAGTCTGTCAAAACACATATTGAGCAAAACTTGAAGGTAGTATGTGATGTTGGCTCTCCATTACCTGGTCCAAGTGTTTATTGGAGACTAGACTAGTAGGCAGACTACTTTATCTCACAATCATAAGACCCGACATCTCCTATGCTTTTTAGCTCCTTCCTCAGTTCATGGACCAACCTCATCAAGCTAATATGGATGCTGCTCATCGAGTTCTCAGATATTTGAAAGGGTCTCCTAGACAAGTACTCATCTACTCTGTTCACAGTCCACTTCACCTCAAAGCCTTCACTAATTCTGACTGGGCAGGATGGGCCGATACCAAAAGATCTATCACTGGCTTTTGTGTGTTCCTTGGAGATTCTTTGATTTCATAGAAATCAATGAAGCAAACTATTATTTCCCATTCATCTGCAAAATTCGAATATTGCTCCATGGCCTCCATAGCTTGTGAATTAACTTGGCTTAAATATTTGATTGCTAACCTATAGATTACTCATGATCAACCAGCTCTTCTTTTATGTGATAACCAAGATGCACTTCATATTGCAGCTAATCCCGTCTTTCATGAAAAAACCAAGCATATCGAGTTAGATTATCATCTCATTCGAGAGAGAATTATAACTGGATTACTTCATCCTTTTCATGTTCGATCACAACATCAGCTGGCTGATTTCTTCACTAAAGCACTTGGTTCTGATTAGTTTCACTTCTTACTGTCTAAAGATGAACACTCATGTTATTTTTTGTCCATCTTAAGGAGGAATATTAGAAATATTACTCCGTTCTTCTAGGAAGCTGTTAGTTAAGTTGTTTGTGAGTTGGACACTCAATTTGTATTTTTTTTCTTTTTTTCTTTTTTTTTTTCTCCAATTGTTATTCAGTTATTAGAAAGCAAATGTGTATAAAAGCTATAAGTTATTCATTTCTTCCCTTCCTCATGCGTCATTGTCTTCTCTCTTACATTCTGTTTTCTTTCAACCACCCAACTGCAACTTCAACATTTGACATGCAGCAATCCAAACAGATGCCGAATGAATTCCTATGCGGAATTTTAGCCTTCTGTGAATTGGCTTGTCCATGATCTTTCACTTCATACAAAATGAACTTTGCATTTCATCTTCTGAAAAAGTGAAAAAAGTATTGGATACAACACCTTTACATTGTCCAAAGAAAGAATAACGAAAAGTATGGTGCAAAGGATGAATGATTCCATCTCTTAGTGAAAGCTATCGAAGTTTCCTAATTGGCAGAGCTTTTCCAAATGCTTTTCTCTACCTCAGTCCCTCCACTCTTTAGCTCGCTCAATAAATGCCTCCTCTTCTGTCTTTTGAAACTGTAAGTCAACCCCATATCGATATTCTATCCAGTCTATCTTTTCATGAGCACTATTAAATCTTCTCTCGACCACTCTTCTCGCCTGCAAGTCAAGTGTCTATTTCAGTCACATTTCTCCAATTTCTTCTCGTAATTTCCTTCTTATTCCTATTCTCTCCCTTCCCTCTCTTAATACAGCAATCTCTTTCTCTCACTTCCTAACCTACTCTACCTAAGAACAGCCTCATCAACAACATTCTGTATTAAGGCTCACGATTGGAGTCCAACGTGCAATTATCATTCCCTTATTGAATTAGTTATTGAAAGTCCATCTACAACAATCTTACCACTTTTTGCTGCTTTTACTATAATTGGTGCAAACAATGGACTTCTGCAAAGCGTGCAACGATTGCTTTGGGGATTACACAACAGCCCACCTACACATCCCGACGCATCATACTGCCCTCTAGTAAGTACCACTACAATACTTATTTCATTATCGGTGTTTAATTCTCCACTTGGATGACAGGCGAATGATTACCCTGTAAAAAGCCACAATTTACTGTGCCTGTACAATTATTGGCTATTCAGTTATAAGAAGTGTCCCAACATATAGATGCTCTATAGTACAACAGATAGTGCCAGCCTGTCGAATGTAAAGTATCGAGTTTAAACCAAATTACAGCAACAATTTTGATTTCTTCCCTCAGCGATAGTCAGTACTACTAACAAGTAATCAAAGTGTTTGCGTATTAAAAAATAAATACAAAACATGGTATGTATGTCTATATTCAGCAAGCAAAGTTTCTCATTTTAAAGACAAACCAAAGTTATGTTCTGTCTGTGATGGAAGTTCAGACTGAAGTAGAAGCTCCCTCAGTTCATCAATCTTTACATTAGTTCATGACATGAATTGCCATGAGAATGACAACATCATGTTATATCCAATAGCTCAATTAGCTCGATGACATAACGCTAGGTTACGAACAACATTAACAACTGTTAGAGTTGTAACTTTGGATACTCTAATATCCCTAGTGACTTCGAAATAATATTACTATGATATGTGTTGAGTGGTTATTATTATATGACGAGCAACATAATTTCTTACTTTGAGGCACATAAATAATGCCGATTTATGTTCTGTACATTTATAATTATCATATGCCTATAAACAATTTAAGAATTAAATTTAATTAGGCTATTTATTTTAGGCTGAACAAGAGATGGATCCAAGTTTTATCTCTAAACAAAAAATTTTGAATCTCTACTTTTCTATGCATTTGCTCTTTCACACAAGTATACAAGCACGACTAAACCTGAAACAACATAGTCAACATTTATACTACGTCAAGCTGCATACTCCATAATAGATATAGCTTTAGGTACACAGAGTAATTTACATCCTCCCTAAACTATGCAGCTGAGTATACAAGTAGGGGAATCTGGTAGACCAACGATTTAGTCGACTCTGATTCGGAACAACATACGTGCCTACATGCTATAGAAGCTGGACTGATTACAATCATGCATGAGACCATAATTGACATTTTATTTGCTCTACCTCTCTCTAACCATGTCCCTCAACATCAAGATTAGATGTTCGAACCATGTGTCAATTCTACGTGTGTATTATTGCCAGTATCAGTACGCATAAATTATAATTACACATACTGTGAATTATTCCTTAAAGTATATACTTTTAATCAATATTAAAAATAATGTAGATACCAAGGATTCGATAAGAAAATCCTACAAGAGATTTTAATCGAGAACATTGGTGATACATAGGTACGACAATCAACCTAGATATTAGTGACGCTCATATTACCTTTCAAGATGAAGCTTGAGTGAATCAAAGGTCTTAACATCCCATGCACATTCTTTGATAGTAGATGCTAAAATATTATATAAAAAATTCTATTATTTACTGCTAATGCATTCATTGTTCTTCTGATTTCCCTAAGTACAGAACACGATTATTGATATCTTCCTTACTCACCTAAGAGAATAGAGAATTTCAAGTTCCACTACATCAATTCTAGCATTTCTTAATCTTCGTACATTACTTCTTTGTCACATGTGATAATATACTCACCTCACTACTTTAGTCAGCTGTCAAAGAGTGCTCTATATTCATTTTCTTACAACAATGAGAAATAGCTTGAGGACACAGGATAATACAAAATATGACGTATGCTAGCCGCTTCTCTCCAAACTATTCATGTATTTCTCCCTGAAACACTCAGCGTAACCTTCCCGCTAGCGAAGTAAAATTGCTATAGAAAAATGAAGATATCTTAGAACCAAATTGTCCAATGTTGGCATAGCAACAAGTTCCAAGGAATTCTCACAAGATTAGCACTCAGTCTCCTGAGATATTAATGTTTTTAACCAGCAGCGCACCACAAAATAAAACGCTATAAGCGTTCTCTCATTCTCATCACTATACATCAATACTTAATTACCCATTTCTCTGCGTCAGACACCACAAATAATTACAAGATCAGAACAACATACTTGTATCTTTTTGTTATACAATCATGTGTGGTATAGCAAGATCGCATTGAGAAAACGGATGTTATTCTATGACTAACATATGGAGGAAGCATTTCCAATAATCTATCTGAAAGTACCTAGCTTTTACAACACAAACAGCTCAGCTTCCAATGTCTTGGCACTTTCTAACTCCTTTAGATGAATTGTTCGTTATACTTGTGATACACTAATATTGCAACCAAAAACCCATGATTAATCAAAACAATCATCACAAGATCTCAAATTCAGTCCAATAACTCAAATCAGATCTAGAAGAACGAACCTGAGAACGCAATTTTTTTGTGTGTGTGTGTTCAAATGACTCTGTAGTCTCCAAGCATCTAGCAATCAAATTGTAATAATAAAAAATCTACCTTTAACTTAGGCTTTACAAACTTATCTAGATTCTTTTAAGAAAGAAATGTCCATTGATAAATCATCTCACACATCAATCCATTTGTACACCTCATTTATTCTCATGTTAATTCTTTTGAGATATTTATAGAACATCAAGAAGATAGTAACAATAATTGCCAAAATTTTTCATCCGTCTAAATCATTATTAGTTTGCAACATACTAAATCAAAATTTTGGGATCAAGTAATAATAATAAATAACTTCAAAATCTCTCCCATCAAATTATCTCTTTTCTTACAATAAATATCAAAAAATCCTTATTCAAATAATCTCTTTCTTCACTTTTTAACAAATACTCCATTAGAAAATTTTTCTTTATTCTCTACTCGTTATCAAAATCCTCAAAATATAAATACTCCTAAACTCTAAGTTCATATTTTATAAACAATTCCTTATTAATAGCAAACTCCTAATGCTTGGTACAAACTAGCCTTATGTTATCACAGTGACTCAAAAATACTCCAACTAGCTACAAGCTGAAAAAGCTTTCTGGGCCTCAAACAGAAACAAGAATACCACCCACAGCAAAAGCCACGCCGTTCCACAAATGCATACGCATAGCAACCCAGAGCATGAAGGAGGGCTCCCACAACCAGGAGATGTGAGTGACGACACCGCCATTCGACCTCATATACCTCACTTTCCTACATTAGTGGAACAGCGGTCCCACATGGCTAATTTGCCAACCCTCTTGGCCGAGAAGCAGACCCTTTGACCACCCCCAAACACCTTGAACTTGCTCGACTCCTGGAAGCACTTGAACATCTCCAGGGGCATACGGCCCGCCTCATCCCACTCCAGCGTGTCCAGATCCAACCTCAAAATCAGGATCGTCGAACACGACGCGTTCAGTGAAAACGACGACTTTAGTCCCCCGATCATCAGGATTCGGTTCCCGCTTCCGCGGACCAAACGCGGTCGTTTCAGGATGTCGAACACGTCCCCCCACTCGTGGCGTTCGAGGCGGGTCCAGGTGTGGGAGTTTTTGAGGTTTGCGATTGTGCAAGAGAACAGCTTCCATTGGCTTCGCCAAGGTGAACCAACGTCGCAGAGTGCGTAGACCGAATCAGAGACTAGGATCGGGCTTCGAGGTTTTGAGGGGAGATTAGATGAGAATTTGAGCCACTGGTTCGTGCCGGAGAAGTATAGGGCCGCGAGCTCGGTGAGTACCATGACTCGGTTGGCTGAGTCAACGAGGACTGAACCGTGGCGTGACCAGGCGGAGCCGAGCTGAGGGAGTACTCGGAATTGACGAGTTAATGGGTTGCAGACGACGAGCGACTTGTTCGGCTCGGGCGAGTTGGGCGAGTCGGCCCAGAGGTAGACGAGTCCGAGCGAGGACGCGACGGGGTGTGGGGACCGGAATGGGAGAAAGTCGAGGGTGAATCTGAGCCATTGGTCCTGGTCAGGGTCAAAAACACGGATTCCTTGAGGAGAGGACAGGTGGAGATGTTGGTGGCGGTGGTGGTGATGGTGAGGTGGGCGTAGAGCGAGGAGGGGGAGAGGCGGTCGTGTGGCGATGAGGTCTATGAAACAGGATGAGGTCAGAATCTGGTGGAAGAGCTTGCAGACTGAGCGGCAGACCATGATCTGACGGAGAGGGAGGCCAGAGAAGATCTGGTGGAGAGTGTCCTGCGGGAGCAGGTAGATCGGAGAAGTCTCCATTTTCCGGTGGGGCGGCGAAATACAGGATCACAACGATTCTGGTTTGAGGGAGAGAGATGAGCCGAAGGTCTGTTGGGGTTTTGACAAGGATTTCAGAAAATTTGGGGGAGGAGAGTCCGTGGTTGCACGGTTCGTGTTTTTTGATGCTTAGTTGACACTTGTCCTTCCAGTCGTTTTTTAGTTTTAAGGAAAAAAAAAAGGGACAATTAATTACGTTAATATGACCGCCATTGTTATTAAAAATTTTACTACTTTCCAATGCAGGGCTTTGGCCTGCCTCCTAAATTCTTTTGTTGTCAAATTTTCTCAATTAAAGATAAGAGAGTGACCGATTTTGATTAGCCTACATCTATTTGTATCCAAATAGACAAGATTATCTAAGTTATTAGTAATATTTTAAAAATTGATTTCAGCAGCCTTTTTGCTATTTACACTAAAAATAAAAAAAACCTCATGCCTGCCTTCCGCTCTCCACCTTAATATAGAAAAACAAGAACTCCCTAATTGGTTAAAACCTGCAATCTGAAATGGACTGAAAATAAATAAAAAATATGGATCGGATTGGACTTAATTTAGGTGGATATTCTTTTTTTAAAAATTTTGAGATATAAAATTTTTTAGCATAATAAATTCACTTTAAATTTTTAATTTTTATATGTATATTATCTTATTTTTTTTAAAAATTAAAATAAAAATTTTAAAAATATTTTTTAAAATTTTGGCAAACCCCCTCGAGATTCTGCCTCTGCTCTCGGCGCTCGGCAGGGCATTTTGTCCGAGTGTGGGCCCAGCCAAACAACTCTGTGAATCAGCTCCCAACCCTACTTATCTTGCCGACCCACCCCAACGTGACCCAAAGAACACCCAACCACGAAGTAGTAGATGATGACACGTATGCAATGTTTAGTTTCAGCCTCTTATTTTTTCCTCGGCCGCCTGCCTCACGGGGACAACCACTGATGAAAGGATTCCCAAACGAAAGACAACAAGCCCCGTGCGACGCGAAAGTTCCTCGGAGTCGAGGATCTATCTCAGAAAGTCTCCCTGTATAGTGTTTTTCGGTCAACGCGGCCGACGGTGGAAAAGCCCGGCATTGCATTTAATATTATAGTAGTTCTCAAGCCGTCAAGCGAGCTACAAGTAAAGTTCATCGATGGCCTAAAGAAAACAAGACGGCCCATTTGAGACGAGGCGAAGTTGAAGAATTAGGCCCCTTGACCGTGCTTTCTGATATAACGTAGACCTCTCGAAAGAATCTCTCATTTTCTGGCCGAATAATTTCTCTCTTTCTCTCTCTCTCTAAGAATCTCGAACAATCTATTGTGGTAGAGTCTGATATGGACGGCCCAGTATTATAAGGGGCCCGGGCCCAATAGCTTTTATAAATATCTCGATAGCCCTTTGAAATGATAAAACCACAATAGGATTCTTCTGTTATTATATAGAAAATATATTGAGGGTCTCGTTACTCCAATTTAATCTGAACACCAGATCATTGACTTATTAGAAGACTCGCAAAGATAAGAAAAGTCTGCTCATTATAAAAAAAAAAAAAAAAATTGTGTCCTTTAGAGCATATAAAAAATAAAGTATGCACCTTAAATTTTACATTCTGATTACTCACTCTTCTATTGTTATTTTACTTTTTAAGAAATCATTGACTTAAGTATCGAAGTCTTCCCTCCGATATCTCTCTCTAATAATTTTTTACAAGATTCACAGAGCACTTAAACTCAGAGATTGTTATGTCACCTGGTAATTTTTGGCATTCATCATATTGCAATGGCTAAAGGAAATATCTTGCATTATTTACAACGATAACAAAGAATCTTTTGCATTATTTTCAATATTCATATTGACTAATAAAATAATTAATTTCAATATATTATTTATCAAGATTTGAATATCTGATTTCTTGATGAGATAATTAATATTAATAAATGAATAATTCGCAATCAATTAACCTATTTAATACAATAATAGCTGCTTGTGTGGATTTGCTCTTTTATCGCTTGCGTTGATATTGCAAGTTCCAAGCTTATCCATCCAAAGCGCTCGAGTGCAAGGAAGCCACAAGCTCCGTGGCCGTAGGCCCACACAGGCTTAGACCGAGGGTAGAAATTAGAATATAAGAAGAATATAAACACTTTACACTCTAGGTAGAAATTAGAATATAATAAAAATATCTATCTCGAATTTTGACATTTTATATTTTTATTTGTTATATTATTTTTATTAACTATTAATTTTAAAGAATTTGCACCATCTATTAAAATTAAAATTAATTTATTGCTCTTTATAATTCTCATTTAACCTTAATAAAATAGATATTATCAAAAAAACAAATGGGTAAAAAGTTATCATTTAAGCTAAAAAAGTAATTATTTTTCAATGTGTATCTAAAATTAATAATAGATGAATGTAGGTAATAAAAAATAATATATGCAATATAAAATCTAAACAATTAGACGGTGCAAATGCATTTATCTAGATTTAATATCTGCTGCCCTCACACGAGAAAGGATAAGATTCAAAATGGTTCCACGTGATTCTTACGTTTGTCTGATTCAGACACATTTGCCAACGGAATCTTCGTTCGGATTGACGTGGCCCCCATACCATATGCACGGTCTGGTTGCATCCAATTTTACACGTTTTAAAATTATTTGAGGCCAAAATCTATCATTATGTCGGATTGGGCACGAAAGGAACACGTCCAAGCTCCATCCTTCGTCAAAGTTGGCAACTTTTCATTCGTCTTCGCCTTTGAATTTCCAGGAAACAGAGATATTTCTTCACTTGACTAATTGGAAGGTGTGAGGTGTATTTATTTTTTTAATAAATAAATATTTTGATTTTAATTTTAAAATGTTATAGACATAATAAATTCCTACCAAACAAGAAAAATAGGAAAGAAGTTTTAAGATGAATGCAGAAATCGACAAAAACATAGCGAAATGGAATCTTACAAAACCTATCTCCCTCGATCCTATCGATTCTCTGTATCTCTTGATTTAATTTAAAGATGATGGTAGCACTAGCACGTCCAGCGAAAAATATTAACTAAGCGTTGGTTATAAAATTTTGTTTAAATTTTACATTGATATTAAAATATATATTAAAATAGTGAATAAATGATAAAAATAAAAATAAAAATTTTAAAATTATATTTGATAAAAAGTAAAATTTTATTAACCAAATGCTACCTAAACTGTTATCTTCTTTAATCGAGTATTCGATTACTTGGAAAATATCTGTGACAGATTCTCAATGATATATTTTTTTTTTTGAAAGAATCTCCCGTTTCTTTTCAGATTCTAATGGCAAAGCGTGTCATGAAAAATTGAAAATAATGAAAGCCTAATCAATAAGGATGCTGACCAATGATGACCCACTTTCCACAGGTCGAGAGAGAGAGAGAGAAAAAAAAAAAGGGGGGGGCGCCTTAAAATGTGAAGCTAGCTAATCCACTATTTCTTCCCTTACAACTCTCCGTCTCTTTCGCTCGCTGCCTCGCCGCTGCGGACGGACCCAGCTATCTCTGAGCGAATCCTCCGTCTCACCACTCAGGTCTCTCCTCTCTCTCTCTCTCTCTCTCTCTCTCTCTCTCTCATTTCAATTTCACTTTTCTTAAATGGCATTGATTTTGTTTCTCCCCTTTGGTATAGTTTAGATTCGGGATTCTGCTTTTAGGTGAAGTCGCTGGGGAAGGAAGCAATGGTTGGGAGCATCGAGAACGGGGGGATGGAGATCTTCTCTGAGGAATTCGATCCGACTGCTGTGGTGGCGGAGCCGTTGCCTCCGGTGGCGGTATCCAATGGCGATCTGGGTCAAGCGTCCGCGAAAGCCAGAGAGATCGTGCTGGGTCGGAATGTGCACACTACATGCCTGGCTGTCACGGAGCCCGATGCCAACGACGACTTTACCGGGGATAAAGACGCCTACATGGCCAGCGTCTTAGCTCGCTACAGAAAGACCCTCATGGAAAGGACCAAACACCATTTAGGTGATTCCCAAATTCGATTCCTTAGCTTCATTATCATTACTTAGCCAATTATTATGGCCTACGTTTTATTCCGGAGACGGAAGAAGACACAAATACAAACAAAGAGAAGCATACTTGTTTGTTCACACTTTTGATGTCAAACTAGTTCAGTTAGTCCACTTGCAAACTCAGTCGCTTTGCTGAAGATTAATTTAACGCACTTACCCAAGAGAAAAAATTAATTTAAGTACTGCGTTTCACTGAGACAAATATCTTCTGGATTCTACTTGTCGGAGATCTATGTCCTCTCTTCTATTTCTGATGAGTGATGGCCCTGCAATGGGAGGGAGGAACCAGTGACTTCCCGTTTCCTGAGACAAGGCCTGTGATTTCAGAAACAAAGAATTGATTATGTATTGGGTCGTTTTGAAATAGAACTCAATCTTGCAGGACCAGAAGCGAGTTGAGTGGCCAAAACCTCTGTAATAGATCAATGGGAACCTCTTGACGTTGTCATTATTTACCACTATGTAAGAGGCAAAAGATATCAGAATCTGGCACCTTAATCTTTCTGTCGTAACGGACAGTTTCTTGCTTGTTACCTCCATTACATCAGTTTTGTCCTAAAGGAACTTTGTTTTCAACTTTTGACAACACCCTAAAGGGGGATGGTTTTTCTTTCTCTAATTCGTATCTATAAAAACATTTATGGTTCTTATGTGTAGTGGTATATTGCTTGCAGGTTATCCTTATAATCTGGACTTCGATTATGGGTCTCTGGCGCAGTTGCAGCATTTCTCCATTAACAATCTTGGTGATCCTTTTATTGAGAGCAACTATGGTGTCCATTCAAGGCAGTTTGAGGTTGGCGTTTTAGATTGGTTTGCTCGACTATGGGAAATAGAGAAGAATGAATATTGGGGATACATCACAAATTGTGGTACAGAAGGCAATCTTCATGGGATTTTAGTTGGGTTAGTAATGTTGAGTATTTGCCTGCTTATTTTTGCTTTACATCATGAGAGATTCTTTTTTTTTCAAAGAAGAGAAACCTAACATAGCCCAACTGTGCAGGAGGGAAGTTTTCCCAGATGGGATTTTGTACGCATCACGGGAGTCTCATTATTCTGTTTTTAAAGCCGCACGAATGTATAGAATGGAGTGTGAGAAGGTTGGCACTCTGGTTTCTGGTGAGATTGATTGCACAGATTTTAAAGTTAAACTACTAGCTAATAAAGACAAACCAGCCATCATCAATGTTAACATAGGTATCTCTCTCTCTGTAACTGCTTATCTAAGCACACACATGCTTATTCATTTAATTTGATCGACTGAGTCTTGTATCACAGGTACAACTGTCAAAGGAGCTGTTGATGACCTCGATCTTGTAATACAATCTCTTGAAGAAACTGGATTCACACATGATAGGTTCTACATTCACTGTGACGGAGCTTTATTTGGACTTATGATGCCTTTCGTCAAACGAGTAAGTTAATACATATGCACTGACCATGTAGAAGGCATGGTCAGACAGCTGTTTTAGTACTTTAAGAAGTTTCTTTGCCTTCCTTTTTTTCTCCCTTGTATTTACTTTTACAGTATGCTTTCTTTTACTTTTAGAAGGCATGGTCATACATATGCACTGAGATAGCTTTATCTGGGTTGAATTGCTTCCTTTGGCTCATTATTATTTCTGGTGAACAGGCACCGAAGGTTAGTTTCAAGAAGCCCATAGGAAGTGTGAGTGTTTCTGGCCATAAGTTTGTTGGATGTCCAATGCCCTGTGGTGTCCAAATAACAAGGCTAGAGCACATCAATGCCCTGTCAAGGAATGTTGAGTATCTTGCTTCAAGGGACGCCACGATTATGGGAAGCAGGAATGGTCATGCTCCTATCTTCCTCTGGTACACCCTCAACAAAAAAGGCTACAAAGGGTTCCAGAAAGAAGTCCAGAAATGCCTTCGAAATGCTCACTATTTGAAGGACCGCCTACTTGCTGCCGGGATCAGTGCCATGCTTAATGAGCTTAGCAGCACAGTTGTGTTTGAACGACCTTTGGATGAGGAGTTTGTTCGCAGGTGGCAGTTAGCTTGCGAAGGAAATATTGCACATGTGGTGGTGATGCCAAATGTCACCATTGATAAGCTTGATGATTTCTTGAATGAATTAGTCGAGAAACGCTTAGGTTGGTACCAAGATGGAAAATTCAAGCCTCCTTGTATTGCAGTAGAGATAGGGAGGGAGAATTGTCGCTGTATTCTGCACCAGTGAGTCTTAGTGGGCTAGAATTGTCCTTGAATTCTCATAGGGAGTGAGAATTTTCTGTCTTAAGCTGCATGAGCCATTGTTTTATTCAGATTCTTCCCTTCTGTTATTGTTTTGACTGGAACGAAACGCTTTGTTTAAGTAGAATCTAGGCCTCGAGGGTTTTTCCCCTGTTCCACCGAAGCCTTCCTATTGGCTTCGCAAAAGATAGGAGAGAATAATGCTTTATTTTCAAACTTTGATTTATTTTCACATTGTGGGTCAAGCTGAAACTATACAAGTCTACCAACAAGGACTTGTATGTCGGAAATTTGAAGCTTCTTACGTGCTTCTCGGTTGGTTAGCGCAGACCTCCGCCGAGAACCTGCTTGTGTATGCGGAAGCTTCTTACGTGCTTCTCGGTTGGTTAGCGCAGACCTCCGCCGAGAACCTGCTTGTGTATGCGGAAAGGTTCGACCTTAGTATCTGCTTTGGTTTTATATGTTGGGCCGCGGAATGGATCTCAAACAAAGTAGGAACTATAGAAGGCTGAATTTTTCTCATATCCAAGCCGTCAAAAGGACGCCCTGAAGACAATAAGAAAGGATTCGTCTTTAGGTCTGATAACCGTGAAAAATTGCCTTTTATTAACATCCTCGCCACGTGAGAAACGCTCTCAAGGAGACAGATAATCTCTTTTAAGTTTCATCATTCTAAATCAGAAGCTACTTGTTCTATTAGCACCACGTAAAACATGTTCATCCAACCATGAGTTGCAATTGGAGTTGCTCTACAGCACATCTTAAAAGTTATTCTATTCTAGGAGTGGTACAACATAAGCCATATCTGCAACTGATACAAGGGGCTAATCCGAGCAACATCGTTCACAATTTCAACCTGTTACACATGATATGTATAGATAGATATCTGTACAAGATTCTCACTCTCTAGTTCATAAACATCAACTTACTGCTAAACCTACTATGTGGCCTAGGTCCTCTGGTTGAAGTCCAAGAAGTTAGGACGCGGCTGCCCATTTAAAGTTTGGTTGCTGGTGGATGCCTGCATCATATGAAGCTGTTGCTGCTGGTGTGGCTGGCTCTGAGAGCCACCAAAATTATGTAATGCTGGCTGGTGGGAGGAATATTGAGGTGGTAACCCTCTGCCGAAAGGGCTGCCGCTGACAGCTGGAAGTTGGCCTGCTGCTATCTTAAGCCTCTGCACTTCCTCCCTCAATGCTTCATTCAGAGCTACGTCAACAGACAAGGTATAAACAAGTCAATCGTCACCCAACTGATTCCATTCCTCAAAATCCACTAGAGGAGAAGACAGAAAGTCATCATACTCCAAGGGCCACTAACTTTAGGAATTTAGATACCAGAAGGAAAGCCAAGTACTGCATACTCTTTTCAGTGTCACTTAAAAGAAAGAATTCATAATATTAAAGAAATGAAATCGATTCAGTTGTTTGGTTCGGACTCCAAAAATGGTTTCCAGGGGCTCACATGAACTTCTGAATGGGAAAATATGTGCCAACCCATCCTTAATTCTTCATAAGACCCCTATCGGAGTAGAATAAACAGAGCTGATAAAACACATACCATCTCTAAGATGTGCCTGTTGCTCCATAGCTTGTAACCGCAGTTTGAGTTCCTTGTTCTCCACAGTCAAACCAGTAGTGTCTCTCTGCATCACACGAAATAGAGGTAAGAAGCTTTCTGTGTTTCTAACGTTTCCTTAAGATGATTCTATTATTTAATGAACTTTTCTGAGCAACCTTGAAACAATATGATAGCCTGTACATTGCAAGATGGATTTAAATTTCGGTGACCAGCAGGCTTAGCCAAGAATATCTATATACATGTAAACACACTATTGTTGTCTACTATCCTCGATGCAACCAAAGCTGAGACTCAAATCAGTGAGGATTCGTACAGAACGAAAGCATGCAAATGGAAACATAGTATGCTGGAGATTTTATGGGAATCATTAATGAACGTTACATAGACCCTCATGGAGCACACTCATATGTTCTTGCACAATGTGATAACCAATACTTACCTTCATATAAACACCACATCACATCAACAAAGCGAATTCATAACTAACACATAGGCAACAATTAAGGGTAAATGGTGCTCTCCTTCTACTAGTTATGGCGAAATATCTCGAACCTGCAAGCATGCAGGCAGGTTTAAGCACACAAGTGCCTCGAGAGGGATATGCAACAATGGCAGAGAAGCATCTTAAATATCACAGGACTATTTATTTGAAGACTATTCTGTTGAAGCTAGATAGTTCAAAATGCATTATATATTTTGAAGCCTCTAGGTAACTTGCTTTTCAAGCACATGTGTAAAGACCCTCTGCTCTCTCCCAGCAGGAGAGTACGGTCTGTCAAACAAGGAAAATTCTTCCGACGCTACTTAGAGGTTACAAATGTGAACCAAAAAGAGAAGGATAGAATTTCAAGCTTCCACCAAACTTTAGGGTTGGGACGATCATCTATACTTTTTATGAAACTAATAACATAAAGAGATTAATACTATTAGGGATGGATTTCACCTCTTGTTCATAAATTACAAACCAAACACCTCCTACTCCTAAGAAAAATCACTCATCTCCGACAAACTATGTTGAACATCCACCAACACTCGATGTAGTACCAATGAAACCCTTTTGCACAAAATCAATATATCATGCCAGACCCCCGGTTTTTTTTTTTTTTTTTTCAAGGAATCAAATCAATCAAGGAAAAAGAAAAACTAGTATATCACTTGTACTGATATCCTTGACTACATAGACTATGTATTTCTCCAACTCCTTTGAGTCGACATAATTGTACATTATTCAATGCTCAAAACCTTAAAGGCTTTAGAAACCAATGAAAATATTGATATCAGGCAAATAGTGTATGAAATCTTTAATATAGACCTCTTTAAACACCAGCACTGCAACATGCAGTGTGGAGTTCCAAAGAGAAGTATGATACGCAAAAGATAACTCATCGACTGCAGTAAAAGGTGTAGAGGATTTTAGTCTGTAGCTTTCTGTTATTGACAGAATTACAACGAATACAATGCCTCTGATTTTAGTTCTTCCTTGCTGTAGTTCCTCCTTACCTTTTTTACTTGGCTAAAACCTGGCCTGTATTGATATCCACTTTGTTAATGGGTTATTGCTTTGACTAAATTGGCTGCAAGAGTAACTAATATCTGAACAACTTCAAGAGTTTCTCCAATGCAGGTAATATTTGGGGTTAACTACCTATGGTGCCTCCCAAAATCTACGTCAATCTAATGCTCAATTAAGTGCACTGTACCAGTTGTATATATATCTTTCAAAGTAATTGCAAGGTCAAACCGTCCATCACAAAGTAAAACAGGTGTCAATGGCAGAGACTGGATGGAGATGTTATGAGAAAAGCTAATTTGAAGGCACATCATCAGATCAAATACTAAATCGTAACAGATTGAGATTTAGAGAGATATTGTAACTGGACACAATTTCCTTTTTAAAAAAATAATTTCGACATATACTTTCTATATCTGACTCTTGCTTTGTTCAGATCTCTTGTATCGAAATAGCTAATCATACCATGGTCGTATCCCCTGTTGGTATTTATAACGTACAACTCTTCTTAGAACATGGCAAGGAAGGGACGAAAGAACAAAAAATAGCTCTAAAAGAAAGCATTGAAGCAGTTCTAGCTCTTAAACCTCAATTTTATATCACTTGCGCAATCGAGTTGCTTCGGGAGAAATGGACATCCCACTATCCATTAGAAAAAACATAATGTAATCTCTAAAAGAATTGTTCTTTAGAATGAATTCTTCTTCTTTTACGTAGGTTATGCAGTGGGTTCCATTGGATAACTCCACAATCATGAGATCTGTGACCACAAAATTCACAACCAATATGCATGATAAATCCTCATCATAGAAAGCCAGTTGGTCAGTTCACAGCAACAACCTAAGATCTCTCTCAATCCATATATAACTCCACCAAAGCTACAAGTAAAAGAGTTGTACCTGTAGCATAGTGACCTGAGCTGAGAGCGTAGTTGCTTCTGACTGAAGCGTCTGCACCTTCCTCTCCAACTCACCAGTATAACGAATCTTCCTTTCCTTTGAACGTGCAGCAGATTGCCTATTTGCTAGAATCCTACAATGCAAAATGAAGCCACCAATTGCATCAAGTTCGAACACAGACTCAGTACTTCTGAGTCCTAAAAATCTAAGCTAAATAACAGCAAAATCGACACCCAAGATCCCTAAGGGAGAACCAAATCGTAATCAGCCACAAATAATGAATAAATACAGAACAGAAATCCAGAAAACAGAGCATAAAAAAACCACAGCCATAAGCAAAAAAAAGAAAAAAAAAATTGAAACCAGAAAAGGTTCTTCCCCAACTATAATTAATCACTTACCTACCACGCGTTTCAATTTTGGTATTGAAAAGAGAACATAAAGGCTGATACGAGTCGACGTAAAAAAAAGGTTCATACGGATCACAAAATTTCAAGCAATTGGACAAGAAACGGATTTAACTAACTCGACACCACAAAATAAAGAAAAAAAAGGTTATCCATAGAGTCGTCATCCTAGAAAAAAAAGATGGCCCTACCTTTTAGCTCTTTTAGGATCCATCAGAGAAAGCTCCGCGAGTCTATCAGGCCCCATCGCCTTCTTCATGCCATCCAAAAGCGCCATCGCGGAGTCGGCCTCAAAGGATGATGTCAATGAGCCATCGATCGAGTTGCTGTGCCTGTGATGGTGCACCCTCTTCTCCCCCACCACCTCCTTCCCGCCGCCGAGGCCCAGGCCATCGAAGAAGTCGGAGTCTACGGACAGGCTCCGGAAGTGGTGGCCCAAGGGCGCGTTAGGCCTGGGCTTGTTGGGATTGGCGGACTCATCCGAGGACTTGGAAGATGAATCGACAGCCATGGGAGCTCCACTTGGCTGGGGGGAAGGAGAAGGGGAAGGGGAAGGCGAGGGGAGGCAGGAGAGGTCGAGGTCGGAGGGGTCGAAGAGGAGGAGGTCGTCCAAGTTGGGGAAGCGAAAGGAGGTGTCGGAATGGGCCCGCCGGTGGTGAGACCCGCGGTGTGGGGTGTCCGGCATCTGCTCTAGGTCCACTACGGCCGGCGATTTCCCAGTGAACTCAGGGTCCATTCTCTTGATGGTGGTGGCGGTGGCGGTTAGGCAGTTACAGGTGGTGGTTAGGGGGTGGTGGTGGGGAACAATTAATGATGTCGGGGGCGTGAACGAGAGAGAAAAAGTGGGGTGAGGAAGACTTTTGATTTCTGGTGCACCGAGACGGTGCGGTTGTATTCAAGAGACTGGCTGTCGAAGAAGTGACATTCACTTTTATTTCCAAATCAAAATATTTATTATAATAGACAGCATAAATTATAATTTGGACGCAAAATCTAAAGGATCCAGTAAATCTATTTTATTTTTCTTTTTATAATATTAAATCTATTTTTCTTTTTATTCTTTATAATGTATGATTCCTCTCTTATTTCCATTTTCATAACTAATTAAGAAAAAAAATAGTCAGTTCTCAAGAATGCAGTTGAGACTCGAGACAGCTTTTTAGTGTGGAGAAGTTAGATTAAGGATTATTTTAAGATAAAAATCTTTCTAATTTGTTGACTACTTGGATCATATTCCAATTTTAAAAGAACAAGATATAATATAATTTTAATATAAGTTTTACAATATCTAATAATTAATACTATGGACATTAAATATTATGGAGCCCAGACATTATCTCTATCTCAATAATTAATACTATCTTCTTATTGTAGGGTGTCATATTTTAGATTCCTGGTAAGTGAATATATTATATATTATTTGTTAAAGTTTGAATCTCTTTAGTTATTCGTGATCAATATGTGAGATAATTCTAAGCATTTGGACTTGTCTAGAATTTCTTTTAGCTTGACCTTACACAAGAAATCAAAGATTAATTATGAAAAGTTACATATTTAGAATATCTTTACAACTTTTTTATTCAATATCCCGGCTCCACTTTAATTTACTGCACATATTGTATTCACTTTTTATTTTCTTTTTCTTTAATTAACAAAATAAAATGCCTATTTGGTATCCTTTTATACATGTTCCAATTCTATTTTCGTTTTGAAATGAACCAGATAAGTGTCAATCATCTTGTATGACCTTTCAACTTGTAATTCTTTTGTTCGAAACTTGTGTCTTCTCATTCCGCCAACATCATTCCTTCTCTAGTAGCCTTGTAACTCTGTCATATCCTTGGCTTTTTCTCAAATATTGAATTGGGTGTTTGGCAATATCCATCTACATAGAAATGTGCGCTCACTTCGTACGCGTCACACAGGCCGTTGAATTATCCCTCTTCAAGTATCTCCTAAACACTCTTCCAAGCATGGATTCATGGTAAAAATTTGGCGGTAAACCTGGCAATTGGAATAGCCAAACTGGTACGGCCAATGGTGATTCCTCTTCTTCGTTAAACTCTGGTGTGCATAGAAATAGGAATATTCAAAATTTCTTTAACGCAAGCCGTACCGAAATCTTCCTCATGTATGAAGACATTAAATGGTTTCCGCATAGCACTAACCAAAAGTGTTGATTTCAAACCCCGTCTGTGTTTGATGTGTTATTCTCTGATTTGATTCAATGAGGGTCAACGTCTGAGGAATTTTAAAACTACTGAAACTCAGAACGAAGCACATTTTGTGAAAAATAAAGCACGTATTTTCCAGTTTTTAGACACAGTACCTATTAGCTCAAACGATGACGTACGTTTATATAAGATCACAATAGGATTCCTCACCTTGTGTTTTCCAGTTTGATCGACCCAATGGAATGCACCGGGTGAACCAACCGGATCCTCTTTTACATCTTACGCTATAGAAAGATTATACCGTCGTTGCTCGTACTTAGGGGCGTGCACCGAATTTTTCAGATTCGGAAAGGGTATATCCGAATCCGAAAAATTCGGATACCGGATTTCGAATCCGAAATCCGAATCCGGATAGGTATTATCCGGCGGATTCGGATAGACTTTGGGTTGATTTCGAATCGGTTTTCGAATTTAGGCATGACGAAATTGGGCCTTTTTTGCTGTTTAATAGGCCTTTTTTTTAATTTTTTTTGCAGTGTGCTTTGGGCAATCCGAATTGAGCCTTAAGCTGTTATTTGGGCTTTTTTTTTGAAGCTGTTATTTTAAGTGTTTAACAATTTGGCATAATGGCATTTGCAGACTTGTAGTTAAATTTTGTTTTGAGACAATGTTTTCTTTGTAGAAATTGTCATGTAAAAAAATAAAAACCATTTTAACAACTATATATCTAATATAAATTGACTTCCATACATCATAATTCGTACATGTATATAGATCACATATTAATCAAAAAAAAAAAATACACTTCCACACTTCTAAACTCTAATTAATAGAAATAACAAAATATAACAAAAAAAAAAAAATATATACTTCCATACTTCTAAATTAAATAACAAGATATAACAAATAAAAACAAATACTTCCACACTTCTAAATTATAATTAACAGAAATAGCAAAATATAACAAATAAAAACAAAAAATATACACTTCCACACTTCTAAATTAAATAACAAGATATAACAAATAAAAACAAACACTTCCACACTTCTAAATTATAATTAACAGAAATAGCAAAATATAACAAATAAAAACAAATAATATACAATAACTCAATAATGAACGAACCAAAAAGGCAAAAAATGTTACATTAAAATTAATAACATTCCAAGTTTCCAACAATTTGATAAAGAAAAACAATGCTTTCCAATTTCCATCCTGTAGAAAATGAATTAGTAGAATTACTGTTAGAAATTAGAAGTAGATAGAAAAAGAAACAAATAAGTGCAATATTAGAAGTTACAAGTAAGATATTACTCACATGATGTCAATACCACACACTTTGATAATGTCCAAAATCCAATACATTCAAGATTCATCCAAAAAGATACGCACAGGATCATCTTCCAATTCTATACAAAAACATGAAAACAACATTAATTACACAAAAAGAAGAACCAAAACAATAAATGAATTGAATTTCAGAGAACATTATTACCTGAGTCTAGTCTAAAGCTTTCAAAGTCCTCAACCGCTTCTAAGACACGTTGGGCAGGGCTAATGGGTGATGACCTTAGCCAATTCCGAGCACATATGAGAGCCTCAACTGTTTTTGGAGCCAATGAGCTCCGATAGGGATCCAGAACGCGCCTCCAGTGCTGAATGCGGACTCAGAAGCAACGGTAGTGATGAGAATAGCTAGCACATCTCGTGCAATTCGAGCAATAACTGGAAATTTGGTGGAGTTAACCTTCCACCAAGTTAAAATATCAAACACTGAACTAGGGGACTCCACATCCTCCAAGTAATAACGTTCCAACTCACTCTTGCAATCTAACAAATTCCTAGATGCCCGAGATTGATGGAATTCTTGCAAGATACACAACGGATTCGAACTTCCCCTTTCCCTCCCCACTGTGCTGCCACTGCTTTGAGAGTCATAATCATAGTCATCACTAATTTCACTGCCCATCCTAGGCCCATCTGAAGATAATCCATCACTGTAGTGCCTATACAACCGCTCAACATCCACTTTCAAGATCTCAATAAATTTTCCCCTTCCTCAACACCCATAACTTCTTGAACCAAAATTCTAGGGTGACAATCTTGTAACGTGGGTCAAGGATAGCAGCCACAAACAAGAGCCTATTGATCTTTTCAACATCCCCCAATATTTTTCATACTTCAACTTCATTCTAAAAGCCATGGCACTCAACAAATCATCATGACTATCACAATATGCCATCAAGTGAGTATGAATGTAAGAGACTTCTTGAAAATGCAAATTAGAAGTGGCATACATTGAACCAGAAAGGCGCATCGTAACATCATAGAAAATTTGCAAAAATCTCACAAAAGTTCTAACTCTTTTCCAATCATCATCATCAGGAGCTCCCAATCCTCTCCTACCTGGCCCATTCTCATTCAAATAATTATATATATGCCCATCATCCTCCTGCAACAGCTCAAAGGCCCTCTTGGTATTTTTCAGCAACATTCAACATGAGGTAAGTGGAGTTCCATCTAGTTGGAACATCAAGGCACAAAGATAAACACACTGGATTCTTTTCTTCTCTACACAAGTTCTAAATTTTGCTAACCTAGCAGGAGAAGACTTCACATACTTCACCAAGTTCGAACCTTAATGACAGACTCATCAAGTTCTTTCAACCCCTCATTGACAATTAGATTTAATATGTGTGCACTACACCTCATATGAATGAAATCATGGCCACAAATAGTTTGATCACTGCTCAAGGTTCTTTTCTTCAACCAATCAATGGCACTATCATTGGCAGTGGCATTGTCAACTGTAATAGTAAGAAATTTAGAGATTTCTCATTCAAGCATACACTCCTCTAATTCCCTCCCAATCGTTGCCCCTTTGTGATCTTGAATCTTACGAAATGCTAGGATTCTTTTATGCATATTCCAACTACTATCAATGAAATGTCCAGTAACACACATGTAGTTGATATTTTGGATCGAAGTCCACGTATCAGTGGTTAAACAAACCCTCTGCCCTGAAGTCAAAAACATAGTCTTCAACTCCTCTTTCTCCCTTAGGAAAAGCTTCATAACATCCCTCATCACTGTATATCGAGAAGACATAGGAAACCTAGGCTCAAGAGTCTTCACAAATTCCTTAAATCCAAGACCTTTTACAATCAAAAAGGCAATTCATCTACCACAACCATTTTAGCAAGGGATGCCCTAATCTTTTTCTCACTGTACTTGGCAATGTAATATCTTTACTCTCCCCACTATTCTTAGACTCAAAGCTTAAATGAGATTGCCTCTTGTCCGTCTTTCCCTTGATATAAAGATACTTAGGGCAACTAGCTAGATGATTGAGCAAAGATGAAGTGCCTTGTAACTTGGAGTGACAATTAAAACTTTGTCCACAATAGTTACATGTACACTTCGGAAGTTTACCACCACCAATCGGTAATCTTGTGAAATGATCTATGCCTTAGATCTATTGGACTGCCTTCTAGGCAATGGTGGTCGCCCACCACGAGAAGGTTGAGTAGCAGCAGAAGGCCCTTCTGCCTCTGCATCAAGCTCAATAACGGAGACATAGGATGTCTGGATTACGGAAAGATCCAGCACCTAAAGTAGGGGTACTAGTACCGCCTCTTTCAGGAGTACCACTAGTAGGGGTACCCAAATCATCAAAATTAATTGGTTCCATCTGTTAAATTATATAACTCAATTCAGCAAATCAAATCAATATACACACTATATATTTTTCAAATCAATATACAAACTATATATCATTATATTGTTCAACAAAGAATCAAAGATAAATCATAAACCAATTCAGCACTTCAATCTCTAATCACCAACAACACAACAGAACCAACAAACCAATTCATCAAGCTCTGACCTCCAATCTCCATAGGCAAAATATTATAATTTCTAAATACCAAAATGGCAAAATATACATTGACCTGAGCAAGTTAGCAGCGAAGAACAACAACACTCCAACAGTAACATAGTTACACTTACACAAGTAGCACAATATCTACAATAACTTCAAATCATAATTCATAATTAAAAAATAAAACAATCAAAAAACTACTACTGCCTACCGGTATATCTACAAAAAAAAATTTCATATGTTCAGCAATTCAAGGACTTTACAAAAATGTTTATCAACCAAACAAATAGAAACTGATAATCAGAGAAAATGAAAACTAATATTAATAGCCCCAAGTTCCAACAGCAAAAAAATAAAATAAAATTACCTTGTGTTTCAGCTACAAGTCAATTCTGCAAACCTAGATCTGTAATCAAAATAAACAAATCATTATCAGACATCAGCAGCAAGAAATCTAGGGCGATACATCATATGTGTGTGTGTGTGTGTTGTGAGAGAGAGAGAGAGAGAGAGAGAGAGAGAGAGAGACTGAGAGAGAGAGGAGAGGCTGAGAGCTTTAATCGCGAACTCAAAGGGGGGTGCGGCGACTGGCAATTGGGCGGCCGGCGGCACCTGACAGCTCACGGAGTCACGGTTAGGTTAGGGTTTTTTGATTCGAAGGGGTGTGACTGTGTGATGTTTGAGAGGAAAAGGGGAAGCCGGGAAGGGAAATGTGAAAAATCGCGAAGGGGGGGTGTAGGGCAGACTGAAACACGGGTTTTACTAAGGCCAAAACGCGCGTTTCAGTTTGGGTCGGGTAGGAGAAAAACGGATTTTTATTCGGATATCCAACTCCGAACCGATTGTTTATTTTTTTAAAACACAGTATCTGACTCTGGCTCTAGATTCGACTAAGGCCGACCCGATCGGGTTGAGTCGGGTCAGGCAGTCGGACCGGATATTTTTTGCACACCCCTACTCGTACTTCTTTTGAAATACCAATGTCATTGGCGAGAGTACTGTAATTTTGTAGTACCCGCTGGTTCATACAGTACTCTGGCTTTGTAAGTTGCAGCACCTTCACCAACAATATTGGTCACAATCCTCTGAAATTCGCGAACGTCGGCCGGCCAACAATCATCAGTACTAGACAAAGAAATGAATGATGGGTAAGAGTTAACGAAAGCCGAGCAAAGATGAAAAGGAATGGAAGAGGAACCTTTCTAAATAGCAAGTACTGGACTCGTTGACAATATTGGTCTTACAAATTACTAATCTATTTTGGAGATCTTCGTAATGGAGTTGCCGGGTTGTGTACGTACGTACGTAGAAGCTGTTAAAGAAGGATGCTATTACTAGCTGGTGGAAGCTATTGTGTACGTGCAACTACCACGTGGAATTTCCCTACGATATACCTGCTCTCCTTCTGTCTGCCATGGGTCAACGACCTTGCTAGCTGCTTTCTACTTGCCCTAATAATGGAGAGGCCGCTCGAGAGAGAAAAATATTAATTCCACACAATAAGTTCAAGCATACGTGGTGCTTTGGTCACAACGCGCGGTACGTACTCTAAACCAGTTTTAAACTCATCAATCAGTGTTAGGTCAACAAATAATATATATTGGTAGTACTCATGTGATTAAGTACGAAGTCAGGATTTGCTCTCGGAGGGATCAAGTATAATTTTTGCTTAAATTTTTTTTTTTTTAACCTGATGTTGAGGCCATTTTACGTGTAGTTTGACTAATCCTAAGGCCTTCAAATTTTTATTATAATCAAAATAAGCATAATCAAAATGTTATAACGTATTTTAATTTTTTTAAAAAAAATTATGAACTTTAACTTAAGTGTAAAAGTTAAATTTTTATCAATTATGCTAATTAAACTAATGTTCCTTCAACAAGTAAAAGTCATCAATTATTATATTAGTACTAAAACCTTATGTGGTAGAATATAATCAAAAGTTTAAAATCTTCGAAATAAATGGCTCATAAGTTATTGACAAAGACACAAAGAAATGTTAAAATCTAGCCAAAACAACATAGGTACACACAAATAATAGAGCAATAATATTTTAATTAGACAATAATAATAAATGAGTATATTTTTAGAAAAAAAAAGACAATAATAATTAATGTAATAACATTTAGAATTCTAACTTTGAAGATGAGTTTTTTTGTGTGCAAAATAAAAAGTTTGTTGTATTCCGAGAGCAAAATATGGATTTTTCTATTTTCTGTATATGAGGTAAAATAATGGGAGAGAGAGAAAAAAAGAGGCCATTGACAGAAAATCTTGATAGTAAGAGTGTATATAGTGAGGGGCAAAAGTGAGAGAAAAATTTTAGAAAAAGGGTAAAGAGAAAGAAGAGTAGAAAATACACAACCTAGAAAAGAGAAAGACAGAAGAGACATTCTAAAAAAGAGGAAGAGAGGAATTTTAAAAAAAAATAGAGGGAGAGAGAAAAGTAAAAAAGATATAGTATTTTTTCTTTTAAAAATTAGAGCGTCAGATATTTCCTTTCAAAAGTTTTTTCTTTCATCTTAGGTTTATTTTTTTAAAATTTTCTACCAATTTTGCCCTTTTATTAAAAAAATTTGCAAAAGTTTTAAATTTTACCCATATATGAAAAAAATTTGAAAAACTTTGGGGGACCCCCCGTAGCTTCGTCCCTGAGTCATGATGCTAACGATCCCACATGAAAGCTTGGTCAGCTGATTCTAAAGCTTGCCAAGGAAATGATAATGGGAGGGTTGGCCCATATGTAGTCATGATCTACCAAAGGACTTTGTGCTAGTGAAAATGACACGCAAAACTCAAAAAGAATATCAATATTTTGTAAGCAAATGTACTACGTACGTACACGTTAACCAAGTACGTATAACCCCGTAATTAGGACTATATATATAATTAATTGTGAGCCCTCCATTTTGCCAAGATAAACAATTTTTTTTCTGTAAGTATCGGTGAAACCTATATAAAAGTACCAGTGTTGCATGATATACAAATATAGAAAAATGGCCTGCTAACGTCTAATTGAAGAAAAGAATATTAATATCTTCATGTAATTGCGAAACCCTGGTTTTACGATCGAGTTTATGCCATAGACAACTGTACTTTATTTGTTCGTATATATGCTTAGACTTTCTCTATACGTATATTGCCATATGCCCAAGCGCAGTTAAGAAGGATAGGCAGGTGAGATAATCACCTAAGGTCCCCTAATTATGAAGGCCCCTATTATACATGATGGTGCTATATTGTAGAAAAATTAAAAATTATGAAAGCCTTATATTGTAATAAATTAAAATTAAAATTAAAAGGAAGAAAAAAAACCCTTATATTATAGCATAATCTTATTATTTCTCGCCTCCTCTCTCTTTATATTATCTTTTTCTTCTTACTATCTTTCATAGCTTTCCAGTGTTATATTATATACAGTTACGTTTTTAGGTTGCTCACTTTGGGTAATGCTTAATTATAAGAAGCCTTTGAAAGCTTTCATGTTTTATATTATAGTTGCTTAATTTCTGTCTAATTTTCCATTAACTGTACTATTCGAGATGAGTTTAAATTAAGTTGCTTAAATTTTGGCTTAAAAAAGTGATCAAAATTCTTAATGTTGAGGGTGATGCGCCAGCTACTTCCACCAACGAAAGATTCAAGCACAATTATGCATGACTTTTTGACACGTACTAGTTAGAGTACTGCAGGCATCTCAAATATTTTAATTCATGAGTCTCATCTTTTTAACACGTATCCCCTTCTTCTTCTTCTTCTTATCTATTCTAATTTGTTCTTTCCATATGTTTTACGTACGAACCCGCGGTCTGCCTTTGCATCTTTCATTTTCGGATAAAGGAATGGAAAGAAGATACATTTCATCGTGTAAAAGGGATGGATAAACTTTATCTTTAGCTTTTGAACTGTCAAACTTTCTGTTATGACAGTAATATATATATATATATATTTATTATGTTATTCTATGCGTATGAAAGAAGATACAATTACCGGGAGGTGATCTGCAAAAAGAATTTCTCAAGGAGGTACGTGTGGAGACTAGAGATAGCTTCCTATTGCATTTTGGTGTGGTGTTTTCTTGGGGAGGGGGTTCTACAATTTAGTGGATAGGCTGCCATGCAAAATTCAGTAATTAAAATAATAAATAAATTATTTCAGATATAGAAATAAACCTTTTAGATGGGAAACTACAATCCCTAACCCATTTAATGTGGCTTTGCAGAAGTGAAGATGCAGACTAATACGTACTAAAAATTCTTGCTCTCTTGGAAATGCTAAAAATGTTTTATGCCCACTTATAGTCTTATAGAGCCTCCAAAGTTCTGTCCCAAGGCATCATATCTGGAAGGAACGACCCATGTATTTTGTTTTGCCCAAAAAAAAACAAAAAAAAAAAACATGGGTCGTTTCCTACTTTGCACTTGGGCCCATCTTGATTTGAGGTCTGTTCCACTGAATCCCAATCCAACTAGACCAGATACAAATACAGGCCGACCACAGATAAGCCGATAAGACGCCAGGTGAGGGAAAAGCAAGCCCACATCATATAAACAACGACACACCATGTTGGTGGGGGCAACAGAAGACAAGAAATGACCCATCGATTGGCTTTGATTTGCCCGAGACCGCCATCGTTTTCTCCACCTACAACCCAGCAAGAGCATGACTCTGAATCTACACATAAACCCACCAGGCCACCACATGAAGAGTGTACTAATGATGCTCTAGTTTACACACGTGTCCGATTTAGAATGTCGTCCCAATGAATCACTGATCAGTTGTACACCATGCCCGTATTTATTTATCTTTAGTACTTTAATAGTGGAAACAATTATTGCCAGAAGTGGTACGGGTGTTCTTGTTTTAAAGCTTAGAGCGAGTAAGAAGATTTGGAGTGTTATGTTTTTTCTCTAAGCTCTCAATTTGGAGTGTTATGTTGTACGAAAACAAAGCTCTCGTATGTTGCCGTTTAGGATGAACAGGGAACATGGAAATATTCAAGAGGCTGAAGTAAATTACTCTGCAACTTAGTCGGATTAGATATGTTATCCAAGGAAGAAGCCAAGGGGGGCTGGGGGTGGCAATAGCCCCCCAACTCTCCCAAAATTGACTAAAAAAAAGTATATTTTTAGAACAATTTAATGGATCTTTGACCATTTATTTATCTTTTATTCATCTTGGCCTCTAATATATATATATATTACTGTTTTAATTACTGTCACTTTACTATTACCGCCTACATGGATGGTTTTATCTGCTTTCTGTTTCCTATATATATTTTATAGTTGTTTTCTTGTAAGCATTTACACACGTTTACCCTTTGGGACCATTTTAGGTATTCAGAGCCATAAGCTATACATCTGTCTCTTCTTTCCATATCAACGTTAACTTTTGCTCTTTTAAGCATCTCTTTACTGTATTGTTCTACAATATTATTTATCTCTAAAACGTTGGAATTCACCTAGAATTGTTGGATTAGCCGTAGCCATGTAGGCATTTGGCCTGACCTGGTTGGTGTGACCCGTTTTATAGTTAAATAGTTATTGCGCAACAATACTTTAAATAGTATGTTTAAACGTTCAAATAGTAAACGTATTATGGCAAGCGGTAGTATGGATCATTGCATTGATAACAATGCATCATCCTCATCTCATCTTAATACTGATGATTATCATATTTCTTTGGGAGATAACAAGCCCTTGAATAATTGGGTTATACCCAAGGTCAAGGACTCACATTTATATAAGCATTCTACATTTTCATTTCATACTGATTATGCCATTAAAACTATTGAACAATTGATACCTATTGGTAAAGAATATGAATCATTGCATCTCATTAATACTGATATGATAAAACAACATCATGCTCAAGGCTTTAAATACATGCATATGGGTTTAGTTCAAATAGCAGCTACACCTCTCACACGACAAGGCTTGAATGCATCTGTTCTTCTTTGTTTACGTGATGGTCGCCATAACCAATTTTTCAATTCTTTACTTGGTATTGTTGAATCTTCTTTACATCAAGGACCCATATATTTTAATTGCTATCCTTGTTTTCCTCTTTCTTTATCTGATACAACTATCCTCTATTCTCTAATTTTAAATATTAAATCTTTGGCTATGATATGATGGAAGGTGCTCAATACCTTGTGTCATATACCGGCTCATTATAAATTAATGAAAACAACCTTAGACCCTCGGTCTAAAATTCGCCTTCTTTCTGGTGAAACTTTACTTTTAAATACGAGTACTGAATTTTCAAATATCACTATCCCTCGTATGATAAAATGGGATGATATTATTTACCTGACAATGGAAACTCCCTTATGGTAGTTCCTCCTCCCAAAAAAGAAAATAAACAAATTGAATATTTTGCTCAACATACAGATGGATCTGTCACTTTATCCTTTCTAATAATAGATCATCTACAAACTCACGATCATCTGTTGATTCACGAACTTCTAGTTCTAGGAATTTTTGATCTGCTTTAAATTCATTTCTTCCAAGTACTTCTACTTTTCCTTCTAGTATTCCTCGCAATCTACGAATACCTGAATAACAAGTACGCGAACTGAAACACCGGTTCAATTTCCTCTTTATGATAATTTATCTAAACCCTTTCTTCCTGATGAAAAAACTTCTCCTACTCAATCTGAAGCTTTTTCTCTTCAACGCTCTCATTCTATACATGTATTACAAACTGATTTTGTTTTAAATAAAGATATACTTCGAAAAGACTTTCAATCTATGATAACTCTGTCAAACGTATCTGGTTTTTGAACAAATACTCATTTGATGAACAAGCTCTTATACGTACTCATTATTATAATCATATGATTCAGGTTCAACAACATATTCTTTTTTTCTCTTGGTTTGAAAAGAATCTTCATTCTTTAAATGTTTTAACTAAAGATCTTCCTTGGATTACTCATGATCATAAAAAATATTTGAATTTTATCCTCCTATGGACACTATCAGTTTTAGTAATAATTCTCGAAATTATTTAGCTACTCCTTTTAAAACTAATAGTTTCTAATAGTGATAAAAATCTTGATAATATTATTCAACAAAATAATTATACCAATACCTTTTTACAACAAGTTGGAACTCATCTTAATAAAATAGAACATTTGATAAAACCTCCTGCTATTGCAAATTCTTCTACTACTACTACTCCTCTTTTCATTCCTCATGAACTTCCAAAGATGGCTCCTTTTCTAAGACTCCTTCTGGTGATAATGACACTGTTTACATAAAATAGAGGATATGCTTTCAAAAATTTCTCTTAATTTGACAAGAATATTCATGTTCTAAATACCACCGTTCTTCTTCTTCTTTGATAAATGATGATAAGACGTTAGTATGTCTGATTTAGAAAATTAATTTCAAGATTTAAGTCTTAATAAAATTGTTAAATCTTCCACTCGAATTCCTTCTAAATATACTCAAGGTACTTCACGAAATTATTATCCTCGTCCCACACCTCCTGATCTTCAATTTGAAGAACGTCATCTTACTTCTACAGCTGCTTTTGCATCTGACCTCCTTTATGAATGGAATATCGATGGTATTTCGGAATATGAAATTCTCAATATTTTACATGAAATGACTATGTATTCAATGTTTTAAAAAGCGCCAACCGTTCTGACGATCAAATCGTTAATTGTTTGATTACAGGTTTTATTGGCCAATTAAAAAAATTGGTGGTAACATTATTTATTCCAAACTAAAAAAAATAAGATTACTTCTGCCGTTACTACACCTGCTTTTGCATCTGATCTTCTTTACGAATAGAATATAGATGGTATTTCAGAATATGAAATTCTCAATATTTTACATGAAATGACCATGTATTCTAATGTTTTAAGAAGCTCCAACCGCTCTGGTCAAGGACTCGCATTATATAAGCATTCTAATTTTCATTTCATACAGATTATGCATTAAAACTATTGAACAATTATACCATTGGCAAAGAATATGAATCATTCATTTAATAATCTAAAATGATAAAAAACATATGCACAAGGCTTTAAATATATGCATATGGGTTTAGTTCAAATAGCAGCACCCCTTTAACACGTCAAGGTTTAAATGCTTCTGTTCTTTTATGTTTAAGAGATGGCGACATAATCAATTTTCAAATTCTTTACTTGGAATAGTTGAATCTTCTTTACATCAAGGTCCTATATATTTTAATTGTTATCCTTGTTTTCCTCTTTCTTTATCTGATCCTACTATTTTACATTCTTTAATATTAAATATTAAATCCAGGGTCATGATATGATGGAAGGTGCTCAATATCTTGCTCATATATATCGACTCCATTATAAATTAATGAAGACAACTCTTGATCCTAGATCTAAGGTTCGTCCTCATTCTGGTGAAACTTTACTTTTAACTACTAGTAATGAATTTTCAAATATTAATTCCTCGTATGATCAAATGGGATGATGTTATTTTACCTGATCAATTGGAAATTACCATTAATAGTTCCTCCTCCTAAAAAAGAAAATAAACAAATTGAATATTTTACTCAACATACAGATGGATCTGTTACTTTATCTTTTAATAAAGATCAATACGAATATTCAAACTTCTAGTTCTAGGAATTTTCTCTGCTTTAAATTCATTTCTTCCAAGTACTTTACCTTCCACCTCGAGTAGGGTCTACTTTAAAGATAATGATGAATTTATGATAATCAGACTTCTCTCCTGATAAAACTTCTCCTACTCAATCTGAAATTTTTCTTTCAACGATCTCATTCTATTCATGTTTACAAACTATTTTGTTTTAATAAAGATATTTTACGAAAAGATTTTGAATCCTGAAAATATCAAAGATTTGGTTTTTGATACTTATATAAAATAGACCAAGCTTATATACGTAGTATTTATTATACTCATTTATCAGTTAACAACATATTCCTTTCTTTTCTTGGTTTGAAAAATCTTCCTACTTTAAATGTTTTACTAAAGAAATACCATGGCTTACTACATATAGTAAAAAATTTATGAATTTTATCCTCCTAAAACTACATTAGTATAGATCATCGCCAAACAATATTTTGCAACTCCCTATAAAGTAATACTTTAAATAATAATGATAAAAACTTTGATAATATTATTCAACAAAATAATTATACAAACACCTTTTTACAACAAGTTGGAACACATCTTAATAAACTAGAACTTTATAAAACCTCCTCTATTGCAAGTTCTTCTACTACTCACTCCTCTTTTCATTCCTCATGAACTTCCAAAGATGCTCCTTTTCTAAGACTCCTATACTGACACTGTTTACATAAAATAGAGGATATGCTTTCAAAAATTTCTCTTAATTTGACTAAGAATATTCATGTTCTAAATACCACCTCTTCTTCTTCTATTGATACTGATACTACCGTTAGTATGTCAGATTTAGAAAATCAATTTCAAGATTTAAGTCTTAATAAAATAAATCTTCCACTAGAATCCCTTCTAAATATACTCAAGGTACTTCACGAAATTATTATCCTCGTCCTACACCTCTGATTCAATTTGAAGAACGACATCTACTTCTACAGCTGCTTTTGCATCTGACTTCTTTACGAATGGAATATAGATGGTATTTCAGAATATGAAATCCTCAATATACATGAAATTATGAATTCTAATGAAAAAGCTGAATAATGTTAAATTACTTTTAAATTAACGAACAGATGAACCGAAATAAGGACTTGTTAATTGTATTAGGTTTTACTGGTCAATTAAAACATTGGTGGGATCGAAAAAAATAAGATTACTTCTAAAATTAGATGCTAGTAATGCATAATGGTCAACCCATCCCTGATGCTGTTAATGCTCTTCTTTATACTATTATTAAAAATTTTATTGGTGATCCTTCTTCTTATAAAGATAGAACGTTCTGATTTTCTTGTTAATTTAAAATGTCCTCTTTCTGATTTTCGTTGGTATAAAGATGTTTTTTTCAAAGTTTTACATCGTGATGATTGTCACCAATCTTATTGGAAAGAAAAATTTATTGCTGGTCTTCCTTATTATTTTGCTCAAAAAGTTCGGCTCAATCTTGCTAATCCTAATGGCCTTATTTCTTATGATACTCTTACTTATGGTGATATTATTAATATTATCAACAAAACTGGCCTTTGGATATGTAATGATCTTCGTTTAAAAAAGACTTTAGAATTTGATAAAAAAATAACCGTCGTGAGTTGGGATCTTTTTGTGAACAATATGGTTATCCTTCTCTCATTCCCCCTTCAAACAAAAGAAACGCTTTCATAAATTTCCATGAAACCCGAACTATTCTTCTCACAAATATTATAATATAAAAGAAACATACTTCTTATAAACCTGATAAACCCTCGTCTTCTTTTAAACCATCTTCGTCTAAGAAAAAACCATTTAAACCTTCTTCCAAAACCAAAGCTGTTTGTTGGAAATGTGGAAACCTGGACATTTTGCTCCAAATGTTTACTAAAAAACAAATCCAACAATTAGATATTTCTCCTGGATCTAAAAGATAAACTCTTTTCTATATTTCTTAATTCTAATCCTCCCTCTATGAAGAGGACTTTTCTATTAATCAAATTGATAATACGTCTTCTTCCACTCTTCTCCTTCTTCTGAATCCAATATGGTCAAACTTTGTAATTGTAAAGATGATAATTGTTCTTGTAAACAAATTTTTGTTTTAACAAAACTGAAAAATTACTTTTTGATGCTATCACACAGATACCTAATCCTGAGACACAACAAACTTATCTTTTAAAAATGAAAGAATGTTTGCTAAAACATCCTCTTCTCTCTCGTTCCATGACTCTTCTGATATTCATTATAATTATAAAATATTCTTGCTCGCTTTTCATCTATGATACTTGACCTATCACTTTACAAGATCTTCAACACGAATTCCATATTCTTAAACAAGAAATTAAATCCTTACAAAATACAACAAAACCATGAGAAAATTACTAATCAACTCCTTGCAGAGATTTGTCTTCTTAAATTGACTATTTCTTCTTCCTCGTCACCACCACCTAATCCTCCTCTCACCATATCTGATATCCCTTCTTCTTCTGATCCTCCACCCTTTTTACCAAAAGAACCTTTTATTCAATTAATTGATAAAATTATCTTTCAAAAATGGTATGCTAAGTTACTGTTCGTATTAAAGAATTTTACTTTACTACAATCGCTTTAATAGACTCTGGTGCAGATCTTAATTGTATCAGGGAAGGTCTTATTGATTCTAAATACTTAATGCCTTTCTCAAGCTGATGGTGGTAAAATGATTATTAATTATAAAATTCCTAATGTTCATATTTGTAATAATGGTTTTGTTTTCAAACTACTTTTGTTAGTTAAAAATTTATCTTCTAAATTAATTCTTGGAAATCCTTCCTTGCTTTACTTTATCCTTTTATTGTCACTGAAGAAGGCATCACATCTCGTGTTTTAGGACATGATGTCACATTTAAATTTTATTATCCTCCTTTTCCCGTGATATTCAATTTCTAAACATTTGTCTGTGAAGAAGGAAATTAATCTTCTTACTCAGACCAAAATTCTTTGTAAAAAGAAACATTTATCTTCTCTCCAATATGAAGTCCTTTATAAACAAATTGATGAACAACTTAAAGATCCTATTCTCCAACAGGATATTAAACCCTTTCTTCAACAAATGGAATCTGAAATTTGTTCTTCTCTTCTTAATGCTTTTTGGAATCGCAAGAAACATGTGATTACTCTTCCTTATGAAAAAGATTTTTTGAACAAAATATTCCTACTAAAGCTCGACCGATTCAAATGAATCAAGAACTTTTAGCTTTATGTAAAAATGAAATTTCATTTATTACAAAAAGGTTTAATTCGAAAATCTAAATCACCTTGGAGTTGTGCCACTTTTATGTACAGGCCAAGCTGAATTAGAACGAGGAGTTCCTCATCTTGTTATCAATTATAAACCTTTAAATAAAGTTTTACGATGGATTCGATATCCAATTCCCAAAAAAAAGACCTGTTAAACAGGTTGCATGATTCTAAATTTGATATGAAATCTGGTTTTATCAAATTCAAGTTGCTGAACAAGATCGTTATAAAACTGCTTTTACTGTTCCTTTTGGACATTTTGAATGGAATGTTATGCCCTTTGGTTTAAAGAATGCACCCTCTGAATTTCAAAATATAATGAATGATATTTTAAATCCTTATTCTTCTTTTCTATTGTTTATATTGATGATGTTTTAATCTTTTCTAAATCTATTAAACAACATTGGTTCCATTTACGCAAATTTGTGAATATCATTAAAGCAAATGGTCTTGTTGTTTCTGCTCCCAAAATCAAACTTTTTCAATCTAAGATACTATTTTTAGGCCATAATATTTACCATGGCACTATTACTCCTATTTCCAGTGCGATTGAATTTGCTGATAAATTTCCTGATCAAATCACTGATAAAACTCAACTACAACGATTTTTAGGCAGTTTGAATTATATTGGTGAATTCTATAAAAATCTTCGTACTTTATGCAAACCCCTCTTTGCTCGTCTCCGTAAGAAGCCCCCTCCATGGACTTCCGTGCATACTGATATTGTCAAACAAATCAAACTACATGTTAAGCATTTACCATGTTTAGGCATTGCATCTCCTTCTGCATTTAAAATTATTGAAACTGATGCATCTAATATCGGATATGGTGGCATACTCAAACAACGCATGCATAGCACAGATAAAGAGAAGATTGTCCGATTTCACACTGGTGCTTGGAATCCTACACAACAAAAATATAGTACTGTCAAACAAGAAATTTTATCTATTGTTCTTTGTATTTCTAAATTTCAAGATGATTGTTAAATCAAAAATTTCTTATACGTGTCGATTGCAAATCTGCTAAAGATATTTTTTAAAAGATGTGAAAAATCTTGCTTCCAAACATCTTTTGCTCGCTGGCAAGGCATTTTATCTGTTTTTGATTTTGATATTGAATATATTAAAGGTGAATCCAACTCAATCCCTGATTTCTTACTCGTGAATTTTTACAGGGCAAATGAGTTCTTCTAAATCTTCTGCTTCTTCTTCATCAAAACCAATAACTGCACCTCGTAAATTAACTATTATGGATTTCCTTTCCGATACTGTCTTTCCTCCTTTTTAGCCTCCTCGCGGCCCCTCTCCATCACATATGCCCAAACCCTCTCTTCGACCTAGCTCTGTCCCTCTCTACAATACCTTTACCCTTCTTGGCACTATCCCTTATGCAACACCCCGAGCTCTTCCACCTCTTCCCCTTATGATAAGACTTTTAGTCAGCCCAAGAAACCAATAACACCCAAAAAGATAAAGCCCAATCTCTTCCCTGCAATCCCAATGATATCATGGTAGCTAAATCTTATATACGACATGTCGCTTTTGTCGAAGATCCTATCATACTTGCTGACCCCTACCAAACAGCAAGTCAGATATTACCACCAAATGGAACTTTGTTCCTAAAAACCCCATGTTTACTTTTTACCAATATATTTTGCATGATACGAAGTCCGTCGAATTCGAACAGACTCCCTGTAAGTATGATCCTTCTTGTATTGATTTTCAAAATTTACTATACGACGGATTATTACATCTAAAGAATGGGGACAGCCATGGACTTTCCGAGCCCTATCTGTACCTTACAAAACTTTGAAAAATATATCTTATTATGATTATATTGATGCATGGACTTTTGCTTTATTTTTGAAAATACAAACCATCGTCATACTTGGTTTATTCGGTTCAAAGGATTTTCTTGTTCAGATCCATTCCTTATTGGTTTCTCCAATGGTGGGATCGTTTGGTCCTGATATTACCATTTTCCCTGCTCCCCTTAAGCAGGCTTTTGATCAATGGGCTTTATGTCCTCATGATACCCCTTTTATCCAAAAATATCCTGCCATGAAAAATCCTCTATCAAAGATATGCCTCCTCTTCTTCGTTTCTATATCCAGTTCAATTTGTTACCTTGGATATTCAGTTGGAAATTTCTCTTTACTTACCAAGATAAAGCCAAAATATTATACCAAAAGTTTTTTGTTAAATGGTGGACTATTTTTACCTATGATACCATCCTGTCCGCCCTTGCTAAAGCAAAAATACCCAAGAGACACATCCCAGTTTCTTGCCCAACGCAGTCAAATACAAGCCAAACTTGCGGCCGCTAAATCTCATGACAATTATAAAAAAGAATTGCTCGATGTCCTCTCACAGCTCTCGGAGGATGATGATACCCAACAACAACCGGATACTCCTAATAGATAACTTTTATATTCCTACATTCGAAGATGCTTAAGATCCCTATGCTGCATATGACCTTTCTCCTGATGATTTCACTGCCATCAGTCAGCATCTTGCTGCAGACTAAAGATATGACGCTGAAGACATAATGCCATAATGAAGATATAAAGAGAAGATACGATGCAGATATGACTTTCCCATAATATCCCCTGCGACATACAGTAAAAGACCATTTTACCCTTTGACAAAAATAACCTTCCTTTTACTACAGTATCAGGATAACTTCGACTTTTCCTTACCCTTTCTATTTCTATAAAACCCGAGCCCCTCCGTTAGAAGGACTCAGAGTTCAGATTACCCTCATCTCTCTACCTTCTCTCTACCTTACAACTATCTCTCTACCTTGCAACTCTCATTTCAACCTTCAACCTTCAACCTTCAATCCTCCCTTATCTTCTTATATCTCCTCACTTCCCGCAAACTTTACTAAATAAAGTTATGATTTCCACAGTACCTGTTTTAATTATTGTTACGTTATTGTTACTGCCTATCTTCTTATATCTCCTTTTGTTACCCTCCCATATTATGCTTTTGCTTTAATTTATAAAACTTACTTTGTTAAGGATGTGCAGCCGATTTCGTTTCGTTATTGTTACTGCCTACATGGAAGGTTCTACCTGCTGTGCTTGCATTCACCATCGGCGGAACCAGGCCAGGGTGAACAGGGACCCCGACCCCAATTGGTTCTGCCAAAAAACATGATTTTTTTTTGGGGGGGTTTTGCCCCATATGAGTCCAGGCTCACCCCCCTTGACCCTGCCCAAAGACTAAGAAAAAGGAAATTTGACTTTTTTTAAAGGTTTGATTTTTAAGATGTGTAGAGGGATTAAGGCGACCGCCACATCCTTGTGAGTCTAGGGTTGCAAACAGTGATGGAGCTATGGGGACATGGCCCCTCCAGCCATCCCAAATTCAGTTGAAAATATTTTTTGTTAGGCCAAAAAAAGCGACCGCCAACATCTTGTTAGTAGAGTTTTGTGCCCCCAACTACCGCCATTCCAGCACCCAATTCATTGAAAATATAGGCCAAAAAACTGAATGGTAGAACTTACATTTTAATGAAGTTGGCCTCCCCATCAACTTCATAGCACAATAAGAATAGTTTGTTTGTTGTATGATGTATTTGCTTACTAAGTATTTGACTCTTTTTTTTTTTTTTTTAAATATCAAATTTGGAAGAAGACGAGTCTACAAGCCATGGGAATTGGATGATGGAATAAACCTAAAGGACCTTAGAATAAGTGCATTGGTGCACCAAAGTGTCGTTTTGGGATGATATAACTCCTAAGTTTTATTTTTGAAGTTCTTTTAAACTACTATGAAATTGAGACAATTTTAAGTTTTAAATTCCATAATTTTTTCTGATTTCAAGATTGTTTTATTTTATTTTGTTTGTGTACTTGTGGTAACATTAGTAACTCTATCCAAGGAGAGGGTGTTACATTTTTCTTGAGAGAAAGAGAGAGGTAGGAGTAGTGATGTGACATAAGCCTCTTTGTTTATCTCCTTATTGAATTGGCATTGGTCTTACCAATTGCGAGAGTGTTCTCTGCGATTAATCTTATCAAGACTGACTTGTGTAATAAGATGAGAGCGGATAAGAGAATAAAGATCATTTTCATTATTAATTACCTCTTTATTAAGTAAATTTCGATATTTTTAAAGGATATTTTAACATACACTTTGTTACAGGAAAAAAATATTTTTGTCATACCTTAGTTGTCCTATCCTTTTGTTGCCACTTTCGGAAGAAAACTTGCACTCAGTCGTTCCAATCCACCGGGTGAAAACTCCCAATCCAGAAAACTCCAAAGAAACTTAAAGAAAAACAAGCAGGACATTAGACTAAGCGCTATACCCGAGTATTCTTGTAAAACCTACTGTTGGGGTCCCGAGAGAGAAGCGATATACAATATAATGGATACTGAGATTCTCCACAACCAAAACGAATTTATTAATTCTGTTGAAATGACTGCTGAGTTACACAACACCACATTTACAAAGCTGAGCAACAATGGCAAATTAATTAATACTTCTCTCTATAACCCAACTTCACCGATCTAAGCTCCTATAATTCATCCACCCTTCCACCAAACTGGGCAACTTCTTTCCTTTCTTTTCTGCTTATTTGCACAAAATAAAGTTCAATAATATGGTTTCCGCTTCAACGTATGCCTTTGGCAGGGAGAGACTGAAAATTAGGAAACAGCAGAAAAAGAATTATGGAAGTATCCACAACAGAAATATAACATATTTGCAAAATCGTCTCCAAGCATGGGCGTATTCCTTGTTGACAGCTTAAGTTAAAAAATGACTACCTTTAGAAATAAATAAAAAAAGTTCACTGCATGAAATCTAGAGATGCGAGCTCTGTTAAAGAATAGAATTAAAACTTTCAATGGGATCAGATTCTTCAAGCATGGAAGCCGCCTGGAAGCAATCTGCAGCATCCGCCATTCGGCCATCATCCCTGTGAACCATCCCCAAGTAATACCATGCCATACGGTTGGTAGGATCTATCCTCAAGGCATCTGACAATAAACTTCTCGCCACAGGCAATGCCTTAGGACCTATCTTCGACAAGAGAGCGCCAATGAACACCTTGCAAGGAACATAAGAAGGTTCTAGTAGAAGGGCATTAATATAAGCACTAAAGGCTTCTTGGATCCGTCCACGACCTTCGCACATCACACCTGGTAGAAGTTACGCGGCAAAATTACAAACATCACCAGATATACAGTTTCTAGACCAGATTAGTTCTGGCACAACGTACGTCTTGCTCAAATTATAAATATTATTATTAACAGAAGTTATTATAATGGTTTAAGAGAGCAGAGTAATAATATCAATAGTAATAATAAGATAAGAAAAACAAGAGGAATAACGAAGATGACAAAAAGCATGATTACCAATACTTTTACTTATTAATGTCTACAGAATGTATATAAACTTCCCTACAATACCTGATGACTATAAGTATACAGACAAAAACACATCAACATAACACCTAAAGATCTATACAAAAATACGGGTAAATGATATTGTTTTTCCCTCCATAAAATAACAGCTATTTCTCGGTTTTTTTTTTTCTAGGCCAGCTATTTCTCAGTTACATCATAAACTTTAACTCAATGCAACTCAAATCGCATTTTGAAATTTCAATGTTGGTTTGACTCCTGGATCAAAGCCAGACAGTAATCTGAAATGAAATATGTGAGACAAAAAAAAAAAGTCCTTAATAATAAAACTAAGTCTTTAAACGAATTATGACTTCTCACATCGCTTTCACCAAAGTGAACGACTGCTATTTTCTGATGAAGGGAGGATACTAACATTGAACCTTCAAAACAGGGTCCAATTTGTGATGAGTCAAAGTTTACAAGTGCACGTGAGAAGGGCAAGTTCATAACCCTTCTCAGTTCCACTACCTCAGATAATCCCTATATGAGAGAATAGATAATTTTACAATATTTTCACCCTCCATCGCATTGCTTATTTGATAATCAATCTCCAACCATGGCCTTATGACATTCAAGTTCATTTTAGTAATTAAATTGCTTGAAACTCTAGCACTAGTGTTTCCGAGATGGATCAGAATCCGTGGAGCATAGAAACAGAATGATGGGATGAATCCGCAACAATGTATGGCATGTACAACTCAGGTGAAGTCTACACAGTTTTAAAGGTAAATCTTGGAAACTCTATTAGGCACTTTTTTCCAAGTTAAAAAGAGATGATTGTCCTATGTGCATTGTTGATTGGAAAGCAGGAACTTGTTCTGCTCCGGAAAGGTAGAAGGTTCGACAGGAAAACAGGAGAAGCTTTCCAAGGATAGCAAGAAAACTGACATACGTTCAATACTTGCTTAGGCATGAAATGTTACAATGATGTCCAACAATGTCCCTGCTTATGGTGGGCCCAATAAAACCATGATAATGTTTCCTCTTTAAAGATCAGTTGTCAGAGTGGAAGCCACTGTATTGGCAAGCTAAAACCTTCAGACAGCTTTCTTATACCTTCAGAACAAGTAAAGTTCTTTTCTGGACTCTAGTCTCGTGATGAACAAATAATATCCAAAGTTTCTGTTAGCTAGGCTAAGTCTAGCAAAGCAGTTTTGACATCTAGATATTGATCTGACCACAGCAGTCGTTTCTACACCCAGTTCTGGAAAAGCATCTGATCAATTGCAAATTGAAAATTGATCCCAGAATTCTATGCAGAGAGAGAAGGGTATTAGCAAGCAGGGACTTGGCAGCACAAAGAATAAGACCAAGATCTTAAGAGTTCCACGCGTTGAATCCGATATGTCAGAATTTCATGACATAATGGATAAATTTACTCATTATCCAAGTATGCAAATTCTGATGATGCCATTACTGTACTGAATCCATAGGTTTCTGAAACCTTGATCAGGCCAAATTGAACGACATTTGAAGTTGACAATAAATCTAAACTTATACACCTTCTGGGGGGTTGTGCATAAAATTATATCCAACGTCAGGGTTTGAATAGTCTCATAGAATTTTATCTTCATAAGAATTGGTTCAAGCATCATCTTGTTAAAAAAGTCTATCGAGAAAAATCAATGTATTTGGTTTGCTGTCTCCCCAAGAGATAGATTTGATAAAACAGACTTGGTATGCTTGTGAAAAGACAGATGGTTACAGGCAATAGGGAAGATTCCTCAATACAACATTACTCAAACACTGTGGGAACAGAAACAAATTAACCAAAAAGTTATACCAAATGTTGAAGGTGTCAGCTACCTCAGATTACACCAGATGCATTGAGTAGAGAGGAGATCGTTTGGCCTTTTTGAGAGACAACAAAACTGAACCAAGTTTTAATCCCTGCTGGGTGATTTGGATTCACGGTTACAACTACACCTCAATGAAGATACAGGATTCTATCCTACATCTTCATTTGATAGCACAAATTACATGAGAAATTATTTGTTTTATTTTCCTTTTTCTTACTTTTCTAAATCACTTGATAGCATAAAAGAGGTCCTCATGTGACGACCCAAACAAGTGCTAGCCACAACAACGCCTCAACTTCAAAGGTCAAGTCAATGTTGCTTTTGAAGCTCCTTGGAATGATTATAAGGTTCAATTTTCCACCTAGTAAGACTCCAATAAATTCACTCTGTATAGACCTCACTCCAGCCTCATTCTTTCTCCTCTCCCACTCTATGCTAGTTTCCGAGTACTACAATTTCTCCCTTAACCCTTGACGTTCTAGTTAAAGCTAACCAAGCCCACACTTCTTGCTACTAAGTCTAAACACACTCTGATACTATTTATAACGACCCAAGGAAACGCTAGCCACATCTGAGCTTTGACTCCAAAAGGACTAGTTAATGTTATTTTTCAAAGTTTCTTGTTATTATTATAAGGCCCAAATCTACTTAGTAAGGTCCCACAAGGGGACTTGGTTCTCTATAGACGTTAACTCTCATTCTTGCTCCTGTCCACTCTATGTGGGATCTAAGGTATCACAAGTTACATTAATGAAACGTTCAAGCCACTTACACAAGAAAAAGGTCTGTTGCAGAAAAAGAAATAGCTTGAAGCACAATTTTCCCAGCTAAATAGTCAATCTGCAACTAATACCAAGTTGGTTGGTCATTTAATGCTATTATTTCCCTCACCCAAAAGAAACATGTTATATTTTTAGGCCAAGCACCTTCTAACACTTCAAGAGATGTCCAACAAGAGGGTTACTTGCTAAGTAAACCTAGGTGATGTTCGGCCACTAAAAAAAATTCACCTTTTAGACTAAATTTTTTTAACATAAAAAAAATTAACAACTGAACATCCAAAATATCAAAACTTCAAACACCTTTTCACACAAACTTCAATACCTCTTCAAAAAATCAAAATACAATTTTCACCAAACTCCAAAACTTTTTTACAGGGATTCGATCAAGTTATCCCTTTTTACAATCTAATCAACAACTTGGGTTGCGCCTGGAATACCGGAGTGTTACTCTATCACCAGCATTTGCAACAAACGCCTTTAACAATCTGCTTCCTAAATGGTGCCTGCATGCACATGGAAAGCGGGCTGCTAAGGAAGGAGGAAGAGTCGATGCACCAGAGATTGGATCAGGTTCTCCATGTTCCAAAAGATACCGATTCAATCAGCATCAGGCTTTTTCTCATTAACATCAGGTCTCTATATGAAAAGAGAAATAGAACCTCTAAATTTTCAAAGTGTTGACAACTTATCTTCAGCAATGGTAAAGTAGAACACACAAAGGGACTAACTTTTCACAGCTTACATTCATCCATGTCGAACTAAAACGATTAGAAGAGAAACATATTAGCATAGATATTTTATATCAAACTTAAGGACAATTTATAACATAATCCAAAAAATAGAGGAAGAAAACACACGTAAACACACGAAAAATTCCAAAGTGGAATAAAATAAGCAACTTTTGAACAACGGCATGCTCATGATGCGCATTTTGTATTATTTATGGACAAGCAACAAATCTTACATGTGGTACCTTACCCAGCTGACATGAGCCTTCCTAAACTCCTATCCACTATGTTTGCATCTAGATGGACTCCAGAGGCAAAGTATTGAAGAGGTTCTCCGAAAAATAATTAATACATAGTGTGTACTCTCCTAAATAGGCTATAAGCAAAAATTAGACAAACTAAAATGAAAGCATGAGAAACTAGAAGGGGATATGTTCCTTAAGAATTACTTTTTGTCTGAGATTCTTATAGAATTTTGTTCTATGTAACTTATGTCCTGTAAGTTCCACCAGATTTTGATCCAAGACATCTTTCCTCCCCAATATCAAAAGTAAGCCCTAGGAAGAAATTGACTTATCTTATGATAGTGTGCAGCATTTCTCATAGGCAGACAACCAGTAACATTTTGGAGACTTCTTTGGGAAATTTTCACGTATTATCCAAGGAGCTTTGGAAAGTTTCAGAAATTCATTTCTAGTAACTAAGTTTTGGCTCTTACCTTCTATGTGCAGTGCTTCAGCAGAATATTGTTTCAGTTCTCTGGCTTTCCCTAAACATATCTCCGCATCCTTCCAATGTGAAAGCGTAGAGTATAAATTTGCCAGACCATGCCAAACGTCAAATTCACTAGCGTTATCGTGACACACCTATCAAATGAGAAAACAACTGTAGTTGACTTACGGAACAATAATAATCAACCTGGTGGTCCTACTTAATGGTAGTAAGATTATTCGTCAAGAAGCAAACTAAACCAAACCAAACCAAATATTACATATAAAAGCTTGCAACAAAGTAACATTTCCAGGAAAGGGAGACCTTAGAAGCACATTAGAAAGTACTAGCTACTTATTTGAAACTCTTTTCCAAAGCAACAGAATTTGATAAATTGTTCTAGGTTTTTCCACCACATCCGGTACTTAAATTTATACTGATCTGCTCATGATTTTCACATACAGTAGTTGCCTCATGCACCCCTTTCATTATGATATCAATATTCAGTATTGTGATCAAAACGAGGAATGGGTCTAAGATTACTTCCTCAACAATCCACTGCATCTAGTAAATTTATAACATTTGAATCTACATTACATCCCATCATCAATATGCCTTTTACAAGTGATTACAAGGGCTAAATGTCATTCCTAGACAGTAAAAGATCAAGATCCTGTCACTTGGTGGCTCTCATGTGGACAGTCTAGGAGATTTGCATCTGACTGAAATATTATTTAAAAGAATTAAAAAAACTGTTCTCCAGTTGAAGTAAAGAGAGCAGAGAAGATGTAGTATCTAACCTGTGGAAAAGTTATAAGAGGCCCAAAAGATTTCCTTCGTGCTTGAACCAATGCAAGGAGGTAACGATAAGTTTCAACAGCATCCATGGGAAGTGACTGAGAGATCTTTAACTTTGCTTTCAGCCTGAGAAGTGGTCCTTGTTCCCATTTTGCAGTCTCATCTAAAGCAGCATCAGTGACCACCTCAACCTCTGAGAATCGCTGTTGAGCAGATAAAATCAAAGCCAGTAATCTCCAACCTTTTACTTGGGATCCACCTGTTTCATCAATAAACTTCTTTGCATATTGTAAAGCAGCATTCAAATTTCGGCGTTCTGCATAATGAAGACCCAAATCAAAAATCAAGTCCGTATTTTTGCACTCCAATGAAATAGCCTCATCTAATGACTTCAACGCCTCAGACTGAAGTTGAGACCTCTCAATGTCAGAGGAAGAGACTTTAGCTTGCTTTCCTAAACAACAACCCAACATACGAAGACCCACACCCTTTATGTCTTCATCAGTGCCCTTGGCATTATCAATTGCCCTCCGAGCATATACCACTCCCTCTGCAGAGAGGCGGTAATCCTCGCTGCATATCTTGGCAGCCAGTAATAGTGCAATGAGGTCATCCGGCCGTTCATGTTTATGCAAAGATTTCCTCAATAGGTTCAATGCAGCTTTGTCTTGTCCAGCTCCACTGTAGCAAAGAGCTAAAGAATTCCAACGGTCAACTCGATTATATACCCCAGGCATGAGCTCTTCAAGTTGCTTAGCCAGAACAGGAGTTTGGCAGCATAAAGATAGTGCAAACGTAAGGTGCTCCATTACAGATGGATCCCATTGGGTCTTACCAAGGATAAATTTCTTCATAAGAATCATCAAAAGCAGAATTGCCTCTTCGAGATTATTTTTAGGTACATACGAACCATCAATCTGAACAGCTAAACTGGGTGGACCAGCCTCCACTCCACCATACAGCAAAAGCATTGCAAAGCCTTTCTGAATTCTTGCACAGCAATCATTACCAAGGTTCCATTGACTAAGGAGGGCACGTCTGCAAGCAGAAATTGCTTCATGATAGCGACCAGCCTCCTTCCATAGCTCTGGAAGGAGCTCTACAGCTTGGCTGACTGTCTCTTGTAATTTACTTTCTACTTGAACATCAGGTATGCCTTGGTAGAATATACTTTCCACTGCGTCAAGCACACTATTACATTCATGAGCAGCCTCTGCAAACCCCATAAAACAAGATCTAATTCCTACTTTATTCAAAGATGAAAAGGAGAAAAAATTAAAAAGGAAAACAGTAAGAAAATCATAGGCATCTCTTGTACCACTTGATCGTCCCAGCTTTTGCAGTGACTTGGCTTTTAAGTATATGGCTTCAAGCACCAGGCTGGCAGCATGCTGTGAGACTGCATGCAGTGATTCAGTGGGAGAGCGACTTTTCCTAGAAGCCAGTTTTCCAGGAAGGGAAGGTTGCAACCGCTGTATAGCAGCCTGTAGATCAATGCCTTCAAACACCCGAAGAGCACCTTCTACATTACCTCTTTGGTACTCCAATTTGCCTAGAAGAGCTCTTGCTTCCTGTAAACAACAACCACTAAACATGAAGCATGACTCCTACAGATCAATCAAGGAAAACTTCAATATCAAACTTACTTTAAGGTTGTTCTGTTCCAGTTTAAGAAATTTCTGAAACTTCAGGTTTCTATGTAATGATGGTGTGACATAACAATCCTAATGGAAAAGGGATGTCACAGTTTTATTTGGGTTTGATGGCTATCTTTCACTATTACCCTATGGCACTTACCTTTAACTTCAGACACGTGTAGAAGAAAATGGTTAGAGTCTACATTAGACCCTACTCCACTTTTCAAATATATAACTTTAGAGAATAAATACCTACCGAAGAGTCTAAACACAATTTGTTCCATTTATGATAAAAGAATTCATTTGCACTATACATCTCGGTGGGTTTTTCCAACCCTCGCCATTATGATTTTATATCATAAAGGTCCTCTCTTTGACATCCTAACATATTTGGTTTTCCAATCATGTATGAGAATCAAATTTGTTATACCGTATAAGATGCACCTAAAAAGCTGTCAGCAAAGGACGTGGTAGGAAGACTTACTCTAAAGAAATGGTTTGGGCACTGTAAAAAAATCCAAATATAGGCCAAATAGTTTCTTTATTCTTTCACAAAGACAAGAGGGCATTACTAAACATAGAGTTAAAAAATTTCGATAGGTGAACCTCACAAGCTAACTTCAAAAAAGAAACAGACTGAAGCAGTATTGATTTCCAATAGGCAAGCCTCGGAGAAAGCTTTCAAAGATATTGGCCAACATACACCAAATGAAATCTTCTTCCCCTGTGCCAAGAAGACAAGGTGAGATCATGGGCTCCAACCCTGTGGGTACTGTTCAATAGAAAGAAATGATAGGCCAAGATAAAGCTTACAGAGAGATGCGCTCTACCTAACATCATTCTGCACACTAAGCATTGACTAAGAGTCAAATCTTGGTTTCTGTGCTCGTTGCTAATAAATAAATAGACTGAAGCACATGAAGAGAATACCTATTGTATTTACAAAGACGATTAGACATAGAATATAACAATGAACAAGACTTTTTTTGATTCACCAATATGATCTCTATGGATGTTTTTAAACGTTCTACACTGCAATGTTAAGATGTCTACATTCTCCCATTGCAGTTCATTTTTCAGTATAACAGATGGTGCCCTGATTGAGGATCCCATCTGCCCGTCAGGTACACTTCACAGATATATCCATACTCAACACACAATGCTTATCACTAACTATAAAGTATCCAAGAACTACATTGGATTGCTTGTTATCACTAACTGAAAAAGTATCACGCATGCATGTTCACTTAAACATTCTAACCTCAAAATTGAGCGATAAGCCTTCTCGTAACGAAGATTCTGCCTCCTGAATATTTCCCTCATCAAGCTTCGCTTCAACTTCTGCTGTTTTCATGCGAACACCATTTGCACAGACTTCTCGAACAGCCATGTTCCCCTCATATCCTCCGGACTCCATGGACTGGCTCCCTACAGCTTTCACACACACCTTTCTTCATAAACTTTACTTCTGTTACCTAAATATTTCCTGTACTAGATCACTTGAGTTAAGCGTTGCAGCCTTTACAAACATATGAAAAGATAACTTGGGTCCTATAAGCACACAATTGCCATGTTCTTAAATCAATGCACATTCAGAATGAAGAAAACAATAGCCATACTAACTCCAACCACAACCCGCCTACATATCAGCTCTCACACCATAGATGTATGCATGTAGCCAATGCAACCATTTCTGCAATCTACTTTTACGCCGTTCTTTTATGAAGGATAAAATATTGCACTAAAGAGTCACCATCATCAACCTTACTTTCTGGTACATACTAATAGAGAACAACAGAATCCTAATCATCACCAAGTTAGATGAGAACATTAAAAATAATAAATCCGAACATTAGAAGGATGGGAAAACCTTATAAAACGCAAATTGCCAAGCTTTGCTAGATGACAAGACAGAAGAGAAAATGGAAAAAACTAGATAAATAAAACAAACTTTTGATAATTGGGTCTCCTTTTGCTTTCCCTTCTTTAAAAATGAACCACAACTTCAGCTCAACATGCAAGATATATAATACACTAAACTAGAAGCCCCAATTTCCTTTCCATTGCTTAATTTTCCTCAGAAACAAAACAGATAACTAACAATCGAACAAAATGTTTCTTTCATGCAATTGTCATCCCACATGAACGAAAAGCAGGAAAATAATGTTAATCTTCTGATCCAGGCCATAAAAGCACTGGCATATGAAGAATAATAATTGAAACATAGGTAGAAATTGAGACTTTATGTTTCTTTGGTTACAAAAAGTGTTTCATTGCTTAGAAATGAAAATGTAGCTTTCATAGTGTCGGACCAAGGTATTTCGTACTCTCCAACAGACAATGGGAGAGCAGAATTAATAATTTTTGAGGATGAATATTTACTGTTTGAATTTGGTTGTATCAGATCGTCATTGGTGAAGGCACAGCCGAAATGTGTCCGGAAATAAGAAACAGGTGCTGCAGAATCAACGAAAAGAGTTTTGAGAAAATTCAGGGTGCTGAAAATATCTCAAAGACAGAGGAAGAGAGAGGGGGAAGGCGAGGGATCTGAAGGTGAATGAACATTGGGTCAGGTTGACAGAGGAGAATAAAACGTTCATGTTAGTTTTAAGTTTGTGCGGGCCATGACTTTTGTTCAGTAGGGCTGTTCAAACCTGGTAGCAGTGCCAATCATGGCAATAACCGCCACTGCCACCGGATGGGCTGGTTTTCAAATATCAGCCACCACCACCACCGTTAAGTGGTGTAACCGGCCGCAGATAAGACTCAAAAATTCATGTAAGCTTATGGAATACGAAAATAATCTCAAATAAAATTGAAACAATCAAAGCACCAAAGTATTACAGTAAGCAACGAAAAATAAACAACTAATTCAAAAGCAAGCACCAAAGCTTAGGGAACTGCACTATGCGTGATAAGCTGGCCCAACAACAACAAAATGCATTCAAAAGCAATTTCGAAAAAATATAAGAACAACTAATTCTTGACAAGCAATTTCAAAAGCAACGAAATAGCACAAATATATTCAAACAGCAACTGCACAACAGCAAAATGCATTCAAACAGCAACTGCAGAACAACTGCACAACAGCAAAATGAAATCAAAAAATTACCACAAATGCATTCAAAATGCATTCAAACAGCAATGTCAAACTAATTCTTTACAGTCCACAAATTCATCAAACATAGATAAAAAAAAAAATTAAAATCCTCAAAATCGCAAACAAATAGGGAAAAGTTAAGCAATAATATATGTCCCCAACGCAGTGCTTCCGATAGAACAAATTAAAATCAACAAACCATTTATTTTTTAACAACATACCTAAATGGATTAGTGAGAGAGAGATGTGGCAGATGAGATGAGAAGAGATTAGACACGTGAGAGGGGAGAAGAGGACAGTAGCTGTGGGGGTTGGCGAAGGGAGGCGCGGCCGGCGTGGGGAGAGCCTGGAGGTGGCAATGCGCAGAGATTTCGGAGAGGGAGGGGAGAGGCCGAGAGAGGTGAGTCACTGAGTGCAGGCGTGATTCGTGAAAATTTGATTTGAGGGGCGGGGGGGGGGGGGTGGGTGGGGCGAAGGGGTCGACGACGTGAGTGGGGTGGGGGAGAACACGTACAGAGTTTACTATTTTTTATAAAATAAATAAATAAATAAAAGAAGAAACCCGGTTTCACCGGTACCCGCCCAGCTCGTGCCGCAAACCAGAAAACATCCGGGTTTCTGTAATTATGGGCCATTGGTACCGGTTAGGTCAAGTACCTTGTAAACCGACACCGGTGGAATCAGATTTTTAGGTGACATTTGTTTGTCAAAATTTTAGAGAATATTTTCAAAATTTTGAAAATCTTTTAGATATTGAGATTTATTGGGGTTTGTGAAACTTTTAGAGTTTGTGTGTAAATATTGAAAATTTTGAAGTGTGTTTAGTTTACTTGAAATTTCGTTACTCCGAAATATTGAGTAAATGAATGCTACCTTAATGATGTTGAATATCCCTACTATTCAGTCCTTCCAAATAATTCGTTATTTTGGTGCAAGTCTTTCTTTCTTTTTCTTTTTGTTCTTTTTTTATTTTTTTTTTTAAAACGTCTGATAACTCTCTTGTTTTTTTTTCATCATCTGGCTCGAGCAGAAATCATACAAATAATGGAAACCAACTGTCCTAACTATGGCAAAATTGTAATAGCCCGGACCGTAAGACCTCAAGTGTTGTCTTATAGTAATGGACACAACTATAAAGCTGAGGTTACGGCCTATGGGAAGATCGTCAAAGCAACAAGATACTAAGGAAAACACACGAATGACCTTTTATTAATACTGAGGTATTACAAAAGAGGACCAACTTTCTATAATGTACATACTAAAATTGCAGCAGAAAAACTAAGAAAGCATAAAACTAAGATCTCTAATCTTCGTCATCAGTGTTATCCAAGTCCGAGATGTTGACATAATTATCAGAGTGCGGTGTAATCCACCTATGGCCCGCCCTCTATCAGGACATCTAGGTCACGTGTGACATAGACACGAAAGGTCAACTCCAGAGTGATAAAGCCATGTTGAATGGCTTTGGTGAACTCACCTAAATAAACCTCAACATCTACTAAAGAAATTTTAACAAACAACGGTGAGTCCAAATGACTCAGTAAAGCTAGTTAGTACAACAGAATAGCAGATAGAATAAAAGATATTGAAGAAACCCGTTCAACAATAAAATCTCAATAGAATAAGAAAGTAAATGAAAAGACTCAATTCTTAAAATTTTGATCTTTTCCATTCTCAATCACCACCACTCCTCAGAGTGAATCACTGGGCCAGAGTGACGGTAACCTCCATTTTGCGGCATTACTCCCAGAGTAGAACATGGTCCATATTTTGCGGCATTACTTCCAGAGTAGAATACGGTATCCTCAAAGAGGATCTTTCCGCGTACGGCGGAAAGGCCAGAATGTCACAACAAGTGAACACATCCTCTTGTGCACAGTACTGTCACGTCTTCATAGTATTATGTTAAGTATTCATGTCTCATGTCAACACCCATACATATCATTCATGATATGCAACACCTTAACCATACTTGAATATCACAATATTCCTTTCCAACGTACAAGTTAAGTATGCATGTCTCATATCAACACTCATACATCTCATTTATGATATGCAACACCTTAACTCGTTTCCATCATCACAACATTATAAAACAGTTCTCAAAGGAAAATGTTGTGAAGGCAAAAACAACACTTTGATTTCTCGGTTAAAAATCGGCTTAATCACCACGTAGAAATACCAATTTTGACATGAAAAGTATTGAAATTAGAAGGAAAGAAATATGTTCAAGCTTTGAAAAATAACTTTTGGAAGAAATTTTGAAAAGAAATGGATCAAAGTTGAAAAACAACTTGAAAACGAATCGAACTTTGAAAATGATACTTTTTCAAAAGGATGAGCTTGTTCTTCGTCAAGAACACGAAGAACATCAAGAACAATAGAAGAATAGAAAAACACTAATAACATCAAGAGATGCTAGAATAATAAAGACAAGAGATTCACAATAATCATCTTGAAAACTTGAATCAAAATCAAAGATAACCAACTAAACTTTACCTCTAAGCGTGCTTGATATTTGCTAAACTTTCTTAATCGATTCCTTCCTTCTTGCTTCTACTTCACTTTACTACTAATCTCAAGCTTAACTCACAATTTAGGATGAGATGGTGTAAGTTTAAATGGCCGGCCACCCCCTATTTATAGGCAAGCTTGGTTCGTCACATCGCGACACGTGTCTAGGCTAGCTTCGGTGACTCAAAAGGCTACATCGACCGTGCGACAACACCCAACCACCCTAAGCAGCTGCTGAGCATGCCTATGGCCAAAATTCACCTATAGCTTGGTGAGTCGCCACCTAGGTCCACCGGTGGTCGACACCTGAGCTACCTAGGTCCAGCCTTTTTGGTCTGCTGATTTGTGTGCTTCTAGCTTCGATTTTCGTGCTTCTAGCTTCGATTTGTCGTTCTATCTAGCCCTCACACGTGTCACTTTCTAGGGCAACCGAAATTTCCTTTCTTAATGGCTAAGTTTTGCCAATCGTTTCACTAATCTTCGATAATCGCAAATCAACCTAATTGGTCTTGAGAAATCGACCTACTTGCCTCCAAAAAATAAAAAGTCTCCAAATTTGAACCATAAACTCGTAGATGAACTCCCAACATATTAAAAGAATAAAAATCATGTGATTCAGTTTTCGAGACAAAAACGTCCTACTTGCTTAAAAAATTAAATTGATCCAATGCGACTCCTCAACATCCTAAACAATAACTCAGTTGCATGTGAACTCCAATTCTCACTAAATCATGTCTTAATCAAGGTTTTGAACTTAGTATGTCAAGTACTAAATTCTATCTCTTAGTCACTAAATATCCCCTAATCTCACTACCAATCACAAACAAGAGATCATAAACAGTATGCATGTGATGTTTGAAAGCTCGGGGTATGACAAAAATATTCCCAAGATGTTAATGAACAAGAGGTACTTCTATTTATCAATATATCTTCCATTTCATCCAAGCAGGATCCAAAGTATATGCCTTATTGGGTAGAATGCCTTCCGTTGTGGGTTATCAACCCACTCTTAGTACCGAAATGGGTTCTTTATAAGAAAGAATTACTTTTACCAAAGCAGGATCCATAACCTTTATTCAAATAGTTTATGTACCTACAAACGATTTGACCGATCCTGCTCCTGCCACTAGATTTGCACATTTAGATGTGGTTTTACCTTTGCTGCCTCAAGAGTAGCTCGTCCAATATTTTTAATTTTCTTTTACTTTTTAATCTTAAACATTTGCATATTTTTATCTCTTTTTTTTTTTTTTATTTTTACTACATTTACTAAAATACTATCTTGACTATAATAGTACGTATTAACCATTTAAGTTCTTGTTTACAGCTAGCACAACACCATTCAAAAATTAAGGATGTACTACTTTGTCAAATTAGTATTTTAATTTGAAGAACCCATGCTCCTTTTGTGTAGGTTACTGATCTGATTTGAACTAAGATCTTATTCAATTTTCTATTTGAATTGCACCTTACAATTTGCAGAAAAATAGGCATAATAGGTAAACCTTATAATGTGATCAATGTTACTCGAAATTTTGCACATACAACATTAAATAGTGCAAAGTCTATTATTGTGTCCATTTTTCTTCAAATTACACTGTGCAATTCGTGAAAGATTCAAAGATTAGAATCGCAGCGGATCATTGATCGTTGAAATCAGAGCAGCCTAAGCGCACTACAGTATATTGAATACTATCTTGACTATAATAGTAAGTGTTAACCATTTAAGTTCTTGTTTATAGCTAGCATAACACCATTCAAAAAATTAAGGCTGTATTAATTTGTCAAATTAGTATTTTAATTTGAAGAACCCATGCTCCTTTTATGTAGGCTACTAATCTAATTTGGACTAAGATTTTATGCAATTTTCTGTTTAAATTGCACCTTACAATTTGAAGAAAGATAGCCATAATAGGTAAACTCTATAATGTGACCAATGCTACTCGAAATTTTGCACATACAACATTAAATAGTGTAGAGTCTACAATTGTGTCTATTTTTCTTCAAATTACACTGTGCAATTCGTGAAAGATTCAAATATCATAATTGTAGCAGATTGTTGATCATTGAAATCAGAGGAGCCCAAACGTGCTGCCTCTTTCGAATTCACGCGCACAATTATTCAAGAGAGAAACTTTAGAGAGAAAAGTTTTTCACGCTTTGTCTTCTTCTTCACTTAAATGAAAAATTTTGAGCTTTTATAATAGCTCACTTAAAGTTTCAACTACACTTGTGCATGGAATCCTTAGGGACCTTGAATCTTGGTTCTAGGTTCATCATGAAAAACTTTTTTTCGTTAACTCCCTTATATTCTGTATTCCGAATTTATATGTTTCTACAATTTGTGATCATGTTTATTAACATATCACAATTGATCCCATAGTTAATGGAATTGTTTTTGTAACAATTACTTGTTTATTTATCCGTCTACTATACTATATTCCACATGAGCCAATAAGACCTAAATAATATCATTGATTAAATCCCTAGTTGAGCATAATTCTTAATTCTCAGTTTGTACCCAGTTTGACTCCCAAAAATTTTCAAAAATATTTCCTCAAATAAATATATTTTTACATAAATAAACACAGTGAAAATTTTTTTCACAAAAACCCGCTACGCAACGTTTTTATTTGAATCCAACATATACAGACATAATGAATATACTATCTTAACAAGAAGTTCTAATGGATTTCATATGAACAGTTACACAAATCCACTTATTATGCATAAGGCCAACATAATTAGAATATTTGGTCTGAGAAGATTTTCACCAAAAGACTCATTCAAAGCATAAGCACACAACAAATTGCCAAGTTTTGCTAGATGACAAGACAAGAAAAGAGAAAATGGAAAAAACTAGATAAATAAAACAATATTTTGATTCTTACGTCTCCTTTTGCTTTCCTTTCTTTAATAAACCACAACTCAGCTCAACATGCAAGATGTATTATACACTACACTAGAATCCCCAATTTTCTTTCCATTGCTTAATTTTTCTCGAAAACGAAACAGATAACTAACAATCGAACAAAATGTTTCTTTCATGCAATTGTTGTCCTACATGAACAACAAGCAAGAAAATAATGTTATTCTTCTGATCTAGGCCATATTAGCATTGGCATATGAAGAATAATAATTGAAACATAGGTAGCGATCGAGATTTTTTTTTTTGTTTCTTTGGTTACAAAAAGTGTTTCATTTCTTAGAAATGAAAATGGAGCTTTCATCTTTACCCCACCCCCCCCCCCCCCCAAAAAAAAAAAAAAAAAAACAAAATGGAGCTTTCATAGTTGTCGGACCAAGGTATTTCGTAATCTCCAAACGATTTTGAAAAGGCATTAGTACGGATCACAAAATTTAAAATCTCATTTGTTTCCCACTTCCTTTCTTTAATAATTTCTCAAACAGATAATGGGAAGTAGAATTAATAATTTTTTAGGATGAATCTTATTATATTAAATTAATAATTTTATTATAATTTTATAATTATATTAAATTAATAATTTTACTATATTATAATAATTTCATTACCTATTTTATTAAATTGAATTAATTATTTTTTTGGATTAAATACACTTTTTTAGCATCTAATTATTGAGGTTTTGACACTTTACACAACAGATTCCCAATTTCGTTACCTTTCGCCGCTCAAATACCAATTGTTTACATTTTTCACCCATTTAAATTTGGATGAAAATTGTTAATTCGGATCAATGAAATAACCATTTTTCACCTTCATAATTTTATTTTTATTTTATTTTGTAATTATAGAGAAGAAGTCACTTTACTTCCCGAAACTTCCAAGTAAGTTTAAGGGTCTCAACTACTAACTTTTACACATTGAATCATAAACTACAAAATTTCATCAATTTATATTCCTAACAAATCGTCAAAATCTCCAACATTTGTTATAAATGACCATGTGTAATTCTTAGAATTAATGCAAACTAAGAGGGTGGTGAATTGGGTTTCAAAACTTTTTTGAAACTAATCCTCAAATATGTGTTTGCTAGCTACAAGTTCTACAAAGATATCGATTGCAATAAAAGATTAATCACAAGTGATGGATAACAATTCTAAAGATACAAATTATATTAAATCAAGAAACAAAGAGACAAAGTAAAGAGATAAAAAAGAGAAGCAAACACAAGATTTTAGATGGTTCAGCACATCCGCCTATATCCACCCCTCAAGCTCCTTTACCGAGCCTTGAGGTTTCTCCACTAAACTCCTTCAACCAAGGAAAATGTTTCCTTATACTTAGCTTGAGAATCGCTTCTTCAACCCTCAAGAACAAGTTTAAGAACATCTCTTTCCAAACTCTTTCTTTCGATGAACAACCCTTCCCGAAAGGAAACAAGAGAATCACTCTCTTAAATTGTATGGATGAACAAAATTACTAAAACTCCTTGATGGAGTGGATGTTACAATGAAAATTTCTATCTCTTTGGCTTCAAACAATAACAAGAATGTAAAAATGTTGATTATGTGTGAATGATGTGAGAAGTAGGATTCAAAAGATTTTTGTTATCACTCTTAGCTTTAGTAAATGATAAATGGTCGTTCAACAACATTTATGAGGTTTAGGAAAGTCTTAAATAGGTCTTATAAGAAAACTAGCCATTTTTAGCCGTTTAGGGTCGATCTGTCAAAAATCTCATTGTGCTAGTCGACTGCTTACGTCATGCGGTCAACCGTTGCAGCTTACCGTTATCCTAACAGTCAAAAAGTCAGAACGGCTATTTTTGAAAATAATAGCCGGTCGATCGCTTTACCACGTGGTTGATCACCAATTAGTCGCTTTACCAGCAGGTCGACCTTTACATTTAACTCATCAGTAGATTCATTGAAAATTAAAATTTTGACCTTCTTGAAACTCAACTTTTAAGACATTTAACTCATCAGTATATTCATTGAAAATTACGATTTTGACCTTCTTGAAACTCAACTTTTAAGACTAACTTCCCATAAGTATAAATAAAATTTAGGCGTTTGAATGAGAATAATTTGAAGCCACTAAAAGCATATTTTGATCTTCAAACAAGTGATGAAACGGTTTATGTATGGTTTAAAAAAATATGCAAGTGTATGTTTTGAATCTTTATTAAAGATGGAGCTAGAGTTACAAAAATACATAATTTCATTTCCACACTCACAACTAGGATTTTATTAAAAGAATAGACTATGAGATAGTTGATCCAATTCAAGTGTTGATCATCAGAACCTTAGAGAAACCTTTGACGGCTTGAGCGTGGAAAGGAAGGAGACAGAACATTTGGGTTGCTAGTTGTGAAATCAAAAGACTCAATGTGTGAGATCAACAAGACTTGAAGATTAAACGAAGATTGAAGAGTCAATTATAGAGAAGATCAAGTAAGTAATTTTTCGTATGCAAACTTTCAGTTTTGACCTTCGAATTTTATTTTAGGGCGCAAAGTGTCAAAATCTCAATAGTCCATGAGTGAAAATTATATTTTCTCCTATTGTTTTATGTAAAAATACATAAAATTAACTACCAATTTTCAATATATTTATTGTAACGCCCCGACCCAAAAGTCCAAATGGATAGAGTTCCGCTTGAAAAATGATACCTTCCACTCTGCTCACAAGCAATTTTCCTTACCAAGAAAACTTAAGAGAAAAAATTTCCATTCCACCTTTTAATAATAAAAAACAACACTTACAACTCAACCATAACATATGAAAAATATGAAATCCAAAAGTTTAGTTAGAGCACTACTCAAAATCCTCAAATCCCACAATTAACAAGGAATCTAAATAAATAGTTTTCTTAAATGAAATAAAATTACTAAAGTCTCAAAATTGACGCAATCACTACTAAAGTCTCCATATGACTCTTTATTCAATAATTCTGCAACTTGCAACCTTCTTCGAAACTACGTACCACTCGAGATCTCTTATCACTTGTTGCCACC